>OZ038495.1:55624787-55782287 GCA_964036315.1 Acanthosepion esculentum | reverse complement strand
TATCACACATACAGGCATATATATTATAAATTTACTAATTTAAAAATATGGTCCATCACTATACAGGAATTACCATGTTTCAAAAACAGAAACTAAAAACTTCAAATTCAATTATAGAATTAAGTGAAAGTCCCATGTCCTGTTTCATTTTCAAGCGAATTTTGCATAATTCCTGTGTTGCGATGGAACTATATTTTTAAATTCGTAAATTTATAATATTTATGCTCTGTAGATTTGCATTGAGCACTGTTTTGTAAAAATTAAAATATTTATAAGAACACTGGATTATATATCTTACTGTTCTTTCTCTTTATTATAATATATATATATATATATATATATGTTGGTCACACCACAAACTCGCTTTCACGACGCTTGACACTACATTTGAATGATAACTCTAACATTTTTAGGCATTTAAAACAACATGCCTGGCCGCATACACAATTCCGGAAAATCCTTGTCGAAAACACAACTATACTTAAACATGAAAACAATAAACAAAAACTAAAAATTCTTGAAGCTATATACATAAAACAGTTGAAACCTAACCTGAACAAAATAAACTATGAAATCTCCACAAATATCCTTAAATGCCTATAATTAGTAACAGAAGCCATTGGTTCATACCAACGGCTTTCCATACTCAATACTCATCGGATTCACTCTCTCGTGGTCATGTGTGATGTCATGAGTTGTTGTGTGATTTTCGCTTTCAGTGTCTTATATGCATGTGTTTATCATTGCTTGGAAATCATTCATGTAAACAAAAACAGACTATCATTAATTTCTTGTTCGTGTATTGCTTAATATATTGTGTAATTGTCATCTTTGATAATGGCTTATGTAAGCCGAAAGCTTAGATTGGATTAAAAATATGTATCAATATTGTGATTTTCGTTCATTGTTTAATGATAATGTTATTAAGCTTATCAGACGATATGAAAAGAACTTACATAAAATAAATAGACAACACTTGTCTATATTATTTAATGAAACATGTATGAATATATATATATATATGAAGAAATATAGTCTTAAGGTGTGCTATATTTACGGGATAAAGTACTCAATATAGGAGACAGAGCATGTGAAAAAGTGAACATTGAAGTCAACACTTAGAGACGACAGGCTGTTTTATGCTAGACGCAATCGTCAGGCCATATATATATATATATATATATATATATATATGTGTATGTATATAGGTAACTATACTTGTGTCGAAAAACCTTTGAAATCTTGATTTAACAATAGCCAAATCAATCACGAAGGGAAAAAAAGGTTTTAAAAAAGAAAGAGCCAGGAACATGAAAGTCTGTCAAAAATAATTGCACAGATACAGGTTCAAGGCCCAAAGAAAAAACCCCGATACGAGTAAACAACTAACTAAAGAGCTCGATACAAACGTAGAGCAAACCTAGTCAAACCTAATGAGCCATACAAACCTACCAAGGTTTCACTTAGGCAGATCGTCAGGTTCAGCTGACCCTGACGATCTGCCTAAGTGAAACCTTGGTAGGTTTGTCTGGCTCATTAGGTTTGACTATATATATATATATATAAATATAAATATTTTCAATAGATGCATGGAAGCAGTTCTTTCAATGGGACACATCTGCTCCAATGCTCAAAATTAGAAAAATAAGCTTAATATAGTAACTAAAAAAAATCTTTATAATTCAGTATTTGATGGCAGTAAATATCCAAGCAAATTCTTTCAGTTTTCATCTTTCTACTACTTTCTCATGTTCTACTCTAAAAATGTTAACCTTTAAAACAATGAGAGTTTTCAAATAAAATGATATTATGGCTTCTGCAGTGGGTGCAATAACATGGTTCTTCAACTAAAGATATTAAAGAACATCTTAAATCATAAAATGTTTTTTCTGCAAAGTTATATATTATTTTCTAAGATTAAAACAACTCTCACTGAGCTAGCCTAATGATTAAAATATATTTATTATCTATATTTTTAGTATAATCTCCTTGGCGAGGCACAAAACTCAATGATTCTCCATTAATCTTATGGTTATAACATTATACAGTGTAAATTTAAGATCTTTTAAATAAATTTTAAAGAAAATAAACTAAAGTCTGTGTTAGATCTATTGATCCATCCTTGTAACAGAAATCAATTAAGAGCAACTGAGTGCAACTACAAAGAGCAACTGAGTGCAACTACAAAGAGCAACTGAGTGCAACTACAAAGAGCAACTGAGTGCAACTACAAAGAGCAACTGAGTGCAACTACAAAGAGCAACTGAGTGCAACTCAACTACAAGGAGCAACTAAGTTCAACTCAACTGTATGTCATGTCCATAAATAAAAATTAATTATACTGTCATTGTGTCATGTCCATAAAAAATTATTAAAGGTAAATTATAGAAAAATATGATTAATTCAATAATAAAAATAATTATAACAATCATAATTATCATTAATTCACTCTTTCTAAACCAATGAGGATCAACCCTGCTTTTATCCTCTACACAAACAAAAATATAACATTCTTACTATTGGACAGGCAGTCAACACAGACAGGCTGTCAACAAATACATCATTGAAAATTTCAGTTTCTTTCCCTTTTTCAGGCCATAATAGTAACATTTATCTCTTAGCACTCAACAAAAATTCAATGTAAGAAAACCCCAGGCACTTCTTGTATTTTCCAACTAAATTATCTGAACACTCATTATGCACATCTATAAAAAACATATGAGAAATATTACGTATTCTTTATCTTATCATTCTGTCAGATTCCGATCTATATTTGATCTATATCTGACCCCAAACTCACAAATTTAATCAGTATTAATGTCTCTCATGTCTCCAACAGCACATAATACCCATTTTGGTGTTTCCACATTCTTGTTTCTCCTTTTAACAAGTATTTTTGTATATATAAATATAAGGTGGTGTTTATAATTATGTACTCAAAGTTTTAACTCCCCGACAAATGTACTAAAAATGTAATTTTATTACAATGCTAAAATAATATGTACTTCTATAGTCATTGTAACTTTTATATATTTATAGTTTTTAAAGATTTCACACCAAATAAAGCAAGTAGGGTTACAGAGAGTAGAGAAACAGAGAAGACAATGAAAACAATAGGATTCAAAGCGCCAAAAGATGATTAGCATTCATTTATATAAATAATTTTCTTACAATAGTCAGAGTCAGACATTTGCTTTATTCATTCTACCCCAACAAGTTAATAAAAAGCCACCAAGATGCAAGGGGGTTACTGAGTGCCAAATAATATAAGAAAAACAAAAACATTAGATTAGACAAGATAACAATTGAAATTGCATTGACATGTTTGTAAATCAAACTTGACTAGAAAGCAAGAAGCTGGAAGAGAGTTTCACAAGACAGAAGTATGGAGAAAGAAACTGTTAGCATAGGAATTATAGTTACATCTAGCCATTTCAACTGTAAAATGATGAGGCCTTGTTGCCAATCTAGTACTGCAATTACATTCACAAAGTCTAGTTACCATAGGAGAAAGTTCATCAGAACAATTACGTTGAAACTAAATTACGGCAGTGGAAAGTGTCTGAAAACAAGATGTCAGGTCAGGACCAATAATATTGCAGATTCTTCTTTGTATTTTATCAAGAATCTTTAAATATATAGTTGAAGCATCAGAGCAGGTGTGGCAGCAACATTCAATGCATGGACGAATGGTAGACTTATAAATGTCTAAGATAGGTTCTGGAGAGAATAATTGTCTAGCACGACACTGCAAACCAACTTTCCTAGCAGCAGACCTAGCAACTGATTCGATAAAATCTTTCCATTTCATGTCAGCAGAAAACCTTAGCCCACAGAGGTGCAATGAGTCACTCTCCTGGAGGTTACACTGTGATAAATTCATGAAAAACATTTATATGTAGAATACAAATTGTAACAAATGATAAATTTGGCAAATATTTGGCAAACTGATGAGTAAATTGAAAAAACTAAATGATCCATTAGTACTTTTTCTGTCTCTTATATATAAGATTAATTATTTCTGGATTATGTTTTTATTTATATCTTGGAAGAGACTGACAGACATTTCTTCTTTGGACAATGGAGACATAGTACCTAGACAGTTATTGTCATTATCTCTTAAGGACTCAACAAAAGGGAAACTGAATGAATAATGCAACAATTTGATAAAAAGCAGTGAAGACGAAAAAGTGAATTTCTTACATTATTTCATAGTTTTTTTTCGTAAATTATTATTTCCTGTTTTTCTCCTTATCAATACATTAAAATTATACCCAAATTTATGACTTAAATCCAGCAAAACTCAAGGAGATATTTGTTTCTCTGTATACACTTAACATTCAACTTAATTTTCTAATTCTGTTTAGCCTTTTCTTTTAATCTGAACACTATGGAATTAAATGAATCAGCATGAAAATAGCCAATATCTTGGACCTTATCTTTGTGGCATTTTGTTTGGAATTTTTAATTTGCTAAGATTTCTTAATATGCATAATTTTAAGCCAAGTAAATAAGCCTCTTTATATAAGTTCAATGTCTCAAAGCTCTAATCATACTGAATATTAAAAATATTTTATTTTCAAAATGATTTGATGAAGCAAATTTGCTACTCTGTTCATACAAGTTCTAGTTAGAAAGAGTTTCAAACTGAATATATATCCACACAGACTAGTTGGTTTGCAGTCAAAACTATAGATTAATAATTTGAAATCTCCTATTACAATCTTGGGATTTGAATGTCTAAAAGTAAGTTAAACAGACATACACATATGAATTTGGTAAAGTAACTCTTTTTCGTGACAATATAAATAATAAAAAATAATGCTTAAAAGACAATTTTGAAAACAAATTTTCTCACTCATTAGATATAATTTAGACAAAAATGTTTATCAAGAAAAATAAATTATGTATTTATGTATTTTAAAAATGGAATTCTAAGCTTTTATTAAATGAGATAAATAAGTCTGTATACTGAGACATAGATATTAGCAGAATTTTTTATCTGAAAATTTCAGTGTATAATATTTTGTCTATGTTTTCTATCACAGTTCCTTTAGTACAAGACCCAAGTGCCACACTAGGCAGAAGGAGATGAGTAGGAAGAGGAGGAAAATTGGAAGTGAAGATTACAAGAATATAGCAGATAGATAACAAACTGTATCTACTCTTGAAGAAGTTAAGTTTTCAATATTGATGGAATATTCAACCCCAAATGATGTCACATGACTGAGAAGGAGATTATGTTAAAACAAAGGCTTTTTTCATCCTGGGACTGGAGATTTTTTAATATATTACATATAAGAATATTACAACATCACTTTATCAGTCTGATAAGATTAATTATTTAATCTATCCAAGTCTAATATCAGAAAAAATGTGTATTATACATGGGGAATTACGGTAATACATTTTTACTTTAGACAAATAATGAATAACTGATATTGAAGTTACAGCTTGACATAACTTGATGTTTTGGCAAGAGAATATCATTTTCAGATTGTTCCAAGGCCACTAAAGCCTTTGAACAATGCACAACAAATCAATAAGAAGTTACAAAAGAGGCCCTTCTAGTATTTAACTTTTATCTCATAGACATCTCGATAGCAGGATATGCGATAATGTATTTCGTTCAACTCACACAGAAATAACTCAATATTTACAGATTCTAAGAAAACAGGACAGAAAAAATAGGGAAAGGAATTCAAACATTTAAAGGAAAACACTGTACCTGAATTTTTGACATGAACAATTACTGTGTTAAGCTTTCATAACTTCCTCAGCATACCTTGCATATAAATGAACATCATATGGATGCTTTTAATTTACAGTAAAATAACATTAGGCAGAAGACTAAAAACTTCCAACATTTTATTACATTATGATTAGTGTAAAAGTTATATTATCTAGTTCAGTTGAAGAGACTGACAAGCTATATTAAGTTTAAAGCTCAAAGATTCTACCACTAATTTTTTCTCTAAGATACACAGCCTAGAGATTGTTTAAAGCAAACTGAGTTGCCTGGTGGCTGTGGGTTCAATCCTTGGACAGGGTAGAGAAAAATCATATACAGTTTATATGGTTTAGTAGCAGACAAGCAACATCACAAGGATTTAAATACATAATGTGGGACCACTTCTAATAAAAGGCCACAACAAATGAAACATGAAATTAAAATAATATGAAATACCAAATATATAATAATAGTAATAATAATAATAATAATCAGAGAGGGTACATCCATGTTCATTTGATTTTCCACGTTGTTGTTGGTCATTAAGCAGTTCAGTACATTTTTACTTCTCTGTGGTCAGTCATCTTTTGATGACTGACCACAGAGCAGTAAAATTGAGTTTCTAAATTGCCTGCCAAAGTGGAAACAAGGCAGGGCAGTCAGTGGCTTGTCTATTGACCAATCAGTTGACTCATTACATACTGATTACAACAATACTGTGAAAGTGACATCTGGATTAGCCATTCCCTTTATTTTCTTAAAAGGAGCCATTACAGCTTAAAATAAGTTAACTAATATGATATATCCTTAAGTATGAAAAGCAGAAAGGAGAAAATTGTACCCACTGGATTAAATAAAGTGTTCATTTTGAAATTCCTAGAAGGTTAACAACTAGGAAAAACACCTGGAAAAAGTTTGAGAGTGCAACAATCAGAATATTGTGATAATAAATTTGAGTAAATCTCAGCCTCATTCACTTTCCCACCACCATAATGTAGCCTGCCTGTACTTTTTCTGTAAATACTTTCATGGTAATTGTTCAAATGAACTCTCCACTATGTTACTTAGACTTTATAAATTCATGCACAGTACTAGATTGGCAGCAAGGTCTCATCAGTTTATAATTGAATTGGTTAGATGTAACTCTAAGTTCTCTGCTAACAGTTTTTCCATACTTCTCACTTGTAAAACTCTCTTCCACCTCCATGCTTTCCAGCCAACTTTGATCTTCAAAAATTTAAATGCAATATAAATCATTATCTACTGTCCCCTTGACTGCTCTTCTACAGTTCTCATTCCTTAATAATATTCCACCTTTTTTTTTTCTTTCACACTCAGTAACCCCTGTCTTGCATGGGGTGAAAATTATTTTTTGAAAATTAATGTAGGAAACACTTTCTTTGATAACACTCAGTTTTAACAGATATTAAAATTTTTATCACCAGATTTATTCAACCATATGCTGTTAATTAAGCAAAAAGCAACAATCTGATTGGTTGAAAACAGAAAGTTTAAGCAGTATCACTTTCTTAATTTCAAAACATGTAGATACCAAAAAAAGGTGTCTTATTACCTCTGCTTGTAGTAGTAGCATATATTCTGGAATTTGTTACAGCAGAATCTTCAGTGAATTTTGATAGTAGCTCATAGCACTACCAGTAAATGATGAGAGATATTTCTTTAACATGCACTGATATACTACTTAATCATATCTCATTTGGTTAAATGAATATGAACAGACTATAATGGAGAACAATTTTTGCCTTACAGCTACAAAAATAGATACTTTTTCTTGAAGTTTTAGAGATTCTGATGATTAAAACATTTCTTACTCAAAACATTGTTCTGACCGAAGTTACATTTTGCACATATTTTTCAATGAATGGTTTTTGTAATAACAATATGTTATATCCCGTGCTAATAGGAATATATACTTGAAAAACATGGTGAATAAAGTAAGTAAAGGTTTATTGTAAAACCAGTACAAGAAGAAATAGGGTAACACTTATGCGCACGATCATTGCAAGTCAATCCAGAGGTGAGTGCTGCTATTGGAAGGTCAGTAGTTCTTGCATAAGTCTTAGTTGTACTCAGCAGATCCCAGCTAGACTCTGTAGTCCATTGACTTACCAATACTTAAATGTAGTTACTACCTATAGTGTAGTTATCCGTGGTGGTGACAGGTTATTCCATTACATCACAATAATAATAATAATAAAAAAACTGGCTATGTCAGTAAGAACTAAGCCAATATTTTCATACGACTCTTTGTCAGAATTGAGTCACTGTCAGTCACTGTGTGTTTATCTAAAATCTAAAAATAAACACGCTAAAATTCACCTTCATCCCTGACCGTGCGCTGACGGCTTAGTGGGAGCAGTTCCGACTGACGCAAATTCAGTCGGGTTTCGATCCTAGCTAGAGGCAACCGGACGTCTAACCACACTGATGAGCTGTGAAACAGCGAAACAGTCTGTCTGTGGATGACAAAAATATATATATATATATATATATATATATATATACACAGGAAATTAAAGATAATGTAATTGCAACCAACTTCACAATTTTTTCTCTTACTGATCACCATACTTTCTGTCTTCTTGCCGTTGATGGTTAGTCTTTTTTTTTTTCATTTTTTTTACTAGACTATCTAGCAGGTCCTGTAGTTTCCATACCAAGTGTCATCTGTATATCTTATATTGTTAAATTTATGCCCACCAATAATAAAACCTGTAATGACTGAATAAATCTGGAGAGAAGATGCATCCTTGGCTCATATTCTTTCCTATTTTTGTAAAGCCACTCAATTTATTGTATATCCATACACAAGTGGATTGATTATTTGGAAGCTAATCAAATGAAAATGGCACCAATATTCCAAAAGGCTAAAACTATTTTCAAATTAATGATATACATATTCTTTGCTTTTTTCAGAATTAATATTTATAAAACAAGGTGAAAATTTCAGTTCATTCTATAATGAATGATAAAAATAAATTTCAATGCATTGCAATTAGTAATTTGAAGTATATTATCGAAACTATTTTCTGCAATCATTTTCATATCAGACACACTTCTATGACTGACTTCATAAAAATTCCTGAGGTTTTTTTTAATAATAATAGAAAAAATCTATTTTCTGCATATAATAAAATGGACAAGGAATGGATATTTTTTCTTGGAAAATGAAGTTTTTCATAGAAAAAAAAACTCTTGCATTATATTCTTCATATAACAACAAGGGTAATGAATGCATATTTTCTTTGATAAAAGAAAGTTTTTCAGGAAAAAAAAGTCAAATTAGTTGAAAATTATTGATTCTTTTCATATTCATAAATACCAAATTTTTGCCAAGCAGAATTCTTTAAACAATTTCCGTTATTCTTTGGAATAATATATGTAAAAGCAAATTATATTTGATTTGAACACCTGTAAGTTTGTTGTAACACACAAATTAAGCTTTTGAGAGTGGCTCAGATCTTGGGTTAATTCATAGATTCCATTGAAATTCTAAGACACAGACAAACATTAAAGAAATCAAGTAGAACGGAATTAAACTTATCAAACTTTTCAAACATAATCTATATATATAAATGGCAATTTCTGTCTGAATCAAGTTGCCACCTAAACCCGTGAATCAATATTCATGAAACTTTGCATACATATTAAACTAACATCCAGTTTGTGACTAGGCTAATTGATTTTTTTTTCATAAAAATCTATAATGGGACTGCTAGGTGCCCTAGAAGGGTTCCAGATGAACAAATGTAAAGAATATAGTTACAATTCAAAAAGAAAACTGCGGCAAAGGCTTTCACAAGAATATCATTTAATAAATTTCATCTCACAATACCTATGTAAACCATATTTGTCAATCACACATCTCCCCAGGTTTCTCATCCCCTATTGCCCTCATATTTAAACTGATATGGGTGGTTTCTACTCACATGAAGAACAATTTCAGATAACCAAAGAAAGGATATAAGAATGGGAACTGAGAAAAATATCTGCTTTTTCAGGAATTACTGTGTACGTCAGCTAGTATCTCATAAACTACAGATTAATATGGCTGCCAGCATATATTGCACTAATAGCCAATAAGATTCATTTAAGGAACACACACATTTGAACAGAGAAAAATCAGTGTGAGAAGACAATGTAAAATATTTGTATCTAAGATTACATCAATAACTTCAGAAAATCTTCAGATAAGTTCCATTCTTTATATAAACTACTTAAGATCTTTACATGCCATACTCTCTCTTTAGAGTTGAATCATTCTCATTTCCCCTGTATTCAAATACTAAAGAGTAAGTTCCACACAAACAACACAAACTGTTACTTTGTGGAAGAGACATCAGCACAGATGCTTCATTAAATTTTTTTTTTTTTTTTTTTTTTTAAGCGTATCACCCCAAGCAAGGCTGGAGGCCACTATCACGCATGGGGTTACAGAAGGGATGGAGGAAGAGCAGATAGGAGTGGTAAAGGAGAGGATGTGGAGAAAGAGAAAGACGGAGGGTCGATCAAGGCAAAGGGGTTACAGAAGATTTGGAGCGAGAGCAGATAGGAATGAAAGATGAAAGGATGTGGAGAAGGGAAGTGGATAGATCAAGGCAACTGGAGATGACGATTGACGCTACACTTAAACCGTTGGAGATTGTATTTGTCAGGGAAACAGTAATAGGGAAGGGAGTTCCATAGGCGAGATGTGCGAGACATGAAGCTATTGGAGTAGAAGAGACGTCTACATCTAACAGTTTCAACGGTGAAGGGGTGGGAACGGGATGCCAGCCTCGTAGGACGTTTAAATTCACGAGGCCTAGGGACAAGTGAAAGCAACTCCTCGGAGCAATTACCATGAAAGTACTTGTAGAAAAGGCAGAGCGATGCAACATCGCGTCTGTGAGAGAGCGACTGCAGACGAGATGACAGATCAGGGCCAATCACATTGCATATCCGTCTCTGGATCTTATCAAGAACCCTGAGGCAACCAGCAGGGGCCCCAGACCATATATGGCAGCAATACTCCATGCGAGTGCGAATGGTCGATTTATAGACTTGGAGGAGCGATTCCGGGGAGAAATCTTAACATTTTCAAGTCAAGAGTCAACATCATCTAACCTCCTTATCCTCATAATCTTCACTTCCTTCTAATTACTCTTACATTCTTATCAAACACTAGATTCAGAAATTCTCTACCTTCAGTGACTTTCGAGTCTTTTATTGGGTGACCATTAGCATAAAAAATGTTGCAATATTTCAATTATTATTTACATCATTTTCTGAGAAAGTTCCCGATGGAAAGTTTTGACGGAAAAAAATGAAAGAAAAGTGAAGGAAAAAAATTTTAAAATAGAATAATGCAAACATACAGTCCTTTCAAGTGATTATATGTTTTTATGTAAACTTGAAAAAGATAAAATCTATATCCAGATAAAAATGATTATAATTTATGAAACAAGATAAGGTGGCCTGAGCAAATGTCTGATCACAGAGGAGAAGGAAATGATAGCATCAAACCTATTGAAAGAAAGTCAGAAAATAGATTGAAAGATAATGAAGCACAAAGACATCAAAGAACATATGCCACAGTTATGGAATTTCATGTTTAAGTTGGACATCACAAAGGAGGCAATATATCAAGTGCAATCCAATTCTGTTAATCCACGTGACACAGTAACATTAATCACAAAATACTGATGAGCTGTTGGCAAATCTATTCAACTTAGTTTCTTTAAATGTTCCTTTATTAATTCATTGAAATTGACTGTAATCAAAAGGACCTCCACTGATAAAAATCAATACAATTTTATTCAACTAAAACTCTATATAAGTTATGGAATTAAATAAACAGTTCCAGTTTGAGAATAATCTTGGAAATATATCTTCACTATAAAATGTTTTAAGTAGCGTTTTCAGTTTTGACTCTCATGTATTAACGGAAATTAAGTCATAATTATCAACACTGAGTCTGAGTGCAATGATAACCAGGAAGAGATGATGGATTAGTTTGTAAAGTTGTTTTTGATAATTTAAACTAACAATAATTACCATAGTTACCAATAATTTATAGTAAAAATAAGAAACAATTTGGTGATGATAATATTAACTGTTTCCTTAGAAGGAAATATTCACTTTTCATTGACTGAGCAATCAATGCTGCTTTCGGTTGAGATTTATAAAATCTTTCTCTTAAAATAATTTTTCAGGAAAATAGGTTTCTCAAGTCTAATAGCTGTCATCACTCTTTCCACTATTGATAGGGACTTGCTTTTTGCTTCAGGTAGTGTGGAATATCAGCCTATTGATTATGTTATTATTCTTTTTTTAAGTTACATTTGCTATCTATTTTAGCTGTGATTGCTGTTGAAAGTCCTCAAGTGTTGTGGTTTGTGTAATGTCAGTCCATGAGGGTTGTAGATTGATGGTCCTCACTGAGGCTACTTGTTTATTAATGATATCTGATCTCTAGAGGAGTAAGACTAGGCATGTAAGACAGGGCTACTGTTCAGTGTCCATTAATTGGACTTATCTGTTAAATTTCATCTTTCTTTTTGTGTGCCATGTTCTTTCAGGACATAAGCAACCATGGCTCTCCACCTCCCTCTATCCCTTGCAGCTCTCAACAATTTCCTTCCTTCCTGTTATCTCTCCCGGACCACGTTCTGTCATCCACCTGCTCAAGCCCACCAGGAATGTCACGTACTGCTTTCCCTTGTCTCTCTTTCTCTCTATTTGACCTGTGAGTATCAGATTCTCAAGGCCTTCCTTCCTCATTATGTGTCCCAGAAACTTCAGCTGCCTCTTCCTGATGTTAAGCATAAGCCTCCTCCTTGTCAGCATCCTCTCCAAGACCTTGCCATTGCTCACAAGCTCGGTCCATGAAATCCTCAGAATTCTTCTGTAGAATCACATCTCCATTGCCTCAAGTCTTTCTTCATAAGTTTGTTTTAGGATATTTGATTGAACTCTTTTCAAATTATCACTGATGTTTACCAAAATATTAAGATTTTAATAACACATGAATACACATGCACATAAATGAAAATAAAGTTGTCATACAATAAACATAATTGGTGGTTATATATTAAGTTGTTTGCATGAACAAGAGCTGTAAGCTTTAAAGAATAAGTAAAAGAATTAATAAAGAAAATATCTCTTTAAGGAAAATTATTCAGTGACTTCTAGCTAAATTTGCCAAGAAAGCAAATGAGACATCATCTTCATTATGATTTGACATTATATTTTTTCACTTTGTTAACCTTGCTCTCCTGGTCAGCAGTGAACCATGTGAATGTCTGATACTTTTTGTTTTTTTTCCCAGCATCCTTTACATTCTTCAGAGAATGAACTAGCAGAAAGAAAAATAAATGTACCTTGTGTAAGATATAAAAACAAATTATGTAAAGAGAAAAACTTATATCAGTCTTTTCTTTGTCTCCCTGAGGAACAGGCAGTTAATTTGTTTTCTTCTTTCAATCAAAGTGTTATGAATTCTTAGACAGATAATGAAAGTAAAAAATGAATAAAAATAGTAAAAAAACAAAACAAACTTATAAGCTTTTGTGAGTGTTAGTCAAGTGTTCCTGTTTATTTTTATTTATTTTTTATTATATTTAGATTTTTCTGGTTTTATATATCAAATCTCAGAGGATAATATAATATGCAAGACTTCTCTTATTTTATTGCTATCAATTTTTCCTGATGTACACTTCATTTCAGAAAAAAAAACACATCTACTTAAAAAAAGTTTACTTAACCTTATCAATCTAACACACACATTAATAAATATTCATGTTATGTGTTCATATATCTATAAATTCACGGGGGACTTAATTCTGGAAATAGAAGTGTCTCATAGTTTATATGCATCATTAATCACTTCCTCTTTTCTGGATCATAGCGAGAGTTCTGTTCATTTTATTTCCTTGTGCAAACATTGTTTTATTGATTGATTGATTTCTACAGCTTATCAACCCTTTACAGGTTATTTAATGCCAGAAAATATTTTTAGATTCTAAGAATGTTTTTTGAGATAATAGTTTAATGATACAAATCTGACTAATTAACCCATAGCTAGTGGGAGAAGAGGTGGATACATACCTCTCCCACTGGCATTTGCATATAAGTCAATATAAAAAAAACAATGAATTCTAACTTGGCTGTCTGATTAACAAACCTGAGCCATTATCTATTACACTACCCACACATCCAAGTTAACAGCACCTGGTATTCCTAAGCAGTAGCCTATCTATATACTGACCAGGCTTGACATTGCTTAACTTTGGTGATCATATAGGAAACGGTGTTTCAACATTGTGTAAGCATTGTTTGCTTTTGTAAAAAATGTAGTGTTTGTGAAGAAAAACTTTAAAAATGTATACAAATTATGATTTTTCTAAATGAACAATGTAGCCGGATTCAAATTATAGTGGACACTTTATTAGAACATATTCTATTAATTAATCAGTTCCAGACAAAATAAAAATGTATTTTTAATGAAAATTATTAACAAGATACAGTATTCTGACTGAGTGGCTATAAACTTAAAATGAAATTTAATTAACTTATAATTTATGGAGAAAGATAAATTAAATTATTAAACTGCAGAGTTTCAGCATTTAAGTATGCATAGTTATTAAATTATTAAAAATATTAAACTCTTCAAGTAATACACTTTCAAATAGTGACAAGTATTTTTTCTGTTAAATATTTGTGCTTGTTTTGTATTTAATGCTACATCCACACCCAAGGTATAAGTCAAAAGACAACGTATCAGATAGTCAGTCTGTATAATAGTTCCCACTCAAAATACTAATTAAGAAACCTTTCTTTGTCGAGTCTATTTTCTGTTGTATGAAATCCGTCTTTTTAAAAAAGGAACTGAACCAAAATATATTAAAAAAAAAAGAAACAACAATTTTTATAAAATGCCTCAACAATTTCTGGAATATAGAAATTTTGGATTTACACTTCATCTGTCTTCTTTGATTTTCTTTTTTGGCCGGGGGTGGTGAGTTGAATATTATTACAATGTCAAATTTTCACTTTCACAGTCTTCCACAAAACTAAGTAAAAAGAGTGCATATTTACCAAAGGTAGGTTTCTAATTATGCTATTTTGCATTTAGAGATTTGACATTTGTAACAGGCTGATAAATTTTCAAGAGTTCCAGGTATTTTTATAATATTGGAGAATATTCATAAATTTTGGAATGCTGTGTATGCAATAAAAAAAAACTGAAAAGACCTCACTCTTAGTAATCTTTGAAATAATTTAGAGTGGGTTGTCTTTGAAAATGATAAATGATACTCCTTGTTTTCTATTTGCCAATGTATCCAATGAAATAACTCCATGAAGCTGATGTGATATCCAACATCAGGTAAAAGTTCAAAGGCCACTTGGCAGAGGACTGATAAAAGAAATTAATGAGATAGGAGGATTTTATTATCTTTCTATATTTGACAGCTTGCAATGAAATCAAAGTGCGAGAGTGTACAAAAGACAGAAGAACCAAAACACTCTATGCCAATGCCAATAGCATAGTAAGATGATAAAGATGCCCAATATCTCTCTTTTTCTTTTCATATCTTGGCTGCCTATGTTGATCATCTGATGCACTGTCAATAAACAGAAAAGAAATCCATAGCACACAACATGACACCACTATCAAAAACGTCTGCTATTTTTAAATACCTTTGAAGCCAGGAACAATTATTTTATTTAAAGAAAAATACACCAGAATGTCCCTATTCTAACCAGCCCTTTTATTAAATATTCAGGATATTTCCTGCCACTGTTTAATTTAAGCTGCAAGCATCCTACTATGAAAGTGCTTCATGAATAAAAATTATAAAAAATTCCAGTCACTGTTTTTATTCCAAACACCCCATCCATCTATTTGAAAATCAATGACATTAGAATCATCCCCGAATGTATATTTAAAACTGGTCCACCTAAGATAATATATTCAAAAGAGAAAGTTTTGTTACTCAGTCACATACAATGGAAAACGTTAAAAAGAATGTATAAAGACTGAGTATTGCAAAAAACAAACTGACAGTGAGTATTATAACTTTACAAAACATTATAACAGGGGTTCTCAACAGAGAGTGAAATTCACCCCCAGGGTGTGAATTTTGAATTTTCAGGGGTGAATTGTGACAACAGTAAGTTTTGGGTGGGGGAGAGCAATTATACAATTTGGCCAATCTGGTCTGTCACCTTAATAAGGAAGTGGCGAATGGCATTCTGACAAATGGTAAAAGGGGGGTGCATGGGGCAAGCAAGGTTGAGAACCTCAATTTCATAAAATGGAGTACTCATAAAGAAAGGACTGAATTGTATAACATATGGTTTTTCTGAAGAAAATTAAATGTCTAATGAGCTGCAGTTTTAACAACTGCAAATAGACAATGCATGTGTGTAATTAGCTGGGAGCATCCTCAACACTAGCACAGTTTCTATATTTGTACTCATATATTTTCAGCTGTATTATTTTTCACTAAAAACATAAGATGGATTAACAGAACTGAGTGAAAAACTAAATTAGCTTCTGTAATTCATGATGAAAATTCTTTCTAAAATATACATCCCAAGACAGCTACATAGCGGAGATAATAAAATCAAGCAGGTAGAGAAATTCAACTATCTGGATTGTATAGTAACAAACCAAGGAAAATGTTACATAATGCTTTACAGAATCTAAGCAAAATATACAGAGAATAGAATATTTTTTTCAAGAACAAAAAAATTGAGTTCTGAATTGTTATTTAATAACTAATCTTCATAAAGCAGTGTATGATGGTCAGTCTCCTCACAGATGACTTGAAAAACACAGAGATGTCATTATACTGACAGTTATTAAGACAGTTACCATAGAAATAACAGGTGACAAATGAAGCTTTAGGAAAAATAGAAACTACAAGGAAACTTATATAACCAGAATATGATTCTTGAAATTTCTTTTTAGAGAAGAGGACTTGGAGAATCTAACACACAGAGGACATATTGAAGTGGAAATATGAGGTGGGGACAGTAAGTAACTTTAATGAAATGTCTAAATGGATGACAGTAAAAGTACAAAAAGGGATGGTAATGGGTTAAAAATTACTTAAGGCAACAAAAGATCAGAAGTTGTGGAGAGCCATGTCACATGTTCTGATACATAAAAAAAGAAATGCTTATTTAGTAATATGATAACTTCTTTACTTTATTTGTACAATGTTTATTTGTGGGTTTCCAATAAACTGACAAAGCTAAACATAGCAATTTAAATTCATTGAAGAACTTTTTCTGTTACCTAAAATATGCTAAGAAAGAAATATATAAAGTCTGCAAAACATTTTTGGTAATCAATATTTGGTCAATAATCAAGCACTGTGATTGCTTTTCATAATATGTCAGTTTTTATTAAAAATATTAGTTTATTTCTTGAAGAGATGCAAAAGAAAATATATATGTATGTATGTGTATGTCTCACCCAGCTATTGGTTAAACAGCAAGGAAGACTGGGTTCTTTAACTTTGCTTGGCAGCCAGTGAAGGAGAAAGACAACTCTGAATTCACAAATGAAGGAAGGCTGCTTGGAGACATTATGGCACATATATGATATATGTATATCAAGGCAGCAAGAATTCATTTAAACAATTTATATTAAATTCAAGCAATAAGGTTTGTTTAATTTTATTGTATTCTGACAATTTTCCAGTGAGTTGTTGCCCATCTGAATCAGATTTGTAGATTAATTTTCCAAAGTTCAGGTTTCATTCTATTTCTATTATTGTACTTTCAACCATCTTGGTCATTATTAAGGACTAAATGTTGTCCATATTGTTGACAAAAGTTTTATTAGCTACACACCCTGACAGGTTTTAGAATGTTACATATCAAATTTAAATATACATCATACAAATTATGTTATATGAAGAACAGTTTCACACAGGTTGACAGCAACAGAAGATTAAGATAATATTAAATATTTTTATATCTTTTATAATTACTTTCAATAAAGAGTTCACTTCCTGCCATTTACATAAATAATTTAAGCAAGAAAATCAACTTAAACAATATTTTTGTGTTCTTGTGATCAACACAGCAGCTGTCATGAATTACTTTGTAAAAACATTAACAATATATGATCCTTTGACTTGTAGGTATTTATCAAATAAGATAAACCCCGGGTGAATATTTTGACAATAACTGATCACAAACTGATATATCAGAGGATGATACTGGTCTCTTCAGCAACCAACTATAAAAGAAAAGAAAAACCTGACTGCAAAACATTAAAATAATTTGAGAATTGATGATTGAATATATCACTTAAATTAAATTTTTACTGAAGGTTTTACTTTTTTTAATAATTTGTGGTCACTGTTTTTGACTTAGTATTTTCAATATTGTACTTGAAACTAAGTTGAACTAAGTGATTAAAGTTGGATGAGAATCTGATAGAACTACGAATATATAAAGCAATTTGGAACATTTCTTACATTTACTTTGACATGTTTCTCTGATAGATCAGTGTCATGAAAAAAGTATTTTACAAGAACCAAATGTACACTAGTGAGACAGGTCATGATTGACATTAAGACTATGTATAGTTAATATTTCCTTTTAACATTTTTTACTATTTTCATCTCAGATTTTTATTTTATTTTTGCTCAAATTTCTTTTATTAGTACTTTTTGGCAACTACATTTCATTAGCTTAAATTGAATAATTAATACCTAAATATGTTTCAGCTGACTTCACCAATACAGAAAAAAGAAGATTCATAATCAGAATTGGCCAAGTCAAAGTCCAGATCTCAATCACTTAGAAATGTTGGGGTTAGAATGGAAGTTAGTAGTTCATGTCAGATATCCTTTAACATTTTGCAACTGACTGAGATATTTGGTTGAAGTAAACTCTGCAAAAGGAGGTATCACAAGGTTCTAACTAAAATGGTTCACATACTTTTGCGTATCTGTCTATATTTCTGAGATGAGGTATTATGTACATTATTTACTTTATTCGGACTATTGCCCTCATCTTTGTCGCCATATTTATTATAATGTTTTGGCTGTTGTACACTCCAACCAAGCATAGAAATGAACACGATAGGGGAACCAGTAATAAGGAGTGCAAGAGAAAAGTGATAATAACAACAAAAGTTGCAATATGATCTCTGGTAAAAATGGTTGCTGAAGATATTAGGTTTATAATACCCAGAAATTCATACACAGATGTCCTCAAGGACACATGGTACCATGGATAAAAGTGTTGGTTAGATCCAGTGACAGGACCCAAAGAGTTTGAGTTCAAAACCCAGTTAAGGTAGTGGAGAACTTTCAGAGGGAAATTTAACAGGAGATAACTGATAACTGACATCCATTAAAACATTGCACGTGGAACTAGAACAGTCTACGCCAGTGAGCGAAATAAAGGATTCAGTTCAACATTTCAACTACCTGAAGAAGGCTGGAGCGTACAACAGCCGAAACGTTGTAATAAATATGGCAACAAAGATGAGGGCAATAGTCCGAATAATGTAAATAATATGCTTTGTCAGTTTTGCTAAATGAAATAATTTTTCATAAAACTAATTAAAATATATCCTTTTTGTTGTTTTTGTTCATTATTTGGAAAGTCTACTTTACAAATTGGTGTTTGGATGCACATTTAATAGGCTTATTTTTAATTTTTTCACAATAACAATAACCATGTCTGGAGGTAGGGTCACAAACATTTAACCCTTTCAGCCCTGACTACTGCTTTACTGGGGGTAGAGAAAAATGATGTAATGCCCAGCCACCAGTTGAAGAGTGATAGAGAAAAATGACATAATGCCCAGCCACTGGTTGAACAGAGGGTAAACACTTGTAACTATTTTGATATCTACCATGAAACATTATATACCAATTATTTGTGCATTTTGACTCTGGAGCTCAGGCAGAAGGTTTAAAATTGTTCAGGAAGACAGGGCTCAAAATTTTAAGCAGCACAGTATATTAATCACAGATGACACATAGATCATGCCAATTTCAGTGCATTTTCATCTTACGAAATACATCTTTTATTGAAATTTTATTTTCATGATCAGTAAAAACTGAGTTGAAATTATTTAAAACCTAATTTATATATTGATGCCATTCAAAGTAAAACTCAAGTATTCAGCTGGTTAATGTTTGCCATGTCAGGTTTTGTTCTCGTGAAATAATTTTGTTTTTGCTAATGCTAAGCTGTTAGAAAAAAAAAACATGTCAAAGTAGAAATTTTGCAAATTGTCTTAGATATTTACCAAGTTGAAGTTTACAATAAAACTGAGTTCCTGTGGATTTTTTAAAGAAATAAATTCATTCAAGCAATAACATGGCATGATTTTTTTTTAGAAATTTGAGTAAAATCTCATTTTAAAAACAACTAATTTTCTTTCTCTTTTAACTAAAATCAGATCATGCATATTATTGCAAAATCAATAATATAGATATTTATCAACAAGCAACCACCCCATATTATCTGATCAAATCCCATAAATTCTTTAATTCTCAAGAGCCAATCTGATTTTGTCTCTGAGGTGTATGGAAAACATTTACTGAAAAATAAAACAAATCTTTGTTTTTCAACAGTCAATGAATATAACCAAGAATTACTTATCAATCATTCTGAGCCCAAACAATGTATCTTTATCATAATATAATGGAAAATTCCATACCAAATTAGAGATATTTGATATTAAAGAGTCTGGCCACATTGATTTCAACCAAGAAAGTGAGACAAAATAACTCAGTGATTTCCAGTGATAATGACACTATTGATAATAATGCTTAGGTAGACCTACCCTTCAGTCAACTCACCTGATAGATTGTGATCAATCAATATAATGATATTCAAACTTGTGAACAATACTATCTGATCCATTCTTAGGAATGGGTCTATTATTGAAGTAGAAAAACAATAAACCCTCCAAATATAATCAAATTACTTCCTTTTCTGTGAGCCAATGTGGGTCTTTGGAAAATCATAGAAATGAATATAGACAGATACTCATAGAAATGATTTGACTTCTTTGTGGAAGATAAGTCAAAGTGCCTATTAAACTCATGTATTTATAAATAAAGTGGACACTGAGGTCAATACCAAGCCTGAAACTGACCTCAATGTTCACTTATATATTTACATATGCTCTATACCTGATATTGAGCACTTTTATCTATAAATATAGCATATCTTAAAACTATATTTTATCATTTATATATATATATATATATATATACATATAACAAAAATGAAGGTTAGAACAGAATAATAATATTTATAACAGAAACAACATACAAGATTTGCCAGTGGTGTGTTGTAAGTAATCATCTGCTAGAAGTGAATGAAGATGAATCGCAAGTGAAATCCCACAGTGAATCAACATACAGTATATTCTAATGTGTTTATAAGAATTGTGACATACCCATTATTGTCCATAGGTATGATATAATATATATATATATATATATATATATATATATATATATATATATATAAAAATTAATGGATTTCTATTTTTATAATCTGATATTTTTATTCCTTCAAAGTTTATTTTTAGTGGATGCTCATCTTTATTTGGAAAAGGATTTATTCTTCTGCACTGATCTCTTCAAAAAACTCATTAAAGAAAATAAGCCCCTTTGCAGGATTTGAACATGTATTCCCCTGAAATATATTTATGAGCATTCTTAAATTCCAAATTCTGAAAAACTAACATTTTTACTTCTATTTATAAATACTTACCAAAAATAAAATCCTGACATTCACTTTGATAAAAACCATCAGAGAACAAAACTCGTTGGCTAAGATAAGTTTTCATTTTGTCTTTATTCATATGAAGGATCAAGTAGCACATTTCTTAGAACCAACAGCCACACTACCCACACGTATCATTTGATTATAGTGATGAAGGTTCCACACTTTTTAGAAGAGTCGAATACAGAGAACTGGTGGGCAATGTGCCACAAGGTCCCCAAACAACCCTCTGCAGGTTTTGAAATCATATTTGTCCTTCTACTAGACTGTTTACTACCCAAGGCTATAGGACTTAGTCTGTCCTGCTATTTACCCATAGATGGGGGGAGAAGAGATAGATTCATACCTATCCCAAGAGTATCAGCACTTTTGAACACAACAGGAATTCAAACTTTTTGATTTCTCAATCTGAGCTATCTCCACCATGCCTATATATATATATATATATATATATATATATATAGTGTGTGTGTGTGTGTGTGTGTGTGTGTGTGTTGATATTTATTTTTAAGATACTGTGCAATGATAGACCCTAGCATTTTTAAAATAAACTAAGTACTTGGTATTATTTCCAAACCAGCATAGTAATCTGAAATGAATCCATACTGAATATTGCTGCTATATATGGTCCAGTGCCTCTGCTATTTACCTTGAGCACCTTGATAAAATCCAAAGAAGAATCAGCAATATTATTGATCATGATCTGGCAGGTTGGATTCAATCACTTTTCCACCACCATAAGGTTGCTTCTCTGTGCCTTTTTTTATAAATACTTTCATGGTAATTGTTCTGATGATCTTTTCACTATGCTAACTCGTCTTCTTGAATTTAAGTGCAGTTGAGCTAGCTAGATGTAACTGTAAATTCTATGCTAACAGTTTTTTCCCCACTCGTGGAACATACTTTCCAGCCAACTTTAATCTGGAAAAATTTAAATGCAACATAAATCGCTATCTACTGTCCTCTTGACTACTCTTTCTTCTTCCTGCTCATTATTACTGTTTCTGTTCTTAATTCTTCCACACCCTGTAGCCCCTTGTTTTTTAGTGACTTTACTGCCTTGCATGGGTGATAACTAATAAAAAATAAAAAATAAATAGTTAGTGGTCAGGAATTCAAGTAAGCTTTAATGATAAAGTTAGGCTAGTACAAGTCCAATGTCATTTTATAAATTTATATTTTACGACTGGAGGAATGGAAAAGATGAGGAACTGAACTCAAGGCCTTATGATAACTAATGCCAGAATCAACTCAGTGATTAAAACAATATCTACTTGATTGAAATATCTTTTTACTCTTTATTGATTGGCCAGTTATTGACCAATCATATAGAAAGTTTTCTATACACTCTTTGTTGATTAATGGATGAGACACAGATATAAAATGTCCAATTAAAGCAAAAGGTTGAGACAGTGCATGTATTTGTCTAAATTATTCAGAGAATGAAATAACTTTGTAGTAGATATGGCCTCTGGTTTTAAAATATTCTCTATATACTTATTAAGTGTAAAATAAATGATATTTATCATAGCACTTATCAGGCTTACAATTACATCACATTACAATAATGGTTCCCATACGATTATCAAAGTTCAGCAACATTAAACCTGGTCAGTACGTACATGGGGGACCACTTAGGAATACCAGATATAGTAAGCTTTCATGTGCAGGCAGTGTAATACATAATGGCTTTGAATTGTTAATTGGAATACTGTATTCCAGTTCATGTTGGTTTCTTTATATCAAATGTCTTGCGAGACACATAGAATGTGGAAATACTATGTCTCTTTACAAATGAAACAACTGAATAACCTGTTCCCAAAATATCTGAGAGAGCCAAGTTCCAATTCCAGTTAGGTTTTTTATATTCACTTACATGGAAATACCATTGGGAATGGTATGAATCCACGTCTTTTTCTCGAGCTATGGTTTAATTAGTAAGACTTGTAACACCAAATGATTATTATCTCCAAAAAATTATTACAATCTAAAAAATATTTTATGGCTTTAAATAACCTGCAAAGGGTTGATAAACTATAGAAAATGTATGAATCAATCAATCACCATTTTCCTATACTCATTTGGCTTTCCATATGTCATGTAAATATCAAATTCTTCAAACCTTCTTTTCTCATTATGTGTCTTAGAAATTTCAACTGTCTCTTTCTGATTCTAAATTTAAGTGACCCCTTTTGTTTACATTTTCCTTAAAATTTACTTGTTGTTAACATGCTCTGTTCATGGCATTCTCAGCATTCTTCTTTTGAAGCACACTTCTCTTGCCTCGAGTTGACTCTTCACTGTAGAAAATGAAACAATTATAGCAGTTATTATCTTTTCATCTTAAATGGGCCGTTACATTTTTTTAAAGAACTATCAGGTTAAGAATATGGAAAACATGTATGACACAGACCTCAAAATGAGATTAAGTCTCAAGTCTGAATCTGACAGGAAATAAAATCAAATTAAACGATAATTAATTTTTATTTTTAAGATCTTCAGATTCTAAACAGACATGCAAAGATATTAGCCAATTATCTTACCAAAAACTGTTTTTTAACGATAAGGTTGGCTGAATTGACAATGTCTGAGGGAATTTGTTTGATGAGCAAAAATCGGTCGTCTCTGATTACCAATTTAAATTTTTCTTTTTCTTTTAATTAACATCAAATAGGGACAGTTGAAATTTCTAGGGTACACAATGAGGAAAGAGGGCTTATAAAATTTGATGCTCACAGAATATATTGAAGGCAAGAGGGACAGAGGAAAACAGAGAATAACCTACCTAATGCACCTGTGTAAATGGTTGGCAGAGGTGTATGATAGATATCAGTTAACCACAGACTTGACATTAAGATTGTAGTGATCAGGGAAGCATGAATTGAGAGGTCCACAATGCAGATATTCTTAGAAAAAAGCTGTTTGAAGACAAGTACAATCTTATCAGAATGAGGATGATTTGTTCCAATGTATACGGCTGTGAAGGACTGGGTTGGTGAAAGTAAGAATGTAGCTCATCAGAAAGTATGTTATAGAAATAGCAATAGAGTAGTGTGAGTCTTCCAATGTTTAGGATGTGGATAGCGGTTGTAGAGTGGGAATTAATTTATCCCATACAAAACTCGATCAAGGCTAGAAATCATGAACTGGGCAGCTCCAGCCCAGATACAATAGCAGGATTTCATTTTTGGTCTGATCTGGAAATTAATAATTGCTTGAATTTCTCAGCTGTGTTAACATGCCCTGCTATGGCAACAGCCCAAAAGTTCTTGCTTGAAATCAAGAAATAGACTACAGCAATTCAAGGACTTCCAAAAAGAATGCAATTGACAGGGAAGTAACATCTGTATTAGTAGTGCTAAAGATTAATGGGGATGTTACTGACAAAAAATATTTTGAAAGATAGAGAGAAAATATCCTTTAAATGTATCCATCATACAACAGAGAAAGACAAAAAATAATGTTAAAATGTCAATAGCATGTAACAAAGTGAAAAAGAGGGAGAAAGAAAACACTTTAAATCATATAGAATAAAGGGAGGAAGAGGGAGAAAATACCCTTAAATGTCAACAGTATGAGGGGACAAAAGAGAATATACATATATATCTATATATTATATATATATATATATGTACATAGCATACAGAACAGAGGGAGAATGAGATAAAATACCAACATGTAACACATTGAAAGAGAGAGAGAGAGAAAAAAACGAAAATACTTATCAGCATATTGAACAAAAAGAGAGAGAGAGAGAGAGAAAAGACCCTTAAAATGCTAATGGCAAAGATACAAAGTAAACGAGCAAGAGGAAACAAAAATACTTTGCATCATACTGAATAGGAGCATGAGCAAGAAAGAAAAAAAGACCCTTAAAATGTCAACAATATGTAAAAAGGAGAAAGAGAAAGAAAATACTCTCCAACAAAGAGAAGGGAGAAAGAAAAACCCTTAAAAATTTTAAACATGACGAAAATGCAAGCATCAACTGGATTTCTGTAATCAGGAGTATTTGGAAGATACATTACATAAAAATAATGAAGAAAGAACTGGCACAGAATTGAGATAAAATTTTTAAAAAATTACTTCCGACAGTGAAAAAAATGAATACCTTGAGGATGATGCTAGTCTATAAGAAATGTAAAAACAAGATTTTTGAAAATTACTAATTTCCTGAAATTCTACAAAGCAAAAAGAACAAAAATCGAAACCTAATAATCCTAAAATGGAATTGGCAAATAAGTTCATATTTTTAGGTAATATAAGCAAAAAGATGATAGATGGAATAATAGAATGAAAATGAGGAAAACACAGAAAATAAATGAAGATAAAATAGCAAAGCCTAAAATATTGAAAGTAATTGCTAAAAAGTAAAAAGAAAAATGAAATAGTTGGATTTGTTATGAGTTTATATTTTTAATACTATTCTCTTTCATCTTCATACAGTGTTAAAAATATCTTTTATGTGCCATGTCCTTTCAGGAGATTGGTGATCATGGCTCTCTACAATGTTATTGTTCTTTGCAGATCTTAATAAATTTAGTCTTTTTGTTATCTCTCCTAAACCTTGCTCCATCATCCATTTGCTCAAGCTGGCTTGTTGGATTTCTCTTGCCTTCAATCTGTCCTGTGAGTTTGAAATTTTCCAAGCCCTCTTTCCTCATTTGTGTTAAAAATATAGTTAGTTGATAGCATTACTAGAATGAGTGAAATGAAAAATTATTTCAGAACATCATTGTAGAATAGCGGACAACTGGCCTATAGCTTGGAAGTTAAAATAAATATATATATGTATATACTGTGTATTTCTTGGAACATTTTTGCTGTTTATTTTGTAAATTCCTGTTTAATGTTCTTTAAGTTGTGTTTGTTTTCATTTAATCCCATATTATTTTTGTATTAATTGTTCTTTTTTAAGTTTATATAAATTCCTTTCAAATTTAGTTATTATTGAGGTCTTGGGAAATTTTTTACCTAGTTTGATCGAAGTTATTAGTGTCATTTTCTATTCTGTTTTTTGAGCATTCCTGTTTCAGCATTCTATACTACTGAATAAAGCCTGTAGATCTTAGCATCCTTCTTCAAACCTTGTGGACTGGTGCTATAGAATCACAAACGACATTATCCTGTTCAGTATCTGTTTATATTTCTGGGATGAGGTATTATGTACACTATTTACATTATTCAGACTATTGTTCTCATCTTTATCGCCATATTTATTACGACGTTTCGGCCTTTCAGCTTCTTCAGGTGGTTGGAATGTTGAACTGAGGACACATGGCACAGTGGATAAAGGTGTTAGTTAGATCCAGTGACAGGACCCAAACAGTGTGAGTTCAATACCTGGTTAAGGCGGTGGAGAACTTGGAGAGAGGAATTAACAGGAGATAACTGATAAGTGACATCCATTAGACATGGCATGTGGAAATAGAACAGTCTACCCCAGTGAGCGAAATAAAGGGTTCAGTTCGACATTCCAACCACCTGAAGAAGGCCGGAGCATACAATGGCCGAAACGTTATAATAAATATGCCGACAATGATGAGGACAATAGTCTGAATAATGTAAATAATGAACCTTCTCTACTTCACACTAAAGCTTAGGAAGGATATCTCCATCAGTACTTGAAAGCACAATAACAGTGGACTTGAGAAGCCTATTTTCATGAAAAGCATCTTAATAGGATGATTTTATAAATTGTAACTGAAAGTGGCAATGGTGCCTCAGCTAACAAATGCCAAATGTTTCCTTATATAGAAACAGCAAATATTACTATTACTTACATAATATCAGCATGATTACGGGAAGATATTTTCTGAAATGATCTTATTCCTGCAGAGTTTTTCCAATTTTCCTGACGAAACCAGCTAAAATTATATTCTCTTCAAAATGAAACTTATCATCAAGTATGTTTTAATGTCATGACATCTGAATTTGTTTTTCACTAGTGAGGTCAATGTAACTCACTTGGGAATGGAACAATGAACTTTAGAAAACCATTCTAATACTCACAAGATTTATCAAATATCTGATTGATTAGAGTATCAACTTGCTCTTTCCTGATTGGCCAATCTTTGACCAACCTTTGCCTCATATGTATACACCAGATATCCGTTGAATGATGAGAGAATCATTCATTAAGCAATCATAAACAATGAATATACATTCAATAGTTTGTAAGACTTGCATGCTAAACAGAAGTGCTTCTGTAAAATATCTTTGTTGATGCAGTGAAACTCATTTATGACAACTAAGGAAGGGGAAAAAAAAGTTTTGACTTCGAAACAAGATGAAACTACATTCCAATAAACGGCATACTGCTAAAATGGTTTGAACATTTAAGCATTTCACAAACACAATGATATTGATCCCAGAATGTTATACACCACTTCCTTTTGCAAAGATCAATCAGGAAGACAACATCCTTTTACAGCATTCTTGTTCATAAAGATAGCAAAGTAAAATATATTTATACCACTTTGCTTTCAAAGATATAAAAGTAAACAATTAGTAGACACCAACTGGAAAGATTGTCTAGCATCAATATCCCCCAAAAAGACTTGGCTTTTTTATTGATTTATTTGTTGGGCTTTAACTAAAGCAGGAAAATTCACTTTTATGAGGGTTGACAGATAACTAAGTGTTGTCTTGCGTGTCATCTCTAGATTAAAATGGTCTATTGGCAATTCCTCAGTAGGGACCCCAACATTACATCAACAGACTAAATCAATGGCAGACAGTTTTATTCATGTCTCTATTCACTTTCTTTATCTTAGAGGGACATAGTATGCATAATTTCTTGGAGGATGTAAGACAGACAGGGAAATACGATGGATGGATGTCAGTAGGTTGACCGGCTACCTATTCTCTCCATCTGCATACTTTATCTCCTGGCTGAAACCATGGTTACACAAAGGAATCTGGGTGAAGAAGGCTCTAATGAGAAACAGATCTTTTTACTTCTGCCTCAATTTTACCTGTTTTTGATCTCATATCAAAATTTACACAAAGACTACAACACGATCAGAATTTTTTGTACATTTAATTCAATCAACTACAAGTGAGTGCTGTTAAAGTTCTGATCAAAATGGTAGGGTCTAGAATTATATTCATTAGAAATAGAATTTTTTTTTTTGTCAAACCTATACATTCTGTAACATAAGGTCTCCTACTGTGTAGCATTACTGATATTGAATACAAAAAACGTGAGAATACATATTCACTAAGATATAAAGTTCTGTTTAAACATGTTTAGTGTTATTTTATTGTATAATAGTATTTTCTAGTCATGAGTACTATTTCTGAATTACATATGGCACAGTGATAGAATTATGGGCTCAAAAAGGTTACATACCAATTCAAATTCACAGATGTATGAAAGCATCAAAACATTACAAGAAACCAAACAAGACATCTGCAAAATAAGGCCAAAAAGGAGAAATCGTTTGCACCATAACTGTGCAAGACCTCATTACTGTCAATAGTGTAAATGGTTAGAATCCTCAAATTAATAGTTGCACATTCTCGATACAACCAAGATTTTGGCAACATCAAACATTTCTGAAAATTAAGAGTGGCACTGAAAGGACATTTTTTTATCTGATGCCGAATTGGAAGTTGCTCTGTTGATTCAAAGTAAATCAGAAAGTTTCTTAATGAACAATGGATAAAATCTCTAGAAAAATGAGTAGACATAAATGTTGACTATCCTGAAATACAATGTGTGGCAGAAATACCTCCCACATAATGGTAAAACAAGAGTGACAATGGTGTCTTCATCTAGCTAATGTCTTATTATTATGTGGGAGGTATTTCTGCCACACCCTGTATAAACTTCTGAGAGAAATATATTTACTTCATTTTTATGACAGTTTAATTTGATTTGAAACTTGTTTTTTATAGGATTGGAGACCTTAATCAACACTTTACACTTGTATTTTATCATTATCAAGGCTTATATATTAAATGTATAATAAAGAGACAAAGATTTCAATAGGAATAACTCAAAGATGTGTATAGAGGCTGGGATGAAATGTTTAACAATACTAAATACTTTCTGCAGGCAAGTCCTAAAGGCTAATAATCTGACATCAAATTTTTTGTAAAAACACAGATTAAGGCTAATATCTGCTAGCTACAGTCAGAAATCTTAATGTCAAACAACCATACTTCTCCACTTGCCACACTCACATAAAATAATGACAATCAACATAACCTCACCTCTTTCAATAGTCAGAAAATCTTACTTCTTCCCTTACCACAATCATAACGGATGATGCCAAAAAGCCTAACAACTTATGTTAACCCAGTCATGAACAATAATAGTTTTATGTAGTGATCTGGACTTATCTATTGCAGGTGTTTTATAAGCTATCAAACTATTGGATTTTATTAGCTGTACCCTTACTGCTTTTTAAAATTTATGTATGTAAATAAAAGCGTGTAACACAAATATCCAGCTTCATGTCTTTCATTTTGACTCATAAAATACAGAATTTTTTTTATACTAATATTCACCTAATACAAGCCCAAATAGTCATTCAAAGTAAAAGGTTACTGTGTGGGGGTTATCTGACCATAATCAAAGTCAAGAAATGATATCTGAGGTGTTAAGCAGGAAAGATAAAAATCAAACCGAGCCTCGAAGAAGCCAGGATTATAGCGATTGTGAAAACTTTCTGTTTGGAGTCTTTTCCACAAAACAGCAGTTCTGAAGAAGCTGAGTGGAACTTACTCCTTACTAATGGAATATGAAAGGAATGGGGATGATTTACCCTTGTTTATGTGGCATAGTTGGTCACAGTTACAAAGGTCAGGGATGGTTGAACTAAGGAATGTAGCTAGTTAGAACATGCAATGAAAATAGCAATAGAGTAACGTGAGGCTTGCAATGTTTTGTCTGTAAGAAAGGGGCTCTACGGTGAAAAATAATGCATCACGCACAAGACCATGTAGATGCTTTGCACTCTATAAAGACAGGGCAGTGTGGACTGAGTAGCTCCCGCCTGGATACTGTAGCGAACGTGTGTCGATACAGAAGCAAAAGTTGCATGTGGATATGTGTCAACACTCATTACATCCAGGTTTGCCCGGTTAGAAGCAAAACACCTTGGCATGTCAAGATATGGGCCTCTCTGCAACCGGTCAAGATCCAGATCTTTGTAAGATGCTTTATGCCAATAAAAGTGATGGGAAAAGCAGCAGTCAGCATTGGGAAGCTGGCAAGATTCACTGTCTTGGAAAGTCAGTCCTATGGGCAAATTGTTCCTAAAGCTGCTGTTCCACCCATAGTGCTCTGGTTTCTGTGGCAGTATTATTTTGCTACCTCCTGTCACATTCCCTTCTCTGCCTATTACCGCCATAGTGATTGGGAGAAAAATCGGTTAGGTTTTTTTCCCCAAATTCAACAGACTGTTACCATATTTTACAATAGATATGGCAACAATATACCATATAACAAATACATAAGCTTTACGTAACACTGTACATCATTTATCATAACAAAATAGATTACTTATGAAGTTATTTTATACAATTCATAATGAAATGGTAAATATATGATGAAATATATTCTACAGTAAAATTAATTTTTCATTTGATGCCAATTAAATATATTGGTCATTTCCTTGGGCAAGTTTTAAGCAGCTTGTTTCACTTGTTCATCATGCCAAATGCTGTGTATATTTTGCTGGTATGTTTTTCAAGCTTAAAGAGTCTTGTAGCTGGCAATTTATGGTAAAAGAAAGCTGTTTGCATTTTGCATATGAAACAATGAAAATAAAAAAATTAAAGAGGTTTGTAAGTCACAGCTATTTCAGAATTTTGAGTTTAAGCATTGCTCATAAACTTCATTGAAATAAAGTTTTGTGGAGAAATAAAATCATTTTAAGTGGATTTAAAAATGAAAGAAATGTCATGTACAGATGAAGTAAATAAGAATATCATCATTAGCTGTATGTAGTAATTGATGCTCTTGGACATTTGTTTGTTGGAAAAGAAGAAATTAGAATTGGGAAAGAGGATGACATGAAAGAAGAAGGAGGCAAATTTGATTTGGAGAAAAGAAACAAGTGGAAGAATGAATATAAGGTTGTATGCAATGGTGTCATGAAGGTCTTTAGAGAAGTTTGAAAAGATTCTGACCAATTCTTTTAATTGAAAAATAATTTTAAATAGAGTACAAGAAAAACACAAATGTGAGTTGGTGATGCAGCTGAAGAAAAGATGGAAAAATGAATGAAGGAAGGAAGATGTGAAAAGGAAGAACAAAACAGAGAAGGAAGATAAAATAAGAGGGGGAAAAAGGCATAAAATCAAGAGAGATGAGGAGAAAAAAGGTATCAGAGGGAAAAGGAAGAAAATAAATGAAAAAGAATAAAGGAGGCGGATGGGGAAAAAAGAAAGAAAATAAAAAAGACAGTAAAAGGTGTAAAAGAAAAATTTGGCTGGAAGATGGAGAAAAGAACAAAATGGTGGAGGATAATAAGAAGATAGAAGTAAATGAAGAAGGAAGAAAGTAAAAGGAAAATTGGGAAGGAGGATGAAGAAAAGAAGAAAATGAAGAAGGTTGATAGGACAAAAGAAGAAAATGCAGAAAGAAGATAGTAAAAGGGGTGTAAAATAAAACTAAAAGAGGATGGAAAAAGAAGAAAAATGAAAAAAGATGGTAGGGGAAAATGAATAAGAATGGGGAAAATAAGAAAAAATATAAGAATATAGTAAAAGAAAAAAGCAGAAGAATAGAAAATAGTGAAAACTGTAATAAAATTCTCTAATATGATTAAAAAAGAAAGTATAAGATAAAATTATAAATAGGAAAGAAAAGAAGTTAATAAAAAAGAAGTAGAGGAAATTGGAGAAATTTAACATTGGCAGAAGAGAGCAGAAAAATCAAGAAGAATACACTGGTAAGGGAAGATCCTTCACAATAGAGGAAATGAGAACTCCCAATATATTATTATCAATATGTCAGCAACAGAAAGCAGAAGTCGGAGAATGTGAGACACAGATTCAAGGTTTAAGAATAAACCATTATTCATTGTGCTTTGCGCACATTGAAAGCAATGATATATCTATGTTAAAAAGTTTCAAACAACATGTGCTCAGCAAGAAAGAAAATAAGAAAACAACATTTACAATATGAAGGAAAGCTCAGGAAAACTTAATTTATTGTTCACACAGAAATAGTAATGAAAAAGACTTTAAAAGATTTTAGTTATTTTGAATTTTTTAGTATAAAATATTGCAAATTGAATATTTGGCAATGTCTTTATCATTCAAAAATATCTGTGTACATGTGTATTTTTTTAAAAAATTAACTGTTTTATAAAATAAATGTTTAACCTGTATTCTTTACTTCTATGTTACATATCCCTTCTGGATATCGATGATTATAGCTCTCCGCAACTTTTTATTTTTTGTAGTTTTTAGTAAAGTTTTACATTTTTTTCTCACTCTTAGTCCCTGTTCTGCCAACCAATTACTACTACTTACTTCTTGTTGCAGCATTCATCCAGGACTGGTTGAGCTGGCTCGATCAAATGAATTTACCACATCCCAAATGAAAGCTGACCAAGTGTTTCAGAGATCATATTAATTTGGACATGCAAATTCATAGTATGAGTTTCTGTGGGAATTTGGATTCAGCCCCAATTGCTTGTAGACACACTTTTAGAGAGTGTGATCTGAGTGTTTGCCAGACAAGTTAGCCTGATAGAGCCCAACACTCTCAGGCTGATTTGATTTTAGTATTACTTTCTCTTAGACTGGTTGCCAGCCAAGACTACTGGATCCATTCTATCCTGCTGTTTAGTGCATAGCTGGGGATAGAAGAGATAGATTCATATCTTTTCCAAGGATAATAGTATGTAAGTGAATGTAAGGAACTTGACTGGAATTTTAATTTTGGCTCTTCAAATCTTCAATCCAAGCTGCTAACCATTACTCCACCATTCCTCCACCAACCAATTACACAGGTGCATTTGGTAGGTTATTCACTGCTTTCCTGTCCCTCTTTACTTCAATGTCTCCCGTAAGTGTCAAGTTCTCCAAGCCATTTTGGTGTCTCTAATTCATAGTTCACATCTTTGGTTGTTCTGCTTGATCATTATTTTTTTTTTTATTTGAAAAGGTTTGAAACTAAAACCAATAACGAATGCATGTGAAATTTATATTTCAAACATTACCAATATGAGTTATGTCCCTTACTTTCTTCGGAAATAGATCAGAAATAATTTATGATGGAGAATGAAATGAAGCCATGAGATATTCAATATATTTAAAAATTAACTGTTTTCTTTAAAGTAGTAAATTATACCTTAAACTCATTGTATTAAGAATATTTCTCTTAAAAAACTGTTTCTAAAATCTGTGAAATTTTAGTGATTAAGAATTTGGAAAAGGGAATTTGATTTGGCAGAAAAAAATAAAAACAAATCCAAAATATTTTCTGCCTGAATTTCTTGGATGAGCAGTTATTATTTACCCTATATTTGGACAATTGTCTTCATCTTTGTTGTTGTTATCACAATGTTTCAGTCATTGTATCCTCAAGCATTCCTCAGAAGGAAAAAATAAAAAAACAAATCTAAAATATTTTTTGTCTGAATTTTTGGGATTAGCAGTTATTATTTACACTATCTGGACAATTGTCTTTATTTTTTTTTGTTGTTATCACAATGTTTTGGCCATTGTATACACCGCCTTCCTCAGGTGTGTATCAATCTGGATAACCTTCTGGTAATTTTAAACTGAACCCTTTCTTTAATCTACTGGGGTAGACTGCCCTTGTTCCACTGTTAGGGATATTGTCTAGTTCTGATTTTTCACTTAGTACTGTTCAGTTATTGCTTGCCTGCTCCCACTGAGTGCAAGTACATACCACCTGACCCAGAGATTCAAGTAACAATCACAATGTCACTAAATTTACAAACCAATACTTTTATCCACATGGCTATTGTTCTGTATATTGTTGTCAATATTTTTTCTTGTCAAAATAAGATGTAATTATTGATTTTCAAACTCATAACTTCATAGGTAATGCATCAATAGTGTTGAGAGATTATTAATATCATTATAATGCTGCCCATTATATGACAATGTTTTTATGTTTGGAATATACTTTTACCTGTGTAGTTAACAGTTTTTTGTCATTTTTAGTCACCCATACTTTTTATAAATTTAAATGGGTTTTCATCACATATGAATAAGGAAGATTAACGTAATACTCACTTGCCTTTAGAACTTTAAATCAATGATTAATCAAATGAATTTTGGCAAAAAATGTTTAATCTTGTGCCTGTAAAATTTCACTTCCTTTGCTGAGATTTAAGTTCCACATGAGCAGATTCTCATAAACTGCTGCCTTGTGGAATTGACTTTCAAGAGGATGCTTTCCCAATTACTACAATCTTAAACTGTTCAAATGTAGGGTTTACTGTGATCTTTCAAGCATATCCCCATAAACTATGCCTCTATCTCTGTAACTCTCTACCTCAATTGAACATCATTGAGAAAAAAAACAATGATTATTATCTTTGGTATACCTCTATAATTTCTACTTAATATATAGGTATTTTTTCCTTTTCCCTATTGAATCATGGCTGGCTTCTTTATTACTTGTATATTTTAAAATGAAATCTAACCATTCTGAATCCTATTTTTACTATATGCATTACTCAATTCATTTGTAATTTCTCTTGATACTTTAATTTTTATTTTATCAAATTTTTCCAAATTTTTTTTTAGTTTTCTGCAATTAAAATATTTTTTTAACTAAAATTTAATACGATACTCAAGAACCATTCAATGTAGAAAGTTACTGAATGATGTGTGTGATATGAATACAAGAGGAGATAGCAGCAAGCAAAGATTATGAGGATAAGGTGGCTAGATAACAGATGACCCCCTTAATGGAAAAGATTGAGCTGTTGTACAAAGTAGCAGTTATTGAGAAAAATCTGAGTTGAAATTGTATCTTACATTTGGAACACTGGGAAATGTGGTGGCTTTAACTCCATGGATGTAACCTGATGTGTACAAGACCTTTACAAAAGTCTGGACCAGGGGAACTAAAGAATAGATAGAACTCATCTGAAATAGTGATAGAGTAGCAATAGGCTTGTGATACTCCATCTGTGAAAAAGAGGCTGCAATGAGGAAAATAAGTCAACCCTTACAAGATTGCATCTCAGATATTTCCCCTTCCACCTTGTCCTTAAGTGTCATGTCTATTGAAGTGGAAATTGACATGATCTGAGTAAGTGTGCTGATATATAAATCTGAGTTTTAGGTGAAGCCCTCTGATAAAACAAGGCCTTATTGAATGAATACAATGTACTAGTTTGCTGTATTTTTATATACAGAAATAATACTCCTCATATTACTATTTCATTCATTTTACCATTAAGTAAAATCAAATGTCTCAAACAACAGTGTCCCTTCAGGACATCATGTCTCTCTACAGTTTTCTTTTGATATTTGTTCTTTGTAAAGGTTGTTTGTTTTCCTACTGACTTCTCCATAGCTTTTCATTCAGTACTGTCCTCCTAGACCAAGTGACAAGAGAGATGAGTTAGCTTTGATTTTTTTTTTATCCAGAGTAGGGGGAGAAAAGATGGATTCCTAAGGGTACAAGTGTGAAGTGAATGCAAACAAACTCAACAGAAATTTGAACTTTGCTCACTTAATTCCATTTTAATTTTTCTATGCTATTAAGCATTAGTCCAAATGTATTGCAATCATTTACACATTCAGTTTCAATAATCTCGACTGCCTTCTGATTTCAAGAGCAATGCTATGGACTGAGCTCATTTTTTTTCTCTTGTATTTTATCTGTAAATTATTTTATCAATTGCAATTTCCAATCTAAAATTTTTCAAAGGAAACAGAAATAACTAATTGACTAATAAACAAAATTAAATCAGATAACATTTTGTGAGACTCTTTAAAGGACTAAAAGAGAATATATTTTTATTTCTTCCAAAATGATCAAATTGATACTGATTAGACAATTAACTTCCTTGCAATTCTAATGAGTAATGAGAAGTCCTTTGTACTGAACTGAGTTTGATCTTAGAAACAAACTGACTACATCCATTACATGATTAATAATTGTCAGGGAGTGTTTAAAAAATTACAAATACTAATCAACAAGAAAATTAAGGAAATTAAGAAATAAAAGCAAAAAAAAAAAAAAAGAAATCAAAACGGATTTAGAATATTGTATTGGCAAATTTCTTTCTTGCCAAAACAGGCTGCAATAATGAGTTCTTCAAATTCCTAAAACTTTCTATCATTACTATGTCCTGCAGTTATGGTCTTGAGAGATTTATAGTATTAATTCGGCAAGAAAGCTGCTCATCATATGACAATGTATTAATGTTGGGTATATATTTTTGTTATTGTGGATAATATTGAATTTCAGTATTTGTAGTTATTTATTCAGAAACTTAAAGGAAATTTATAGTAAATGAATGTGTGAGCAGCATACTGGTTTTTGACATGAAAACTTGAATTGGAGCCACTTTTGCTTGCACACAAATAACCTTGGAAATGCATAAATCCATCTTTTCTTCCCCAAGCTAGGGATTAATAACAGTGCAGACTTGACTTCCTTGCCTTTGGTGACAAGCAATGTAGGAGAAGAAAAATGCTGAATTTAAAACTAACCTGAAGAGGCATGGGGTCCATCAAACTAACTTTAGGGAAAGTTACACCCACAGATGCCATGGCTGCATGTGTTGCACCAATGATCACTAATGGGTTATGGGACTTGTGATGTGATAGTAAAACTGTTCCATGAGATATATATAAATTTAAGAGATTTTTCATAATATATGGAAAAGAAAGGATGATGCAAATGAAATAGTCAACATGTAGGCCAAAACAGAGATAATTTTGAATGACAAAAACTGACATGAAAAATAGTCTAAAACCTAGAAGTACATAAAATAATTTGGGGCGTGCTTTGATATAGGGTTAACAATTTTATCTTCAAAGATCAATTAGAATTGAAAAGTGAGCTTGATCTTTACTAGGTGCCCCATTTTTTCGGCCTTATGCTGCATATAAGCTAATTTCTTTATGTTCCTTTCAATTAACTCAATTAACATTGTGTTTTTTCCTGCAATGAAAATTGTAATTTACTGATATATTAAAAAATGTTTATAAAAATTTCATGATGTTATATTTTTGTTGTTACTTTTTCTTTTCCTGTCTCTTGCAGCTCTTAATAAGTTGATAGTTTTCCCAAACCTTGTTCTGCCATCCATTTCCTCAAGCTCATAAAGCATGTTACGCACTGCTTTTCCCTGTCCCTCTTGCCCTCGATCTGTCCTTTGAGTAATTTTCCAAGCACTCCTTCCTCATTACATTCCCCAGAAATTTTAACAGCCTCTTTCTGATGGTAAGTATAACTTTCCTTTTGGTTCCCATTCTCTCCAATAGCTCGTTGTCGCTCACATGGTATCGCCAGCAGCTTTCTTTAGAACAACATTTCTGTTGCTTCAAGTTTCTTTTTCATCTTTGAGGAAAGTGTCTAGCATTCACTGCCATACAGGCAAACAGGTATCACAGTTTAGTACACTTTTCTATGTTTCCAACAAAATTTTTCTGTCTCTTAATACTCTGCTTTGCTTTTGGAATACATCTTTGGCCATCCCAATACATCTTCAAATCTCAGTGTCGTACTTTCTGTCCTCTGTTAGAGACACTTCCCAGAAAATTAAATTTCTGTACTTGCTTGATTTTAGTATCCCCGACCTGTAATTTGCATTTTGGTCTCACCCTTTTGCTGATTAACATGCTTTCTGTCTTCTTGTAATTTATGCTTAATCCTTTCTTCTCACTTTCATTTACTGCCTTCTGTAGGAGGTTTTGCAGTCAAAATGAACAATATATAAATTATAGCAGTTTATGTGGATATAGTTGGCTTTCTTCATCTATGTGTCATCTCCCTTCTGGATGTGGTGATCATCACAATTTCCTATCCCTTTTAACTATTAAGGTTTTTCTTGTTGTTATTTCTCATAATCCCCATTTTGCCAGCCATTTACAAAGGCAAGTTATATAAGTTATGCACAGTTTTCCTCTGTACCACTTGCCTTCAATATATCCTGTGAGTGCAAATTTTCTAAGACCATTTTCCTCATTACATGTCCTAGAAATTTCAACTGGCTCTTTCTGATTCAAACTTGACAATATTTTAGGTTATGTATGCAAATTATTACAAGGTGTATCCCGGCTATTCTCTTAAATTAAATATGAACAAAAATATAACAGGATATATTTTGTGCTTTACAATTTTCAGGGAAATAATATTCATATTTTAATAAAATGCTTCTATGGCGAAGAGGTTGTGGATAAATAATTGATAGGTAAGCAGACTATGACTAATTGTTAGTAAGTAAATACTATGGATATAGAATCTGAATAATTTTTGAGTAAATAAATCTCAAGTAAATAGAATTTGAATCCTTTTTATGTAAAGAAATGCTCTGGATATAGAATCTGAATAATTAATTCCTGTGGAAATGAATGCCAGGTAAATAAACTTTGAATCATTTTTGTATTGGTAAATAATGGAGAAATACAATTTGCGTAATTAATTTTGTATAAATACTTCAGTAATTAATCTTGTATAAATACTTCATATGACTAATTAATATTTGTTGAAATAAATGCTATAGAAATAAAATTTTGAATAATTCATTTTTGATTAAATATATGTTAAGGAAAACATAATTTGACTAATTGTTTTTTTGTTTAAATAAATACCAGGAAAACAGAATTTAGCTAATTAATTTTGGTGCTAGTACATGGTCAGGAAATAAAATTGTATTACACAGTACATTTTAAATACAAGTCATATTTAGAATCATTTCAGCAACTTTTAAGGCTGCTTTGGAGATTTTAGTGATGATTTTGGTTCATCATAACTCATTATCATCATTTTATGATTTTTTTTCAACAAAATAGTTGAGCACAATAGACTTGACTATGATAGGATGCAAAAAGTTTTAACAAATTTACACTGAATCAACTCTCGAGAGAACATCTCAGCACAGCAGTGTTATAAAACTGTCACATATTGTACAAAAATATTAAAACACACAACAGATTTCAAACATCATTTATTTTTTAAAAAACTGGATTTTTTAAAAAATCTACTTCCTCAGAAAATAATTTAAAAGCAAATTAAGTCTGCTATTCCCAAAAGATTAAGTACCCCATCATCCATCATTTTCAAAAATATAATTGAAATTTTAGAAAAATGTTTTTATAAATGTTGACTGACTTTACACAATATTTGCCAATTATTCATGCAAAGTCTTATGTCATTTGTGCAAAAATCATCTGAAGAATACATGTTTATGTATGAATCAAAAATCCTAATCAACAACTGAAAATAAATACTGAGTGGCACAGTGGTGTTTCTATTTTATCAAACCAGTTTTATTGCTTTAGAAAAATATAAAGAAAACATTTAACTACTTCTAAATGAAAGCATTGCTTAATCAGCTGATATATTTCGTGAGGACAATATTGATTTTAAGTTATTTATTTACAGCAAGAATATGAATTGTTTTTGGATTAAAACAATAAAATAAAGAAAAATACAGAGCAATTTCTAAAGTTATCTTGCTTTTGCCTGATTTAAAAAAAAGATTTATTGGAACTTGAGCATTTCATTATTGTATTTAGAGAATTTCATGTTTGTCGATTAGTCAATAAAAACATTAACTGTTCGATATCTTTATGAATTTTATAACAAGATTCTTGGAATCATTTCTGCAAGCAAATGTTCAAGAAAAAAACCCATGTCAGTGCTGACAAAATGAATTCCTAGTTATAATAACCAATCTGATGCAAATTTTATTCATAGTATGGATATAATTGTGTATTTCTTTAAAGTGCCTGAGGTAAGTGATCAAGTCATGGTAAAAAGCTGAATTTCAAAAGCTCTATGAAAACATTCAAATCAGTCAATTTTAAGCTCAGAGAAAGGACATAATATCAATTAATTCAGAAAGTAATGCAGCAAATTTTGTCACCTTCAATTGTATAGGCACACTGTGATCAAAGAAAAGTAATGATATATGATGTAACACCATTTTAGCATGTGATATCTATCCTCCTGTATGGCAGTAAGTGCTGTACAATCTCCTCAAAGATGAAGAAGAGGAGACTCCAATCAAAAGAAATGTGATTCTACAGAAGGATGCTGAGGATACTGTAGATGGAATATGTGAGCAATAATGAAGTTTTGGAGAAATGGAAACAAAAAAGGAAACTAATACTTAACATCAGGAAGAGACAGTTGAGGTTTCTGGGGCACATAATAGGGAAATAGAGTTTAAAAAATCTGATACTCTTCAAACAGACAGAAGGAAAGAGTGACAGAGGAAAACAATGCATAACATACTTAGTGAGCATGAGTAAATGAATGGCAAAACAGGGCTTAGGAGAAATAACAGAAAGACAAAGTTTATTAAGAGCTACAAGGGATAGGAAATTGTGGAGAGCCATGATCCCCTATGTCCAGAGGAGACATGGCACATAAAGAATAACAAATATCTTTCTGAATAATTTAATGGCTTTTGATAGATATCTCTCTTGTCAAGTGAACAATCAATCTATATGAAGAATTCTATTTTCTTGCTGTTTTTTAATAATACTCTTTAATTAGATTTTTAATATATAGCACTGGTAATTACAGAGTTTAATTCTAGTAATTCCAGAAAGTAGTACGTAATAAAAGATACAGAATGTGAAAAATTTGTGGAATTTTCTTTTTTAGAAAGTAGATAAAATTTTACAGTGAGTTTCATAAATTCAGTTACTCTAGATTTTAGCTATTTCTTAAGGATTGTTCCCTTCTATTTCATATCTTCAGAATATTTTCTTCAACTGATTGCAAAATGGTTTCTCTTTTCTTAAGTCAACTGATAAAATTTGAGTTTACTTTTCTGCTTGAAGGGCATTAAAAAGAAAACAAGGAAAAACAAAATTGGGTTCAAGGTTTCCTTTTTGTATTTCATTCTTTTATTATTTTCCTCTCTCTCTCTCTTTACTCTCTTAAATGTTTCACCTTGCTTTATCCATTCATATATTAACACATTTTAGAGGAAATTTTTCAGAAATTCCCATCATTGATAATTCATGTCTCTTATCAAAGGCCATTGGGAAATAGAAAGGTGGCTGAACATTTCATATTTCATGATGGAACTCTTCAAGAAATAAAATAAAAGGAGAGAAAAGGAAAAGAGAAAATAAAACCATTAAAAAGTGTTGAGAGGATAAGATAAAAATGAAATAAAAATAAAGGCCAAAATACCAAATAGTGGATGAGAAAGAGGATTGCCTTGAGGATTGTATGAACAGGAGATGTTTTATTTTTTTTAAATCTTATTCTCATTTTCTTTCTTTTTCTCTTCTGGATATTTTCCATCTTTCTCTTTTCATAACCTCTTCTTTTTTGTCAATTTTATTCTTTCTCTTTTCTTCTTTTTTTATGTTTTATTTTTTTTAAATCTTATTCTCATTTTCTTTCTTTTTCTCTTCTGGATATTTTCCATCTTTCTCTTTTCATAACCTCTTCTTTTTTGTCAATTTTATTCTTTCTCTTTTCTTCTTACTTTTTGTTACTACTTTATTTATACGTCTTTTTCAATGTTTTTTATTTCTTTTTATTTTCATAAACCTGTCTCTATTTTTTTCTTTGCATTTTGTTTGCAGATTTCTTCCATTTTTAACATGTACTTTACTTTCTTCTTTCAACCCTCTTCTTTCTTCATTAATGTTTTCTTTTCATATTTGTTTCTTTTCCTATTTTCCCTTCAACCAGTCTTTCTCTATTTTATTACCATTGAAATTCTATTCAATTTCTCTCCTCCTTTCTGATCTTGTTAATCTTTTTACTTCTAACCACTTCACATTTTTCTCACACCTTTCTTATCATAAAAGCATTCATTTTTCTATGTTACACAACTTGTACCTTTTTAAGACTGACTTTTCCTCCTTATTCCATATGTTTTTAAACTTTTATTTAAAATGTATCAACACGAAAAAATGTGGCAGTCTCAGTTGAGAGGATATAAAAAGTAAAAGTAAAACAAGTGAAAAGTTTGATTATATGCAAATATTTGGCTCCAATATATAGGCAGCATTTATTATGGAGACCTCAACCATGGCATCTGACACAGAAAATAAAAATAAGTTTTACTGTATTATCACAAAAACTTCAATGCTGGTAACTCTCTATTAATGAAATATGAGCACAAAAGCTTAGGCTCTGAGATGAGAATGTGAACGATTTGAAAGAACTCAATTATCTATATTGTGAAAGAAACACTTAGTTTAATTAGAAACAAAAAAGGGAGAAACTGTTCAAAATCATGTTTTTATCAGATTAGAAATATCATTTCTTTTTTATTTCATGATAGGAAATGAAAGTGAAAGAAAAAGTGATTTTTGGTCCTATGAAACTTTTAAATAATCAGTTCCTTCTTTGTTCCAGGTAAGAGATGCTATAGTCAGAATCAATAGAGCCCTTCAGCTCAATCAGAAATATATATATATATATATATATATATGTGTGTGTGTGTGTGTGTGTTTAGGTCATGTTTTCTTCTTTTTTCCTAAAACATTAAATATATCATATTTACTTCTGAATAGAGATTCAACAAAATCAATATGAACCACTTAATATTGGTAATCCTGATTCAGAGGCAGAGAGCAATCAATTTCTTGTTTCCACCAAAACACTGTCATTTTGGAAGGTGCGCAAAACATCAAGTTCACATGATTCTTCAAAGTCCATCCTTAAATATATTAAAAGCATTATGGGGCACAACAAACCACTGATGATAAATACTCAAAACTAATATCATTTTTATGTCAAACATTGCCCGGCCAATTTATTTGTAATTCATACTTCCTTCACCTTTGTTACATTTTTTTATCTTTCTCTTACTCTCACTATCTCTCACCCTCTTGAACAACAATTATATATTAAAATATTGTTCACTCAATACAAGGCTCAGGAATCACTCTGGGTAGAGTGTTACTGACTGAAGTTGTTCTAAGGGCATAACTGGAGGAAATAGTGTGTGTGTATGTGTGTATATATATATATATATATATATATATATATGAATTATTAAGAAACAGACAACTTTAAGGGTTCATGGTGATTACCATTTATTTCCTTAGAATCAAAATTTGATTCTAATTCTTCAGATCAACATTTTCAGACAAATAAATCAGTGAAAAACATTCCAAGTATAAGAAGAATTCAGTATAATATTTTTAATTTATGTACACATGTGCGTGAGGAGACAGGTTTAAATTGGTGGCAGGTGGGGTTAAAGGCAATATATATCTCTCGAAAGGAAAAAGTGATTGAGGGACTGGGAGATAAAAGAAATGCAAACAAAATTAGGAAAAGAAAAAGCGATAAAGAAGAAAAGAGATAGATGTACTTACATTCATCTTAATAAAGAGACAAAATAAAGATGGAGAGATGTGGTGTTTGTTTCCTCCCTGGAATTATCCATACAGATTACCATATATATATATATATATATATATATATATATATATATATATATATATATATGTATGTATGTATGTATGAAGAAATATAGTTTTATGGTATGCTATATTTATGGGATAAAGTGCTCAATATCAGAGATAGTGCAGATGTAAATATAAAAGAGTGAACATTGAAGTTAACACATAGAGGCGACAGACTGTTTCATGGTAAACACAGTCATCAGGCCACATGATTGCATTTACTAAATTGATGAGATGTGGCCTGATGATTGTATTTAGCATGAAACAATCTGTTACCTCTGAGTGCTGACTTTAATGTTCACTCTTTATATATATATATATATATATATATATATATATATATATATATATATATATAATTATTTATTTGAATATTACAACATAAATATGTTATAAAATCACGACAAAAATAGCCATTTTGTTTCAATATATATATATATATGTGTATATATGTGTGTATATATATATATATATATATATATATATATATATATATATATATATATACACACATATATATATATTTTCAAATTGTAGTCACATTCAACCATGCACTTACATGCAAGTACCCTTGAAAAATGTATGAAACCACTACTTCTCCTCCCAGCTATGGGTAAATAGCAGGGTAGCCTGGGGCATATAGCCTTGTGTGACAACCTGTTTAGGAAATGAACAACTCTGAATTCAAACTCTCCAACTAAGTGTTGAATAGCCTCACCAGCCTGTAATTGGCAAAGCATGGTGTGTACAGCCATACTCCTGAAGACATGGTCAGTCAAGGAGGGCTTTCTCCAACAAGAGTGAGAAGACCCTGGATTACATATATGTATGTATATATGGTAAACCATCTAAAGTCATATGGGTCAAGAAGGAATCAAGCAACTTGTGAGAAGGTTTTGTCACCATGTCTACCACAGCATACCTATATTACATATGGTTTATTATGTAAGTCAGTTGGTGGTTTGATCAGACATTCCAAAGTGCGCAAAAATATATTTCTTGCCCGTGAAAGATGGACAGTTCAGTTGTCACATCTACACATGATTGTGCAACACAGAGATTAAGCTGAAGTCAAACATGTGCATATTGTGCGGTTATTCATAAAAAGAAGGCATTCTTCTGACAACAGGATATATTTATAATGTATACGCAAATATATATTCATTGAAAATGTTACATTTTTTCTACAATCCTTAAAATACTCTCCACACTTATATCTGTATGTATGTTGCTGTAGCATACCTACAGACAATAATGGGTATGTCCCCATTCACATAAATACAGTAGAAAATACTGTATGTTGGTCTGCAGTTGGAGAATTCACTTGACTCACTTCTAACAGTTGATTACTTCTTCTATGCACCGCTGGAGAATCTTACATGCGTTGTTCTTGTCCTAAGTATTATCATTTAATACCAATCATATGATTATTCTATTCAGTAACCTTCCCTAGATTACAACACATGTACAATATATGAATAAGTAGATGTTTCTAATTTATACCAACACTGTACTGATAAAATTTTGCTAATATCAGATTTACTGGGTAAACTACAAGAAATATTAAATGATCTTATAAGCAAAATCTCAAGGTAGGTTTAAAGATAAACAAAAAGGAAATAAAAGTTAAATTTTAATTGTAATATTCTAAACAAAATCATAAAAATAGAGGAGGAAGAACTGGAATTAGTCCAGGAATACATCTAATTTGGCCAGATATCATTAAAGAAAGATCATCCAAATGAAATCAAAAAGATGCATAATGATTCAACGGGAAGCATTTAATAGAAACTTAATGAATGGCAACCTGCCAATATGTGCGAAATATGAATGCATGATGCCAATTACAATGGAAATTTGTAAAATATAGAAATTAATAAACACTAAAAAAACTATGAAATTCACAAATATTTACGGGAGGAACACTAACAGGGATAAGTATAATAGGTAAGAAAAGCTCAACATGGATTTGAGAGGAGACAAAGTTTAGAAGTATCCAAGAAGTGAAAATAAATTTGAGTTGGTAGGGCATATAGCACAAATAAATAGTAACAGATGAAGTAAAAGGTTAGCTAAGTGTTGCCCACTGAGTAGTAAATGTAGTAGAAACACCACACAAGACAGTAGAGAACATCCCAATCATGGTTGTCAGGGAAAAAACTGAAAAGGGCCTTTGTCCAGCAATGGACTTGCAATGACTGCTTTTGATGATGACAAATACTATATACAGACGGAGAGATGAAGTTGTAACAAATCTTTTATGTGGATGCATAATAGGGAAGTCCAAGCTTGCTTAATCTAAGAATCACATATGATAAAGTTCAGATTTCTGAGACACACAAAAGCCATGAACAAAATTTACACATGTGACACAGAGCAGATAAAGTACAAACGTTTACATCCTTTAATGGTGAATGCAAAATCTTTCTCCAATTCTGAGTTAAAATTTCTGTTTTCATATTCATATTTTTCTTTCTTACAATTTAAGGAGACCATCTTACTTCACAAAATTTTCACAGACACTTTTAAACAAAACTTGTATCTGAAGTGTACCAATAAGATCACACAGTTCAATGTTTTGTGTTACACTTCATTAATGTATATTGTGTGAGATCAGCCCCCTTAATCCGCTTACACATTACCTCAGTCTTCTGACATTTCTCTGTAACCTTTGCTGACTTGAAATTTCTTTAATTCCTCTGCCTACCACCATTCCTTCACTTGTCGCTAAAGAACAATGCATCACTCAAATCTCACATTAAAATTATGATTTAAATAATTTTTTTTAAAGCAATAAAACCACTAAGACACAAGGTTACAGACTGTGGAATAATTAGTAACCGAAACATTAATAATGAGTGGGAAGAGGAAAAAGTAATCAGGAAGACAGTAGATAGCAATTGTCATAGCATTTAAATTTTTGCAGATTAAAATTGACTTGAAAGTATGGAGCCGGAAGGGAGTTTCACAAGCAAAAAATGTGAGAAAAGTAACTGTTAGTGTAGAATTTATGGTTACAACTAGATACTACCAATGTAAATTGATGAGATCTTGATATCAGTCGAGTACTGAGCATAAATTCAAAAATTCTAGGTGCCATAGCTAAGAGCTCATCTGAACAATTACCATGAAAATATTTATAGAAAATTATTTTTAATAAACACAAATATTAAACTTAAATGTTTTAATCAAATGGGGGTCTCAATTCATACCCAGTAAATAATTATAAAGTTTAAATTTTTTCTGATTTATCTTTTATATTAACAGTGATTAAAAAAGGAGCTCAGGGTATATTTATAATGTATACGCAAATATATATTCATTGAAAATGTTACATTTTTTACAATCCTTAAAATACTCTCCACACTTATATCTGTATATATGTTGCTGTAGCATACCTCCATTAGCATATTTTCATTAGCTGCATGTGGTTCATGAGCCACAGTTTGGTCACCACTGATATATATAAAATATAAAAAATGCCTTAATCTCTTAACTCATATTAAAATTTTAGGTTTTCTGAAGGTACATTATTAAATACATTTCCATTTGAAATAGTGTACACATTTTGGTTGTAATACTCCATGTTTTGGCCATTAGGTGTACTGGAATAGTGAAAGATGCTTGACCACAATATAATACCAATCCTTCTATATGTTAGTGAATGCTGGACAATTTCCTCACAAATGTAAAGGAGCTCTTAGACAGCAGAACTGTGGTTCTGCAGAAGGATGTTCTAGAACACATAATGAGGAAAGAAGGTTTGTAGAATCTGACTTTCACTAGACAGACTTATGGCAAGAGGTGCAGAGGGAAGCAACAAGTACCATAACAAGCTTGTTTAAGACCATGGACAGGACTGATAATGGAACAAACATTACTTAGAGCCAAACAGAATAAGAAGTTGTGGAGAGCTATGATGGCTAATATCCTGAAGGGACGGATTTAAGCTTTAAAAGGCCCCTGGACTAATAGGATTTGGGAGGTCCCATTCATTAAATATGTTCACCCCCCCACACCAATGTTTTTAAAATTATATAATTATAGCTGATTCCTAACTAAAATGGCTTAAATATTCTAAACTCTCTCAAATTAGTTCAATGAAGCCCCATTAAATCTGAAAATAAACAAATTTTCTCTGTTCTGATATCTTTAATTTTTCTTAGTTTTAGATGTTTGGGGCTCCTCTAGAGTTGAGACACTGGGCTGCTGCTCATACTAGCCCATATGTATATCCTGGCACTGGATAGGGCACATATAAGAAGAAAACTCTTCATCTATCTTCAGACATCAGGATTTGCAATTATTAACATTCTCGGAATTTTGAAATGCATGATTTAATCAATCTATGGGATTTGATCTTTGTCTCTCTTTCCACTTTCCATGCTGAAGTGATATCTCTTATCAGTTTGTCTTCACTAGCCACATTTAATGAATAAACTGATAATAAAACAGGTGAGTGTTAACTGATAGGAGATAACTCTTAAACACGAAAAATGAAATGAGGGCTTAGTTCAAAATTCATCCAAGGTTACCAAGTATAATGAGAGGCAACTGAAGAAAGCCACTTGGTAAAATAGCTGAAACCTTATAAATCTACCAATCAAAATGAAAATGTTGATTTGAAAGGAAAGGCATACAATAATGGTAATTCCACATCAGATAAATTCCAGCAAAAGTTTGAATAATGCAATTCTTTGTAAATATTCACATACACACACCTATATAATTATCTAGTATCTGGTATGAGACATAGACCAAGTATAGAAATGTAAATATATAAAGAATTGAACCCATGCTTGACAAAGCCAATGATTCTCACAGGAAATAATTGAAAAATGGAACAGTTCATGAAAAACTAGGAGTGGACAATATTACGATTATTCTTTCTCCCATTCTTCTCTGAGGATAAATGCCACCTTCATTCTATATTACAATAATGGTAAATGTAACCTTACTGCACTATCCGATGATTGCTAAAACAGAAAACTTAAAAATCACAGAATGGTAAGACACCATGATTTAACAAAATATATATAACTATAAAAATATAGATATTAAATAATGCAAAGTGGCTGCTGGTGGTAATTAAACAGTTCAAAATTGATGTAATTGAATAATCTGTCACCCCCATGAGTGACTACACTATAGGTAGTACCTACCTATAAGTGTCTGTAAGTCAACTGACGACAGAGACTAGCTGGAATCTGTTGAGGCGAGAACTACTGACCTTTGAATAGTAGCACTCACTACTAGATTGACTTGCGACAACTTTGTGCTTAACTGTTACCTTTATTCTTATTGTACTGGTTTTTACAATAAACCTTTACTTATTTTATCCACCTTGCTTTTCAAGTATATGTTCCTGTTATCATGAAATATAACAAAAATATAAAGTAGCTTAACTAAAATTTATATTATAAAGAATTATATAGCTGTTCTTCTCCACTCAATGTTATGCAAACTTTCATGCAACCAATACAGCAGGACCGCACAGTATGAGTTTAATTAATTCCCAGACCAAAGCTCATATTATAAATTACTCATATTACAAAGCAGTTTTCCCACTGAAATTTATGGAAGATTAATTAATCCATTTCAGCTCCCCCAAAACATCCAAAATGTCTATTTTAGAATGAAAAAAAAAAAGAAAACAAACAGTAAGAAATTAAGTCACAAAAAGTAAATGGAATATGAACACGATATGAGAGAATTAAAGTAATAAACAGCTTTTATTAAAATACAAATGTTTCATAAGAACATTCCTGGCATGTTCACTCTGAACTTATGGACCTTTGTGGCATTTAATTCACTCTTGGCACTTGCAGGCCAGATTCTTTGGAAACTTATCAATAGAAATCTGTTTCATTCTTGATTTCAAAATGCCACAAAAATAGTCAACACAATTTTTGTTGAACAAAGCAGCCGCACGACTTGCACTTAATTTTTGTGGGTAGTATTTTCGACAAATCATGCACTTTTTTCCATGTAGCCCGCACTTCTTTGATCACATTCATCCTTGGTTAGTTCCTTTACCTCCTCCATGTTTTAATGCTCCTGAAGCAGCTGAAGTTCCTCTTGCCAGCGCCTCTCCGTGCTGATCAAGAAAGGGAGGCAATTGATAGAGTTGGTAGGTGACGTTATCTGTGATAAGTATTTCGAAGGATTTTCTCCAATAAAATGAATAAATGTTCTGGACGTCAGGCACTCACTGATGCACTTCTCCTTGCCTTTGACTATGTTCTTTCTTAGAATTGTATGACATCAGCAAGAAATACTTTGCTTTACCTCAGTCACTCACTGCTTCTATATTTGTTTGTACTGCAAATTTTGAATGGCAGCTTGTAAAGCAAGTTGCTCATCTAATGGTGCACTCGTACTATGAGGTTCTACTGTACAAGGCCCAAGAAGTTGTTCTAAGGGCATATTAGGAGGATGTACATTATAAAAATATGCAGAATTAATAATGGTTGAACCTAGACTTGAAGAGGTTATGCGGGGAGGGATCAAGGAAGCATCCTCTTGGGAGTTTTTCCCATAAAGTAATAGTTCTTGAGAAGAAGTAGTTTGAGTGGAGCTTCCATCATATGTATTCTTGTGCATGGAGCCAAGTGTATGTTCTTAAATGACTTAATTCTTTTAATAATCAATAATCTTACTAAGAATGAATTTCTACTATCCTCATTTTTGCTAGGTTTATTGAATGAACAGAGAATAAAAAGAAATAAGTCACTTGAGATAAAAATTTTGGTTTTAATATTTTCACTTCATCCACCTCAAATCAATATCTCTCATTTTGAAACACTGAAACAAGAGAGAGAGAGGGATACAGCATTTGTTTCTACATAACTAATAACAAACAATCTCATGATCAATAATATTCTTTAGTATCTACCGGGTGTTCATTTAAACACACACATATACGTGTGTGTGTGTGTGTGTGTGTGTGTATATGATAAAAATATAGTTGTAAGGTATGCTACATTTATAGGTAAAAGTGCTCCATAACGGGGTTACAGCATGTGCAAATATAAAAGTGGACACTGAGGTTAACACCTGATCACAATTTTCAGGCTATTGCATGTGTGTGAGTATGCGTCTGAAGATCATGTCGGTGAAACTCAGGTAAGAAATAGACTTGTCCTTTCATAGGATTTAATGTTGGTAAATGTTGTTTTTTGCTTGGTCTAGATAATCTAGGTTTTGAGCACTTTACTGAGGAGGTAAATTTGCTTTCAGGACATTTTTCTCTTTCTTTTTTCAGTATCGCTGTCTTTTTTCAAGACTGTATCTGGATAAGACTTGGTTTTGGCAAGCTGTCCATTGGTTTCACAAAGGTTTTTAGTTTTCTTATATATATAAATAAATATATATATATATAGAGAGAGAGAGAGAAGTGTATTATTGTTTTATGTTTAAAACAAAGAAATTTTTAATAATCAAAGTCTGGCAGCTGGATTTTTGTTTGTTTTTTTTTTTACACAATCTCATCTTATGAAAAGTACTCTTTTATTTTCTCTATCACATTTCTGTAATAAAATAATTTTTATAAAGTAACAATATTGATGTTCTGGGAATTGAAGGAAGAGAGGAGACATATTTAAACTGCTTTAACTAAAATTGCTATTCAGATGACAGTTGGAAATTGGATTGAAAATGCCACATGTAAGCAGCAAGAGAATTTGAAGGAAATGGAAACAAAAAGAAACAGTTGAAATTTTTAGGCCATATATTCATAAACGAAGAGATATAAAATCAGAATAAAAAAAGTGGCAACTGAAATTTCTTGGGTACATCATGAAGAAAGAGGGCTTAGAGAATTTGACCTTCACAAGAACTATTGAAGGCAAAAAGAACTGAAGGAAACAGTAAGAAATCTCCCTAACAATCCTGTGTAAATGGATGGTACAACAAAGGATGGGAATGATAGTAAAAAGAAAAACATTACTAAGAAATACAATCAGTTATGTGCCATGCATGATACACACTTAGGCAATCATTTATCTTTCGATACATGACTGACAAGGCAGATTTTTTTTCCCACGGTAGGTTGCTATTTCTTTATGTGGTAGACCAGTTGCCATCCAAGGCTATAGAACCCAGTCTGTCCTATAGCTGGGGGTGAGAAGATGAGGATTCATACCTTTCCCAAGAGTATTAGCATGTAAGTGAATGTAATGGATTCAAATGGAATTTGAACTCGGCTCTCTGATTCTTCAATCTGAGCCACTATCCCTTGCTCCACTGTGCCTCCTAAGAAATATAAAGGCTAAGAATCTGTGGGGAGCATGGATCATTCATGGCATTTAAAAGTAGCAGCAGTTATTAATTAGTATTAAAGAGAATTTTTAATTGAATAACCAGTACAAGTACACAGTATATAAATCTAACAAGCTACCAATAATTAGTAAATATTTTCTGCCAAATATGAATTTTATTCATTTGAAGTGTTATATTTATTACTAATTTTCTTTCAAGGAAACATGCAATGATAGTGATTGATTACTGAACAAAAATACAGACAAATTAGTTCACTGTGTCGTGATAGACCATTTTCCTTGCCAGAAACTATCTTACACATTTATAAGTCTACTATTCATCAATGTAGGGAATATTTCTGCCATATCTGGTCTTGGTTTCCAATTAACTTAAAAAAAATGTAAATGCAGTGTCAATTGTTATCTTTTGTCTTCTTGATACCTGTTGTTTTATCGGTCTCTCTGCTTAATAACGTTTTTCGTTTTCTCGTATTTTTTTCCAATCAGTAACCACTTGCATTTTAGTGGCTTTATTGTTTTGCTTGGGGTGAAAAGATTCAAAATGCTGACAAATGTATGTTGAAAAATAATCAATTAGGTATTTTGGTATATTCAAGGTGCTATGAATTACTTTGGGACTGGGGAAAGCTTCATTCAACAGAGAAATTCAAAAGAAAGAAATCAAATTAAGTTGAGCAGATAACACAGAGAATTAAAAGCTAGTATGCCCCCACCCTCATGAACAAGGTCTAACTGATGAGGAATCTGGAAGGTGAAAGAAGTTACATCAGAGTTGGTTAAAAAAGAAAAATGAATTGATATATAAAGTGAGAATAGATTTTAATTTGATGTAAAAACCAATAGAGCAAAAAATTAATTGTGTCAGTTTTCAGGATAAAGAATCAATCCTAAGATGAGTTTAACATCCTCCAACTTGGAATTCTTGGTACTTTACCAGATTATAACACTTTTTCTCAAAGAGGCAAACCAAAATATTTTAAATTATTTCATATGTACTCTTGTTCTAGAAGACCTTAACATTCAGTCCTGGGATTTGGTTGCATTAATCCATTACCAATGAAAATAAGGAAGGATTAAAAAAAGAAAAAGTATGATGATAATTCTTAAGACAAGATTAAGACATCATACTGAGGAATCAAGAATTAATCTTGCAAAATATGATGCTAAAAAAAATATGAAAACATAATGTTATATCTGGAATAAAAATGATACGTAACATTTTAAGCTCACCAGGTTGGTTATTTGTTGCTTTTCCTCCTATCTCTCTTGTCTTCAAACTGTTCTGTAAGTACCAAACTTTCCAAGCCTTCTTTCTTCATTATGTGCCCTGGAAATTAAAAGTGTCTTTTTTGTTTCCATTGTCATTGCTCTCATGTTCAGTCCATGGTATTCTCCACATCCATCTGTAGACTTTTTTAAAGTTGTTTTTTACATAATAACTAGAGAAGACATTTTGCTAATCATCAAGGGTGTAGTAGAATGTAATGTTTAATAAATAGAATAAAAATATTTCTTTGATCTCCTGAAAAGTATCATTCATTTATCACCTTAACATCTCATTAATATTATCTCTAGCATTCTTAAGGACAGGTTAATCAGCTAACTTCAATTCAGAAACTAGTTACTTGGATAAGCAAAAATAAAAGATCAAAACCTTGTACCAAATTGAAGGACAATCCCCTGTGCACTCACTGCACTCTCCAGTCACAACATAAACCCAGGAAAATCAAGGGCTCAAGGTGAATCTTTTGCCAGAAAACAAGACAACCCGATTCCCTCCACTCTACCCCACCAAAGAACCAATCAGGATGGTTGTCTACTACATAAAAGGAAGAACCTCTCTCTCTCTCTGTTCCAATGTACCACTAGCTATGAACTTATCAACAAGGTTAGTTGATATTATTTGGCGACATATCAACGTCTATGAGCTATTTAATGTCGAAATCTAAACACATTGTATGTAATTTTATGCTTTCAACTACATATAGTTTTATACTTTCAGGTAAATGTATACATGTTTTAACTGTATAGTTTGTAGATCATAAAATGTATTTTTGGCAATTTTACTATAAAATGTCTTCATATTTTAGTGTTGCATTGATTGCCATTTTGCTATAAAAATGTATTGCTGGTCATTTTATTATAAAAATGTATCATTGATTTTTGTTTGGGAGTCCAACCCCAGATCAGGATAGACCTACCAACAAAAAGGATACAAGTTTCTACTTGTATTCAACAAAATGAGCCTTCTAAACAGAATGTCAATTTATTTTGAATGTAAAAATAAAAAAGCAACATTCTGTGCTAATTTCCACAAGTTAATTCAGTTACTAACTATATAAACACTGAATCGCCATAAAAAATTTAACTTATCAGGGTTGATTGATTTGTTGTTTTTACAGTTTATCAACCATTTTCCTGGTTATTCAAAGTCAAAACATTATCCTTCACTTTTAAAAACTTCATGAAATACACTAATTCTTGTCAAAAATATTTTTTCTTCTCTTGCCTGGATGCTCTCTGAATCTGTTATGTTCACATATTAATCTATGTTTTTTCTATGTTGTTCAGTAATTAAGACACCTCTGGTAACACAAATGAACAAAGCAAGATGTCCTAAAGAACTCAAAGTCAGTCAAGAGAGTTCTTTTGGAGTCAGTTAAGTCATAATATTATAAGGAGTGAGTTATAAAACTATAGAATTTCTTCATAAAGAAAACTTATAATTTTGCTTTGGGTTTTCTTTATTATCATTTTTATTAACAATTGTTTTTCAATCCAGTAAAATCAGTAATGGATTTTTTTTAGCAATAACTCAACTTACGTCAATGTAGTTTTCCAGTAGTTGAGTATATTTGTCAAAATTTTCCAAGAGTTTGACTTCACTTTTGCACAACTATTCATGTGAAAGGTATGAATCCATCTCTTCTCAACCCTTGTTAAAGTTTTTGTTAATGTATCTAGAATAAAGACAACAGTGACAAAAATGGACTTTGGAAAATTTATTCAGCTTTTGGAGGCATGAAAATCTTGTTTCAGATGACAATGGCATTCATTTTATAAGAAGTTGTAAAATTTAATATTCAAGGAAGAGATAATTTCACCATGGTCTTGAACAAGTAATTTTCTTTTTAAAATGGAATCTGCTCCTTGAGTCATGGTAGATACTAAAGAATATTATCGATTACAAGTTTGTCTTAAGTTAGGTACAAACAAATACTATCTCCCTTTCTCTCTCTTGCTTTAGTGTTTCTGTGGTATGAGTAGCCACAGTCAAATGCAAAATAAATAACAGTACTGTCCAACAAATGGAATTGACAAAGTCTGCAATAAGCAATAACAAAAAAATGAAAAGAACAGTGTAAAAAATAATATAAATATATGCAAGGCAAATTAACAGTAATAAAGCAAAGCAATAGGAATATGTCAAAAAGTTCACAAACAAAGAATTGGGGTTGATTCACTAAAGCAATTTTGGATAAGCAAACATAGAATTTTGCCTTCAAGGCATGACAGACCGGGACCGAGTCAGAGAAAATTGAGAACTAGCCTATTTTATTGGCTAGGAAAAAATCCAAGCATCCATTTGTGTGCTGCTGCTTATAAATTGGGGAGGGGCAAGTGTTTTGCAGTCATTTCTGGTGAATTAAACCAACACTTTGAAAATGAGTGACATTGATTTGAGGTGAAATAATTGAAAACATTAAAACCAAAATTTTTATCTCAAGTTGTTCATTTTATTTATTTTATCAGAGAAATTCATTCTTAATAAAATTATTGATTATTAAAATATTTAAGTCTTTTACCAAAGTTTACTTGGCCAACGGTTAACAATACATAGGATAGAATTGATGACCTAGGTTCAAATTCTAGCTTTATACTGTTGGCATTCACTTCACACTAATATCCTTATGAAAAACATGAATATACTTATGTGTATTATGCTGGAATAGTGGAACAGGTTTTTCCTCCATTTTACGCAATACTGTTAAAAGAAAATAATAGGTGTAGATAACTCCAGCCGCAGGGATCCATAACTGACCGATTGTAACTGGTGACCAAAAAGGGTGAACATCTATGGGCAAGGTAACCCCTGACATGTTTGTATATGAGAAAAACCATTGAACAGATGGATATTTAAGCAACTGCTCCAGAGATGAGTTGAGCCGTCCTTCTGACATAGCAGAGAGAATGTAAGGTCCACAAATTAGACAAGGACACAAAGCCACACATTCAGTGGCCAACAATAATTGACAAAGTCAGGAGTTGAATAAAATGCCATAAATATCAAAGATTCCAGTTTGTTATTAGCATTTTGTCAGCATGCCCACTTCATTACACTTACTTCTCCAGCTAAGGATAAACAGTAAAGAAGTTGGAGAATTTTTAAAGGCAATCCATTTTGGGCATTCAATAACTGATCACTTCATGGAAAATTCTTTGTTGCTGGTAAAATCTAGCCCCACAGAATGTGTCGCTTATTACTTGAAGAGGAGATAGACACTACCAAGTAACCTCCACTGTTCTGAGAAATACCGTGAGGGACAGTTACATGAGATAGCACTAAGAAAAGCAGATATGTTATAAGAAACATCAAGTCAGCAGAAATCAATTATTCATATTCTCCCATTCTGAAGAGCATATATTTGTTTTTTTACATTTTTATTATCATACAATCCCAGTTCTAAAACTATTCCATACTCCTTTGAAACAGGCCATATCTGATAGATACCTCGCATTGTCTTTGAGAATGCTGCCTAGATATATTAAGTCTGATGTCAATTTCAGTTCAAAAGTAGAATTTGGATGGTTTCCCAGGGCAACATACAATGGCAGAATTGCAGTAGCCAATAAATTGGTCAAGCATCTACTTTCCTCTCTGGCTGGTAAGTTAAAGGTCTGTGCCAATCTATCATAGTGACCGACAGCTTTCAGAACAGCAATTACTCAAGGATGAATAAACAAGGAAATGTCATGACTTGGAAATACTTTTGGAATCAACTGGTGTTGTTGGTACTGCCAGCACTTAATGTGTGATGGTACATTGCAGCTGATGGTGCCATATCATCCTCTGGGGACAAACTTTCAGAGAGCAGTGAGTTATTATAAATGTGGGTTTTATGCTTTATGCAAGTGAAACTAACCTCCAATAATGAGCAAAACATGGAACAATAAAAAGTATATTTAAAATATTTTAATATTTCATTTTTTAATGTTTTAGTTCTTTTTTAAAATGAGACATTTTTTGAATTACCACCCAAGAATGAAATTGCAGAGTGATTTTTGAAAGGCTTCCTCTATTTTTTTCCTTTGACTCTGGGAATGATAACATACCTGAGGTAACATATACAACATAACTACTTTTTTCGTATAGTGAGCATTCACTTGGATTTCCCTGACATCAAGAAATTTTGTTACTTTCAAGTTGGATTTGGGTTTTGGAAAGAGGAAACAATTTTAAGGGTGAGGTCTGGGGAATATGGTAGTTGTCAGATATGGGGAATATTGTGCTTAGTTGAAAATTACTGCACAAGACATGGTCACTAATGGAACATCTGTGGTGGGGTGAGACACTCTATACACTTTCCTTCTAAGCAATCTACTTTATTATAGCAACTGTCCTGATACTTTTTGATCAGGGTTCATAGAGGATATAAAGGCTATATAAAATGTTTTTATTAAATTTCTGAATACATCTATCATGATATTAATATTTTCCTTTTAGTACAGAAAATTTAAAAAAAAATCATTTTTGTCTCTAGCAATGAACACTTATTTTTGAACTAATTTTTGTCTCTAGCAATGAACACTTGCATAATTTCTGTCTCAGCTGAAAAGCTTACTTACAGAATTAAGTCTAAAAGCTAACAATGATTTTTTTAAATGATTAATCCACAGTTAAGCAGCTCCAGAACTTGTAGATGAATTCACAACTTTTTTTAGATGACGTATCATTGTTTATTTTAGACATGACGAGAAAGGGAGGGAAATTGAATGTACATTCATAAGACTCCTATGTCATTAGGATGTATATAAAATTTATATATATGAGGTGTGCTGAAAGGTCTCGGTGCTACCCACTTAACAAATCTGCCCCCAAAATTTGTTGGTGGGTAAGCTTGGTAATGGAGCCAATTTTTTTCAGCATTTACTCATATATGTAATTCCATAGTCAAATATAGAACTGTATGCTTATATGCATATAAGCACACATACATATTCATTATATTTACATAGAAACAAATGTATAAATTTATACAAATACTTACAGGTATACAGAAGAAAATTTTCAGATAAATATACAATTAAATATGAAGATATATAATTTTTGTATTTTTAACTATACAGATATTTACATCCAAGTATACAGACAAAAACATCTCTATATTCAAATATACACCTACATTTGTTGCTCTTTGAAAAACACACACACACACACATATATATATATATATATATATATAGAGAGAGAGAGAGAGAGAGAGAGACAGAGACAGAGAAACAATATATACATATATATATATATATATGTATATATATATATATATATGTATATATATATATATATATATACATATATATATATATATATATTCATCAAGACCAAATATTTTCTCTTCTCTCTCATGTGTGTGTATATATATATATATATATATACATATATATATATATATTGTTACCTTGGAAGGTTTTACTGAATGAGGAATAACCAAAACGGAAGTTGGAAATGAAATGGTAATGTTTATAACATCAACAAAATACAATACTTTCCAGCGGTGTGGAGTAGGTAAACCACTGCTAGTGGTGAACTACATAGACAGCATATTACCCCCACCACTTACAATATTGTCCAATGTATTTATGAGGATTGGGACCTACCCATTAGTGTTCATAGGTATCGTATATAACAATATATAAAGAATTAATTAATTTATTTTTTATTCAATGTTTTTATTATTTCATCATTATTATAGTGGATATTCGTATTTGAAGTAGTCTCCCCATTATAGGTGTACACACACACACATATATATATATATATACACTTGTAATTACACATATGTGTACACTTCCAAATGCAGTGACATGTACACAGAGCATATATATATATATATATATATATATATATATATATGTGGCCTGATGATTGCATCTAGCATGAAACAGACTGTCGCCTCTAAGTGTTGACTTCTATGTTCACTTTTATATTTACACATGCTCTATCTGTGATATTGAGCACTTTATCCCATAAATATAGCAAACTTTAAGACTATATTTCTTTATATATATATATATATATGAATGAAAGGTTATATGCATTTGCACATTCTTCTTATATCCACTGTGTTTCTTCAGAATGATGGCAATGATTACTTTCCACAATTTACTACCTTTTGTAGCTCTTAATAAATTTTTATGTTTTTGTTATTTCTCATAAACTTTGTTCCATCATCCATTTACTAAAGCTCACCACATAAGTTATTGTTTTCCTCTATCCCTCTTGCCTTCAGCATGTCCTGTGAGTATTAAGTTTTCCAAACACTCATTCCTCATTTAGTGCCCTAGAAATTTCAAAAGTCTCTTTCTGATGTTAAATATAAGTGTCCTTTTTGCTTCCATTTTCTCTAAAACTTCATCGTTACTCACATGCTCCATCCATGATATTTTCAGTAGAGAATTCTGTAGAAACACATCTTGCTTCAAGTTATCCTTTTCATCTGAGGAGACTGTCCAGCATTCACTGCCATATAGAAGAACTGATGTTAAAAAACAGTTCAGTACTCTATTCTTTAATGAAAATTTCCTGTTTCTTAATATTTTGCTTAGCTTTTAGAAAGCATCTTTCCCTATCCCAATACGCCTTTGAATTTCAGTGTCATACTTTCTGTCGTCCGTTGAAACACCTCCCAAATATTTGAACTGTTGTACTTGTTTGATTTTGGTATCACCAGTTTGTAATTGGCATATTGCAAAAAAAAACAACATTTATACATACATCAAGAAAAAAAATATATTTACTGAACCAGGATGAAACTATTTCTAATGAAAAAGATGTATTTAATAAACATGGATGAATTTATGTTAAATAGATGTAATATTCTACTTCAAATCCAACAAACTCATCACCTAACAGATGTGAACACCATAACTGCAAAATTACAAATAAAAAAAGTCTCTTCTGCATATGGCTCCATGAAACACTTCTGATTCAGAAAACAAAAAATATATTTAAAATTTAAATTAATCATCAATCACCAACACTGATATCTAAGTTGAAGGCTATCCAAATATACCTTTAAAAGCATAACCTGTGAATGACTAAAAAAACTATTAGATTCATCCAGATACAGCTTGGAATAAACTTTTGTGACTACAAATTATCATTACTTGATCATGGAAATTGACCAAATCATCCATGAAATCCAAAGTGAGACAATGTCAGAAAATACACTTTCTCTGCCAACAATAAGAACTGCTGATTCATTTTATACACACGATTTCTTCCTAATGGGGATGGATCAACTCATCATATGATTGTATTAGAGTTGTGCAATAAAGTGTGCATGCATAGACATTAGCAAAGTGACATGTATTCATGTGTGTATGCATATCATTGACATGTCTTGCTATTTCATATATCGATCTAAATCATCGAAAATATTTATTAGATCAAAGATTCATTATTTAAGTTAGTCTTAATCTGTCGAGATAAATTTTCTGTAAATTAGATGATATAAGAAATATCAATTAATATCTGCTTTTTACCTGATTGGCAGGAAAATTTTCTCAACACCTTTCTTCATTCAGTTTGAAAACTGTATTTTCAATGAACACTTACCTGCAAAAAAAGAAAAAGTGTTTTAATTTTTAAATACTGACAAGTGAATGTTTTAAACTGAAAATACAAAAAAGAGGATGAAATAAAGAAAAAAGCAAATCTTTGTACATAAATTCATTTTTCAGATTAAAAGATTTATATTATTTTTAACTCATTTGATAACCTTAAAATTATAGTCCTGAAACACTAACCACAAGATTTTCAGTTTCGTATTTTAGTTTTCCAAGAAAAACATTTTATGTTTGAGACACTATAAGAATAACAGAATGTTCCTGAAAACAAATAAGCACTTAACCAAAAACTTTACTTACCAATAAAATATAGCCAACAAGCACAACCCACTCAAATCATACATGAAACAGATATCTACCATGCAGTATTGATTCCTATGTCCACACTGCTTTTTCTGTTTATATATATATATATATATATATATATATATATATATACAAGTATAGGATTGGTATATACGGAATAAATTCCAATAACCAACAATTATTATTCTTTAAAGAGTGCTCAATACAGAGTAGAGCAGATATAATTATTTACCTAAATATTATAACATAAATATGTTATAAAATCAAGTGATTTTATAACATATTTATGTTATAATATTTAAGTAAATATATATATATATATATATATATATATGACACACACACATCAGGGTGCAGAAAAATTCTTTGCATAATTCATTTCTCAAAATCTGATCATACATAATGGCAAGATATCATATTTTCTTTGAAGGCTTTGTTGGTATGAGAACTTTCTAGCTCCACCATATATATATATATATATATATATATATATATATATATATATATATATATATATATATATATATATATATATATATATATGTATGTATGTATATGTATGTATGTATATATATTTAGGCAGCATATTTTAATTCAAGCATGTTTGGTTAAATAATTTAGATGTATTATGTCTATTTATTTTAGTTTTAATCTTTTCAAGTCCAAAAGTTAATGTTTTGGCGGCTGTAGAAAATTGATTAAGAAAAATTCCAAGATTTTCTTTCAAATAATTTTTATTTTCTCAAGTACTTTCAGTATAATTTGAGACCATCTTCAGTGGGGTTAAAATATCTGTGAATGTGTAGACAGTCGCTCCATAAATTCAATATATAGCCAGAGAGAAGATAATGGAGTCAAAATGCTTTATATGTACAAATGGCCCATATCTGATATTGGTCACTCTTCCCTCAGAAATATATCAAATTATGAACTCTCTCTCTTTTTCTATATATATCACACCAACTGCATATATAAATGCTAACTGCCTTTACTCTATGAGTTACTTGTGGTCAAGCTCATAAAGCTGCTCTAAGCTTTTCTGTATTTTAAATACTTGCCCAATACAATACAGGCCGATACATAAATATTTGCACAATACAATATGGACTAGTATATAAATACTAACTGAGCTTAGTGCTTCATATCATTTTCATGAAACAAAAACAAAACTGATTTAAAATTATTCAAGCAATTTTTAAATCTAAAATCACAAAATTTGTTCAATAACGGTTTTTATCTTTCATATTTATACAGGTTATTTTTTGCATAAAACTTGCCATTAATTTGGTGAAAATTCAGTAGATAAAATCAAGAGTCTCTTATAAATTTGTAGTTTGCCATGTTGAGAAAGGTTGTGATGTATATAAAGCTTGCAAGTCAGCCATTGTTTTCAGAACCTTAGTTTCATTCATTTATCTCATTTTATTGGCCTCGTGATATTCCTTAGAGACAATGAAAATAGATATGGAACACAAGTGATATTTATTGTGATTAAATGATTTCTTTATTTGCAAAATGGATTAAATACTCTTTAATCTAAAGGGAATGGGCAAAAATTGGACAGGATTCTCCAAATACGGTAAAACAAATAAAAAATATGTAGGAAACAAATACACATGGAAATACACACACACACACACACACACATATATGTTAGATGATGCAAAGTTCTTAATATTATGTACTTCCAAAATCAGTATTTCAGTGTTCAAACATCAGAAAACTATTTAGGGAAGTGGATTTGCCAAAATAATAATGTAATAATATTAAGCATTTTATAAAAAAAAAGTACATGATAATATAAATTGTAAATTTTATAATAATTGACCTTAAATCAATATCCAAACATCAGAAAACTATTTGGAGAAGTGGATTTGCCAAGAGATTTTCAACATTATTTTAAAATAAATGTTTCATATAAAAAAATAAGTACGTAATTATATCAAGTAGTTTATATAAAAAAAGTACATGATAATATAAATTGTAAATTTTATAATAATTAATCTTAAGAAACATTAACCTTTTACCAGACTTAGTTCATGTTAAGTCAATAAGTTCTAAACTAAGATCAATCTTGTACAATAACTGCAAATACTCTAAACTTTCTACAATATTCTCCCTTATATGTTAATGATGGCCAAGTTTTCGAGAAAGTACGAACAACTTTAGGCTATTCTATAATCATCTAGTGGTGGGTGTACACATACATACATACAGATGTATAAATGAACATTTATTTTAGTGGTTGAACAATTTCCCTGCAGGACTTCTATATGAGAGGAACACTGTGATTACTTTTGGGGATATCTGAGCCCTCAAGCTATGTGGTTTTTGATTGATTCTGATCTCTAATCATTGCTATATTGAAAAGTCTGTGAAAGTATCAGTTGTTTCCAGTCCATCTGTGACTTGGGCTATAACAAAGTCACCAGGATCAAGTCTACACCAGTGTTTCAAGTTTAAATTCATCTAACATTTGTTGGGAAAACTTCAGTATTAACTAAAAAAAAAATTGTCTTCCTTTTACAGTCAACACAGTTTTTAAGCTAATAGAAATTATCCAATATGTTTTTTCTTAAAATAAATGTATATTTTTTATAATGGTTGTATTAAAAATGTCTGAAGATGTTTCTTATAATCTGCATTACATTTATGTGTCATTTCATTTCTTTCATAACTTAATAACAAAACTCAAAATGATATAACCACAATCACAACAGGATGGTTTTGAAAAATAATGCATACAACTTCATATTATAGGTTCTCGTTTGAATTCTTAAAAAAAGTAATCTTTTCTCAGATTCTATAACCAGATACTACAGAACCACAAAGAAAGAACTTTAATAAACAATAAAAAACCCATTCCTTGAAGACTTTCAACAGCAGCAACAACTAAAATGGATAGTACAAGTCACTAGAAGGGAGAATAATGATATAATTTAACTGTTGACTTTCCACATTAACTTAAGAAAAAGGTTAGGAAGGAAACTATCAATACGAGGGAGAGTGATAGCAGTGATTTTGAGACACTCATTTTCCTGAAGAACTGTCTTAAGAGAAAGATTTTATTAATTTCAGCCGGCATTAATGTTAACTCTTTGATCAATGAATTGCCAGTGGTGCTGTAACAGTTTTGGCTGATCTAGTCTACAACCTTTTTAATTACTTTTTACATAAAATGGGGACATAAAAAAGTGTATCAATCAGGTTAGTTTATTCAAGTAATACAAAATACATAGAATATACATATTGCAGGCAGCAATACAAGTTAGGCGATTCTAACCCTTTCCCTGTTAAGAAAAACATGAAAATATAATGAAACTTTGACTCAGTCATATGATCAACAACCCAATAACAACCAATTTCATTCATTTTTTTTTCACTCTGGTGGTGTTCTTTAACAGACAAGAGAAACTGTGACACAGAAATCTACAAAGGTATATGCATGGCAAAATATGCTTTCCAGAAACCAAGAGACAGGAAAATATTATTAAATAATGAAGAAAAGTGTAAGCAATATCTAATATTTGTCATGAAAGTGAATTCTGGACAATCTCCTCATAAGTAAAACAAGAAAAATGTGGTTTCTCTCATTGAATGCTTCTAACACAATGGACAGAACATATGAGAAACAAAGAAGTTTTATGGAAAATGAGAATGCTAGGAAAACATACATACTACCAGAGAAACAACAGCTGAAATTCCAGGGTCATATCATAAGGAAAGAAAACCTGGATAATCTATCACTCACAGGACTTGGGAAAGCAGGAGGAAACAGTTAAACAATTGTGTATATAAATGGCTGGTGGAACAGAAGCAAAGGGAGGTAATAAAATGGCAGGAGTGACTTAGAGCAACAAAAGAAAGGAAATTGTAGAAAGCTATGATTCGTAATTTCCTGAAGAGACACAATACAAAAGACACAGTGTTTTTTTGCCAATAAGTCAACTAAGTACATCTTATTCCAATGAGGATAACGCATGACCTTCTCTCTGAGCATCTGATCCACAAAACCAAAAAGATGTTGGAAAAACTCCCATTTATAAATTAAAATTACCTGATTATATGGGTTGGTTGTGAATGGTATTGTCCATGTATATCACAGTGTTGGAATTGGTATAAACTGAACTATTTGATATATATATTTGTTGCCATTTTCTCTTTGATTACAGATATACTTAAAAAAGGCTGCAAAATAAATTAGCTAAAATGTTATGGTAATAATATAAGAATGGAAAAAAAAATTAAATAAGTCTGTGGTTATCTACTGCTGCTATAAAAAAGTGTTGCAAAAAATGGATTCCAATTACCTGAACAAAGCTTTAAATACTTCAGTTTACCTTTACGAGATATTACAGATTCTTTGATGGAAACATTAGCCACATGAGACAATTTCATCACAAGAATTTTTTTTCTAAACTAAAATCCAGTTCTTAAGATTTCTAAAATAGTTAGGCTTTATTTGATCAACTGTGATAATCAGAGAATGATTTAATTCTTTCCTTTTGATCTTGCAAAAAGAAAAGAATTTTATCTTTTCTTATATTCTAACAATGAAGATCTGATTTGTACAACTCAAATCTATCTTTTTCATACAATAAATCTGATAATTTTAACTACGTTGGAAAATTCTGCTTAAAAAATAGTGGAGTTAACTATAAGCAAAATTATGCAGAAATAAAATAGTTCTGCATGCTTGTGTAATTTTATTTAGATGTGTTGAGGAACTACCATACTTGCTAAGAGATATTACAGCATTAAACTTAAACAGATTTCATAGGAAATTATTAGGATTTCTTGAGAAAAATCCATGCACAAACATGAGCAAATTCAAATAAGTTTTGAAAGATACATGACTAAATGTTTACTTTATTTAATGTTAAACATTTCTACACAAACGAATGCATATAAAGAATTATGAGTAATGTATTGATATGTTTTTGTAAATTATTATTTGCTCAGTTTTTTTTTTACTGTTAATTGATGTTCAATTACCTCGAGTGTATGATAATTGTGCTAATTAGCACTTCAACCAAAAGAAATGTAAGACAAAAATGGTGAAAGAGCTTGAGAATTGCTATTGAAAGGTAATAATGTAGATAATAACAAAGATTAACTTCTTTTTTAATTAAAAGAACCAATACAAATAAAAAGTACCAGGTATCATGTTTTCATGAAAAAATATTATTTTCTTTCATCTCTAAAAGTCTGAAGTTTAATGGGATTAAACATTCTGAATATATATATATATATAGAGAGAGAGAGATATAAATAAAGCCAGAAGATGGAGGTCACCTCGGCAAGATCATTGAGTAATATTGAAATGCATCATTTTTCTCAAATTATAATAATGATTTAAAATCAGTCATCTTTTTCTTACAAAAAAATGTGTTACAAACAGCAAGGTGTGTTTATTTACATATGCTCTGATATTGAATACTTTATCCTATAAATATAGCACACCTTAAAACTATATATATATATATATATATATATATATATATATATATACAAGTGTGGGATTGGTATATACGGAGTAAATTTCAATAACCAACAATTATTATTCTTTAAAGAGTGCTCAATACAGAGTAGAGCAGATATAATCATTTATTTGAATATTATAACATAAATATGTTATAAAATCACTACAAAAATAGCCATTTTGTTTCAACACTTCTGGTGTCTACCAGAAGTGTTGAAACAAAATGGCTATTTTTGTAGTGATTTTATAACATATTTATGTTATAATATTCAAATAAATGATTATATATATATATATATATATATATATATATATATATATATATATATTTTAAACATTTGACCTCAAGCATGGCAACAAAACCACTAAATGAAATTTGCTAGGACCTTTTTATTAATTCTTGTCACTGTAAGAATGTGAAATATCTTGATTTTATGATGTTATTCCTAAAAATCTGTCAAAATTGTAACTAAAAATAATTGAGTGATTGATTTTTTTTGTCTTATCAACCTTTTTGCAAGCTATTTAAAGCAGAATTTTTTTGGAACTGTAAGAATTTTTTGCAAATAATAACAATTAACTGATACACTTGGGGAGAAGAGATGGTTTCATACATTTTGCAAAGGTTTTAGCACATAAGTGAATGTAATGAACTCAACCTGATTTAAAAACTCAGCTTTCAAATTTGCAGTTCCAAACCATTAACAATTTCAACACCCACACATCCAAGCTTACAGCACATGGCAGTGGTTCCAATCTGCACAGAAATGATTGCAAAATACCTTCCCCTTCTTAATTTATAGGCAGAAGCACACAAATGCATGCTGGGATTTCTTCCTAGCCAATAAGATAGTCCTGGTCTGTCTTGTCTTGAATTAAGAATTCTACATTTGCTTGTCTGAACTTGCTCTTGTGTGTCAACCCCAATTTTTGGTTTGTGAACTTTGCCCTATTATGGTTAATAATAATTGTATATATTGATTGCTGGCTTTATATTATTTTTGTCCTTATCTTTTCTTTTTCTTGTCATTGCTTATTAAAAACTTTGTCAATTCTGTTTGTTTGGTAGTTCTGCCATTTAATTACATTTGGCCACTCACTACACCTGGTATTCCAAGTGGTCTTCCATCTACGTACTGACCAGATTCAACATTGCTTAACTTCAATTCTTCTTGTATGTGATATGTCCCTTCAAGAGGTAGGTGATCATAGCCCTCTACATTTTCCTGTCTGTTGTAGTTCTTGATAAGTTTTGTCTTTATGTTATTTCTCCCAAACCCTGTTCTATTTGCTTAAGCTTATCAAGTATGTTACTCGCTACTTTCCTATGTCTCTCTTTCCCTCAATCTATCCTGTGAGTATCTGGTTTTCCAAGCCCTCCTTCCTCATTATGTACCCCAGAAATTTCAACTGCATCTTTCTGGTGTTAAGTATAAGTTTCTTTTTTGTTTCCATTTCCCACTGGGAGACACATTTTCATTAGTAAAACATTTCATTACCAGACATTAATTTCACTATTACAGAAAAAAAAGGTACTATTTATAACACTTGCATTAACTTATATGTAAATATCTTTTGAATGGATATTCTTATCCAACATTTTTTCTTATTATAAAGGTTATTTTAGTGGGTACACATTTGAGTTGCTATCCTGATAGCTCTTAATTTCATTGTTTAAGAAAATAGAAACACTGGGATAGCCACTCAAATCTGTGTTCTGATTAAATATAATGTTTATAGCAATAAGAAATATATATGACATCAAGAAATACATCCAAAGACACCAACATATTATTGTATAATACTGAATTTCATATCAAACCTGTATATATCTATACACACACACACACACACACACACACACACAGTGGGTGTGCCAAGTAATTGATTTTTGCTCAAGAGAATATCCACCAATTAGATCTTGGTATTGTGGGATAACTGGTTTGTCTCCTTCTCAGTGATGCCTCAAATGTATTAGTTCTGGGAATTCAAATCAAGATATCTTGGGGGATGAATTCTTGGTCAACCACTCTTGGGTCACTTGAGTTCTGACCTTTTGGAACACATACATATACCTTTTACATCAAGGATTTGACCAGCATGTTAATAATGTCGATGTAGGCAGTGGCTGATTCTGGGGTCTTACGAGGAAAAGCAGAGCAATATGACATGGTACTTAATGCTAACAAACTACAAGACGACTTATGTCAGTATCAACTGGATGTGTATTGCTATGGGTACCCCAACTGAGTCTATGTAGAATCACCTCTCATTCATATAGCCATTCTTAAAAACTCACTATCACTGAGTAAGTACAGTTTGAAAGACAGCATAAGAAAGAGAAATATTAAACTTTGGCATATGCCAAATGATATTATGTTTGGTTCATCTGTCATTTTTGACTCATATAAGATTTGTTTTTAAATAGCTGATGCACATAGTACATAAGAATCTACTTAATAACAAAGCAGGCATGACATTGATACAACAGATAGCTATCCAGTTCATTTAGATCAGATGAAAAGATGAGATGATACTTAAAATTCATTTGTTTGTTGGACAAAGTCAGAAGGTGGATATTTATGTCTCTATTTCCTCTTCAGTTTCTTCAATGTGCAGTGTCCCTTCAGATTGTAGACGATCATGGCTCTCCACAATTTCCTTCCCCCTGTGGCTCTCAGTAAATTTTTTTTCTTTTTTGCTATCTCTCCTTAACTCTGTTCTGCCAACCATTTACACAAGCTTGTTAGGTAGGTTACTTGCTGTTTTTGTCTCTCTCTCTCTCTCTTCTCTTCAATATATTCTCAGAGTGTCAAATTTTATCAGATGTATTTCCTCATTATGTGCTCTAGAAATTCTAACTATCAATTACTGATTCTAATTTTAATTGTCCTTTTTTGTTTTCTAAAATGTTATTTTTGTTTACCTGTTCATTCCATGGTATTCTCAGCATCCTTCTATAGAACCAAATTTCTGTTGCCTCAAGTCTCTTCTGCATTTGTGAGGACATTGTCCAGCATTCACTTCTATATAGAATGACCAATATACTTCAGTACTCTTTTCTTTGGTTCTATCAAAGTTTGCTATTTCTTAATACACTACTTAGCTTTTGAAATCCATCTTTCAATATTCCAATACATTTTTGGGTTTTGGTGTTGCATTTTCCATCCTCTGTTAAAACACTGACTTCTTCAATTCATAGTTCTTATTTTTCACTGTTCTTTTTGCTGAGAACTATATATTCTATCTTCTTACAATTGATGTTTAGTCCTTTCTTCTTGCTTCCTATTACTACTTTCTATTGCAGTTACCTTTCTTTGTCAGCTATCAACACTGTATAATCTGCATATCTTATTTTGTTAAGACAGTGGCTGCCAATAATGAATCCTGGTAGGAATACCAATTCTCTCAGGAACAATTCACTATAGTTTGAATAAGTCTGGTGTGAAGACACATCATACACAACATATTCTATCTTATTTCAGAAATTGGAGCTTTTTACCTTTTTTAATCATTTTTTCATCTTTTGATTTGAAATTTCTGCACAAAAGTTGTTTACTTATACTACGGAAGTTAATACGAACTAAGTTGTGTCAATAATGAATCATTAATTAGATTATTGTCACAGTTATGGTTCTAGTTGTTTCTTCTTAGAATATCTCCATACTAAAGGCATCTGGTCAATATCAGTGGGGGATAACAAAACATTTTAACAATTCCCAGGGAGCAAAGGTAAAGTCCCAGTTTTTGTCTTCTTTTGTTCTAACATTTTCATTCATTTTTAGCAGATTTACCTTAAAATTCTAGTTTTCTTTTTGACAATGAATTATTGTGGATTTATCAGTGCTTGAAATTTTCTATAGTTTGTGCAGAAGAGAAGACATTCATTCAATACACTTCTGGAATAAAATTCCATGTTCTTTCTCACTTTCTTTTCTGTTTGTAGGTAAGGGATAAGGAAGATGATTTAAACCTGTTAAAGAACACTGCAACCTTGAAATGCTTATTGTTCATTCGCAAAATAAAATTCCAGTGGACACATCATCGCATTAACATAGATTTGAGGTAAAAGAAAGAAGTTGAATTAAACAGACATAAATCACACACACACTTTTTATATATATATATATATATATATATATATATATATGAAATAGTGAGATGAAAATGTTTTTTCCTTCTTCCAAGACTTTCATTCAACCAAGATTATTTTTTACCTGATTTGACTTTGATCTTTAAATCTTTAGCTATTAAAAGGATTATTTATGACTTGGGAAATATCATTTTTTTTAATATATTACTTATACTCATTTCTTACTGAAAAAATTTAAATGTAGTATAAGAAAACTGTACATGATCAAAATACATATGAAATATCTATCCCTAGACAATATTAGAGAACAAAGGTTTAAGAATAAAATAAAATCTCCAGTTCTACAGATCTGATCATGATAAAAACTGCAGTAAATACCTGTAAAACGTTGCTCTAGACGATGATAAATTTTTATCAAAAATAACCAAGGATGAAGAAATTTATCAAACAAAATCTGTTTATTATGAGTAAGTGTAGCATCCACAATTAGAGACCCAAATTGGAAATAGACCTAGCAATTAAATTAACCACCTCATTTTCTTAATATTGATATAGAATATTAATTAGCAATGCACAGGTGATAGCATTTAATTACTTTTGCACATCTGTAACCATTGGACTTCACTATTTTGTCACATTCTTCAGGTGTGATATTGTCCGATTCTTCTTGCAGTTTCTGCCACAAATAAGTCAATATAATCTTTTTTACCTTACATTAATATTATCATTAATGATCTTCAAGATTTTCAATTGGAGCAAAATCTGGACTTTGGGTATGCTATGCACTAACTTGCAATATTTTTTGAATTGCTCTATCGTTTTTTCAGTATAATGATGGGTATAAGGATGGCCTGAAAATTGGATGTTCTCAAAGAAGGAACTATATGCTGTTCAATAATATTTCCATACAAAAATACATTTATTTTGTGATGTAAATGAATGAAAGAGTCAGTACCAATGCCAGATAATATTCCCCACATCAGTATGTTATCACCTCTAAATTTCTCACACATTCATGATGCAAGTTCTCATCATTACATCATTGCCAAATAAATTAAATTTCTTTCATTGCTAAAGAAACACTCTTTTCCAATTTTCATCAATGCAAACAACATGTAATTGTTTGCAAACGATACTCTTGTATTTTCGGTTCTCATTCTAGTTAGGAGTTTGATGGTTTAAGAACACACCATATTTTATTTATGTGACTGTCTACCAAGACACTTACATGAAAAATTCTTTGATTACTTGATATACAATGTACTGCTGGACCAAAACAGTCTATCATGAAAAGTTTTTGAAATCACCTTATTCAGGTAAGAAGTCATTTTTATGTGACATTTTTGGTGACTTAAAATATCATCATAAAGCTGTTATAATCTATACACTACATTCTTAGATCCACTCACTTCAATTTCAATCACAAAATTCCTCATTCAGTGAGTTTTTAGTGTGATAACACCTGAGAGATAAATTAAATATACCATTGCTTGCTATTGCACCATACCTTGAGTGCCTATTGGGCCTTAAACTCAACCTTGAGTGAAACACATACATACAATCCATCATTAAAGATGCAGAAAAAAATAGTCAGCTCCCTGTATCACTCCACTAAGTACATAACTCCTCCTACTATCCTCTACAAGAGCCATATCAGGCCTAAAATGTAGTAATGCTTCCAAATTTGGGCAGGAGCTGTCCAATCTTTCCTTTTCCATCTCAGTGGAGTCTAAAAGTGTTTCCACATTCTTGTGGGTGACAAACCCTACAACTGTTCTCTCAGACAAAACACAGCAAGCCTCTCACTACTTTATCACTACTTCCATGGAAAGTGCTCAGACAAACTACATTCCTTAGTTCCACCCGTTCTAATTTTCAAGGTTAAGACCTGCATCCTATGCACATAGCAGCAAACCTCCCTCATTCCCTTTTGTATTAAAATTTTTTATTATAATTCTTTTTCTTTTTTTATTAATTTGTAATTTTGTTTTTTTTTGCTTTTTGTTAACCGGCACGCTGGGCCCCCCTCTTATTTTAGAAGTAACTATTGTAACGTAACTGGTAATATTTCATTTTATCCGATTCTGAAACCTCATTTTTGAGCGTAAAGAATGGACAATGTTTGAGAATTTGCTCGTTCTTCGTCTGTAACTTCCAATTCAGTGTTGGCCTACTCTCCGCCTGCTTGGATGAATTACTAATTCGACACGGAATTCTGACCGTTTCTTCATCGTGTCGATTTGAATATTCACCAGTTGTAGCATGCCAGCTAGGCCCACTGTAGGGGTGAGAGAGGGTCGCCACCTTGCCCCCCCCAGCACTGCGTTCATTATAACTTGTTGCCTGGCATGAGATAGGTGAGCCTTAAATTTGTTGTTTTTGTATAGTTTATGGTCGTGAAACGAGCATGTTCTCTGTCCATTTAAGTATAAACCCACCCCATATTTGATTCCTGCTCTCGCTCCAAATCTTCTGTAACCCCCTTGCCTTGATCGACCCACTGTCTTTCTCTTTCTCCACATCCTCTCCTTTACCACTCCTATCTGCTCTTCCTCCAACCCTTCTTTAACCCCTTGCGTGATAGTGGCCTCCAGCCTTGCTTGGAGTGATACGCTTTAAAAAAAAAAAAATTTGTGAGAAGTAAGTTCTACTCAAGCAGCTTCTTCCTGTGAACCACTGCTCTGTGGAACCAACTCCCAAGAGGATGTTTTCTCAATCACCACAATTGCAACCTGTTCAAGTCTGGGGTTATCTTTGATTCCTATCCACATAAACTGCCTCTTACCATAACACACTACCTCAGTAGGCTTGTACAGGATGAACCTCACTGTAAAAAGAAATAAACTGATGTTGTCATAGAAACTTTAAAATATTTAATATATATTCAGGCATACATCTATATATATTAATACATACACATGTGTGTGTGTTTTTGTGTGTGTGTAGAGAGATAGAAAATGCCTAAACTTACATCTATTTACACACAGTAAATAAATATGTGCCAATGTATCTATGTATACTTTTATACACACAAAAAAAAGTCACAAAAGGCTTTTGGCCATATCATGTTTTAACACCAGTTCTCTGCTGATCATTGAAGTTAAGCAATGTCCAGCTAGTGCAATACCTAGATGGATGACTGCCTGGGAAAATATTTGTTCTTTAATTTTGGATATTTCACTTTTTTTTAATAATTTTAATTTTTTTGTGCAAATTTATCATAAAGTATGGAAAATTTGGAAACTTTCTCTTTTTAAACTTTCCTACTCTATTGATCACAAATGCAAAATTTTAAGAAGTGGGTCAAGCTGATAATTTTTCAGCACCCCCTCATATATGATTTCTTTATATGACACTTCCGTGCAGCTATGGGTTTGTGAGTAAGTGTGAGCACTTTTTCTTTCTTGTATATTTCAGAGAGAGAGAGAGAGAGAGAGAGAGAGCAATATGGTTTGCAGCTCAGTAAACTGTCAGTCCATCAGTAATGAGTTCAATCCTTATTGGAATTGTCACTACAGTAGTTGTTATGCTCTAGAATGATGACGATATTTCATCGTTCTAAAAAAAATAACCTTGCTATCAGTGTGATAGAAAAGAAGGATATTTCATCATCCTACCTTCATCATTATAAAAACAACCCTTCCACCACAAGAAACTCAATAGAGTATTGTAGGCTAGGGTATCCATAGCAGTAGTCAAGTAGACAAGTAGCAGTACAGAAACACATATCTGCCAGTGCTCTGGGATGATTCAAAACAGATGATTTCAAATGCATCCTCACAAACAAAATTCTCAGAACCAAACCAAGTAAGCACTGACTTTTAAACAAAAGAGACATTGAGAACATTTTTACACACACCATATTAATATTCTGTAATTCGTATTGCAAAAAGAAAATACAAGTTCTTACTATTTATGTCAACACATGTCTCAAGTTTTTATTGTTGTTATTGTTGTATGTTTACGCATTTTGCCATTAATATCAACCCCATTACAGTCAACAAATAATAATAATGGGGAAAAAAATACATCATCACACAATTGGCCAACCCCATTACATAGTTTAAGTTAAGCTTAGTAAATCTATATTGTATTAAAAAAATACAAGTTGCTGTTTTGATACTTGAATCAAACTGAAACATTTTAAATAATTTTCTTATATTTGTTTGTACCAAAAAAAAGATTTTTAGCATAAAAATTTAATTTTTGTAGATTTAAAATATGTCATTATTAATTTACACTTGTTCATTTATAGTCATTATAGGAATGGAATGAGTTAAAAAATTTGGACAAGTTAAATGAAAACATTATCAAGCAGCTGAAAAATTAATTTCTTGATCTAATTTTTTTTTTAGTTATCCAAGACACTGATCTATGTTTTGACCTCTGAAGAAAATTTTATTAAAGTAAAGCAAAAGTTCTGGTTTTGATAGTGATGTATTATTCATCCCTTGGTGCTTCTTCTGTTAAGATGACCAATTTTTTTGATTAAGTTTGAGCAAAAAGCAATTTATATAAAAAGATGAAAAATTCTTATCAAGTTTACCTATCAAGAAAATGAATATTTTCAAAATTTCATCTTTTTATTTATTTTCTGCTGAAGTCAGTAAGAAAATGACATACACTCACACATGAGGGTTATATGTTTTCATTTATTTAAACACTGTTGATGTCAAAATCTATATAAATTTAGTAATTTACATTGTTAATGACAAAATGTAAGAAGTACAATAGATAGAACGTTTCCATTACAATTTTCTCTTGGTACATATTCTTAATGAAACTGATCCAATCAAATTTACACATGTTTATTGTTGATAATAGGGATATTTGCATAGCGTAGTAGTTATTGGTGCAGAAATTCACATTTTGTTTACACTATTGTTCATGAAACACAAGGCCCAAGAGCCATTCAGGGTAGAGGTTACTGAATGTGGTTGTTTCAAGGGTATACAAGGAGGGAGTAAGAGATGTATATTATAGTTATAGAAATGTAATGTGTTATAGAATTTGAACAAGTTAAAGACATTATCAAATTGCCTAAAAATTCATTAGTATTGATGATGCAGGACTGATGAAAATTCATTAGGATTGATAGTATTTCACACTAGACTTTAATAAGTTAAGATTGTAGCAATTGGGAATCATCTTCTCAGGACTCTGTTTCACCATGTGGAATGGATTAACATATCAAGTTCCAATTCCAAATGGGGCTATTGTGTTCACATAAATATACATAGAAATGTATGAATTCATCACTTCTCCTACATTAACTGCTAGGTAGACTGGACTGTCTAGCTTTCGTTCGAAATTTGTTTAAAATAAGAACAACACTAAATTCAAAACTAGTTCAGTTTGTGGCTTGTAATTCCATCCTGCAAAAGCATTGTTATGAAAACTGCAGCAGCAATCACCTATACTCCACTAGGAAATCTTCAGAGTTAATATACAATAGTATATATTGTTAAAAGATGATTGAAAAGAGTTATCACTTTATCAAAGTCAGGGCTTTTGTTTTTCTGTTTTCGTATTTAAATTGAATTAGTCTCTTACTGTATGCACTATAGACCTTCAACAACATGGATGATCATGGTTCTTCACAATTTCATCTTTTTTATCTGTAAGTATTGCACTTACCCTGAATCCTCAAGAACAATTCAGAATGTGGAATTAGTAAATACTAAACACTTTAAATACCATGGTGTATGTGTCAGTTATAACAAATACCAGACAAGATAAAAAAAATGAACATGGAATAAACTGCACTAGAGGCAGTTTTACACTGTAAGTTGTTACAAAACCAAAACATTAACCCAAAAACATGAATCATGTTCTTAAATAGCCTTGTCAGATCAAAACTTTCATATGGATGTCATATCTAGAACCAAACATGTTCCAATATATCTAAACTCTTAACTGTATACAATTGCTTTTTCAGAACAATGGTTAAAAATGACTTCAAGTGAATGAAGTTTGTTGTACTTAGCAATGACCAGCCTTCTTTGAACTTTGTGGACAAGTGCGCTACAGAATCATAAAAAGAACTGTACCAAATAACAGAAGCCACATTAATTAAAGATTTTTAATAACAGCAACAACTAAAATAGATATTATATGTAACCCATAGAGCAAATAATGACATAAACAAGATGTTGACATTCCTCACTACTTCAAATGAAAATTCAGAAAGGAAGCTCCCATCAGTATTTGAAAGAGTTATAACAGCAATTGGATTTGAGAAACCTATTTTTCTGAAAAAAATGTTTTAAGAGAAATATTTTCTAAATTTCAACCAAAAATAGAACTTACAGCTCAGTCAATGAATGTTTCCTTACAAGGAAATGGCTAATATTACTAGTATCATCCCTTCCAATCCCTGTTATGCCACCCATTCACACAAACTTATTAAATAGGTTACCAACTCGTTCTCTCTGTCTCCTCTCTTATATTCAATACATCATGTGAGTGTCAGATTCTTCAAGCTCTCTTTCCTCATTATGTGTGCCAAAAATTGTAACATCCCCTTTCTGACCCTAAATATAAGAGTCCTTAAAAACTTGAAGATGCTCAAATACTCCATTCATGGTATTCTCAGCATCCTACACTTAGTACCACATATCTGTTGCTTTATCACCTCTGCATCTGTGAAGAAATTATCCAGCAGTTACTGCTATATTGGAGGATTGATATTGCCTCACAGTTCAGCATGCTTTTTTTTAAAAAAGACTTTCATTTTAATGGTATGTTTAGCTTTAAGAAGGCATCTTTTGATACTTCAATGAACCTTCAGATTTGTGACACATTTTCTGGCATATGTTAGAAGACTTCCCATACAGTTAAATTTCTACACTTGCTTGATTTTGGCATCTGAGATAGTTCCTCTTGTTGACTACACATTCTATCTTCTTACAGTTGATGCTTAGTCCGTTCTTCCCACTTTCCTTTGCTGCTTTGTCTTGGAGTTCCATTTCTCATTTTAGCATGAAAACAATTTTTTTTTTACCTGAGAGATTTTCCAAAACAATTGGCTCTAACTTTGAATCTTTCAATATGTTTTTGCATTAATTTATCCACATCCTAGAATGATGAGAAATGTAATACTTGATGTTTTAAGATAAGCCCTTCAAAAGACTGCTTCCTATTAATTACAAACAAAGATCAATAAGCTGGCTGCTTTCTTCAAAGGCAATAGAAAGACACTATCTGAGAGAGAGATCTTCTTCAGTGAAGTCATTCTGTTTAAAGCTCTGTGGTTGGTTTCAATGTAGAAATTAATATTTCACTTACAAGAGAAGCATAATGAAAATTTCCCCTTTAACATTGCATTATTTTTTTCTGAACACTATTAGGTTACCAGTTGCTGAAGAAAGTTATTTACTTGTATTGGAGGAAAATTGTTATGTGATAGGCTGCAGTGGATTTATTATTGTGGTTGCATGAGGTTTTTTGGAATAGGAGAGTAATATTTTTATGTATCTGACACATAGTTCATTTTGAACTAAGAAGAGTGGAATATGGTAGTTAATGAGTGAAAGAAGAGAAATAGTGCTCATTCCTTTTATACTACTTTTCTAAAAGACCACCTAGCAGCCTTTAGGAGAAGACCCCTGGCAGAAAACCTGAGATAATCCTACACATTAAACCTTCTGCCAACAATAAATAGGCATCTGTTTATCTTGTGAGATACAGTTAGCATTATGCTTGGTCAAAATTTAGTCTTTTGCTTTTGTGTCTGAAGGGCACAGACATGGGTGATGACATATGGAGGCCAGGCACTGCCCAGACAACATGACCCTCCTCTTGGCCATACTGATAAGATCCAAAGGAATACAAGGCATTACATTTGGGGCCAGCTTGTCTGCAAGGGTTGCCAGGAAGTTGTCAGTATTGACAGCCAACTGTCTTCAGGTCTGAACTCTGGGTTGTCTGTTAGGATTTACTTCCATCACCTTTTTTGTGTTTGGATATGACCACAAGGCAGTGGATGTTTAAAATCTGGCCTTTCATGCTCTATCTACCCAAAGCAGCTGCTTATAAGGCCAGATGACACCCATTTTTCAGCTTGGAGCTGGACTTAGGAAAGGTTATTTGAGTGCATACCATAGAAGCATTTCATAAACAGTAGATTTTCCCCACTGTCACTCTGGCTATGACAAAGTTTGGAACATATATAATAGACATATATAAACACTATATACATTAAATGTTTTAGAAGATCCCAAAATAGTAACAGGTTTTAATTATATTAAATGTTAGGTAAACAAAAAGGCTAGAATGGAAGAAAAATTACAAAATACTCATACATTAATAGCAAAAATAAATATTGAAAAGTTTGTTAATTTCGGAATATATAGTATTTTGAACACAAGGAAAGATAATGCATTTTTTAGAAGCTCCAAAAAATAAACAGATTTTAAGTTTAACTGAAAAAATATTACTTAAAAATAATTTAATATAATTTGCAATTATTATTTCTTTTATTTAGTTCATTTATTATGTATATTATGATAATTATATTATTATTTGAATTTCTATATGCATTGTTTATTATCATTATTTCTTTCAACATTTTCCACAGTTAACTGTTTTTTTCTGTATTAGTATTTATTTATTAGATTGTGTAAAACTAAATTGAAGATTGTTTCTTTTATTTTTACTTTCTGTTTTTGCTTACCTAAAGTTATATTTATTAACTTTACATTTTCTACTCTTGTTCATTTTTTATCTATTGATAGTTTAGCTGCTAGTACTGTCAAAAAAATAGTATAAATTATTTTATTGCATACTGACTTCATAATCTCTGAGTATTTTTGGCTTTAATCTCAATTTATCTTTTCATTTTTTCTTTCTGTTGCTAACAATAAAATGTAAATTAAAAGTATAATATGTTACTCTGAAAATGTTCACAAGAAACAATGTGAATATGTCCAACTGGAGGATTTTTTCAGTCAGAAAAGGTTTATATACCCTCTGCTTCCAAAAAGCAATCATACAAGAATAAATAAATTTTGTTAATTAACATGATGATAAAGTTTATTTGATTAAAGGTTTTAGAAACTAACATAATTAAACAAAAAGGTTAAAGATAATCATGTAAAAGCATATTTTAAAAAAAGTTTTGGTAACAACAAAGCAGCAATTGAATTATTTTTAAATATCTACAAAATTACACAGATTTTTTTTTTTATTTCCCTTGCATTGTGAACTACAAAATTTGTTATCTTTCTCACTGCTGTCTATAATTCTTCTTTTCTTGCGGCTCCAAGTAAAGAGACAGTTCTACAAACGCCAAAGGCAGTTAATGATATGCTTTTGCCTGAGGAGGTAATGAAAGATTTTCTATTAAACTGCTAAAACATACAACAAAGAAGCCTGATGGTTATGAAATGGAGGCTCAGCTATGGAATACAAAATGGCTACAGCAGCTTCTGGGACAAGTCAATACAATTCCATTTTACTCACTGGTTTGGGAAATCGTACAAATCCACAAGATTCTCAATGACCAATGGGAAGAAAACATGATAGATTCTTGAACAAGCTTTGTAGATAAGATTAAAGCAGTAAGGCTAAGATATGAAGAAAAATATGATGCAAGATGTTTTTTATAGTAGTTAATGAGATATATCATTATTCTTTTATAGAAATTGGTAGTGACTCTTCTCTCAGTATAGATATTCCCAGGTAAAAGTATTGATACTATTATTCTGCATGTTTGTATATATGTATCTATGACCACTATGATTTTCAGCGTTGGGTTGGAGTATTTGATACCCGATTGATTTGAAGTGGAATCAGGCTTACTGACACAAACTGCACAGCCAAGTTTAACGCAACTGGTATTCCCAAGTAATCATTAACCTCAGTATTGACTAGACTCAACATTGTTTAACTTCGGTGATCATACAGGAATCTGGGTTTCAATGTGACATAGCTGTAAAACCCTCATTGGATGCATTTGTGTCTTCATTCAAGCATGTTTGGTTGAATAATGTAGACATATTATATCTATTTATTTTTAATTTAATCCTCTCAAATTCATGGATCAATTTCTTAGTGCTGTTATTAAACTAATTAATAAAGATGCCATAGTTTTGGTTATTTATTTTATTTTCCCAAGTACTTTCAATCTCATCCAAGATCATATTAAGGGTAAATTGTTAAGATAAAATATCAATGTAATTTATAGTTGTGAATTTTTTTTCAAATGCATACAAAACATTCTCTGTTATAGTCAATTTAGAAATTAATATTAAAAGAGGTAACAATTTATATTTTGTTTATTATTAATGTTTGAAAATACTCAACCAGCAAATTACAAATACTTGGGAAAATAAATGGAATAACCAAAACTATGGTGTCTTTATTTATCAGTTTAATAACAACACTAAGAAATTTAACTGTGAATTTGAGAGAATTTAAAATAAAATGGACATATGTCTATATTATTCAACCAAACATTTTATATATATATATATATATATATATATATATATATATATATAAAGCAAAAGTGTTACACTTTGTCCTTCAATTGCCTCACATTGTCCTGATATATAGAAATTTATATATGTGTGTGTGTGTATATAATTGTGTGTGTGTGTGTATATATATATATATATATATATATATATATAGGTCTGATGAGTTTAGTGCTGCAAGCAAATATACAATCAGTAATGATTTAAATTCTCATGGGGTGAACACTTGCAGATTTGTGCGAGACATAAATAAATGAAAAAAACATCTGTGTTGGAATAAAAGAATACTATTTTAAAACTTGCATCAGATCAAGAAAGTGATTGGATATCTTAACCATCCATTGTCTAAGATATAAAGATGAACAGACAGAAACAGCAGTGCTAATAACTATACAAATTTACAGGAATTTTGCAAGGTGGGTTTAACTTAAGCACTGTGCGTGGTTTTGTTCAGACTAATTTCCTCATCTTTGTTGACAGACACCCAAAGAAAGCCAGAGGCAAAATGTGGAAAACAATGTAGACAAGGAAATTAGTCCAAAGAAAAATGATTTCTTATAGTCACAGAAATAGATAAACAGAAAAATTTTCCATCTATAATCTGGATTGAAATTCATTCGAAGAATCTAAACAAAAATGGAATCAGTTATTTTTTTAAATTCAGCACCTTAACCTATTTATACCAATGTATAGCTTATGATAAGAATGTCTTTAGAGTTCATTGCAGAACAAAACATCTTTTCATAAAATTCTTTTGAGAAATTAAGATCTTTTTCGATGACAAGCAAACATTGATTGCATAAGTTGTTTTTAATATTGAAGAAATTGACTGAAAAATCTTTGGAATTTTAATCCAAACTAAAATGAAATGAAGAAAAAAGTTGACAATTTAAAAATAATAATGTGGCATAAAGATAAAAAAAAAATGACCTTTGCAAAGTTGTAGAAGTTTTCTTGAAAAGATTTTGCCACTGTTATTGTCATTATTACTGAAATATTGTTGTTATTATATCTATTTTTTTACATTACCATCATTATGGTAAATATCATTATAAATATAATTATTATTCTAAATATTTTCAATCTTTTGAACTGGATTGTGTTTGACGTTTTCATCAAAGCCCTCATTCCATCTTTAACAATATTTACTAAGTTCTGTGTTCTGTCTATATTTCTGAGATGAGGTATTGTAAATATTTACATTGTTCAGGCGATTGACCTCATCTTTATTGTCATATACATATATTCCCAAGGACACATAGCCCACTTGATATTCCATTTTGAACTAAAAAAAAAATACCCCTTTGATCTAAATAAAGGGCTCAGTTCAAAATTCCAACATATATCACCTGAAGAAGGCTGGTGCTGCAACAGCCGAAGCATTGTGAATATAACAATAAATATGAGGACAACAGTCTGAACAATGTAAATCATATAAATAAGTTCTGTCCGAGTGCATTCCTTACCCATATATTTCTTCTATATGACATGCCCCTTCAGGATGTTGGTGATCATGGCTCGCCACAATTTCCTGTCCTTTGTAGCTCTTGATAAATTTTGTCTTTTTTATATCACTCTTAAATATTGTTCTGCTATCCATTTACTAAAGTTTGCATGGTTGGTTATCCTTTCTTTTCAGGTATCAAATTTTCCAAGCTCTCTTGCTTCATTATGTACCCTGGAAATTTTAACTACATGTATAAGTGTCCTTTTTGATTCCATTTTCTCTAAAACTTCATTGTTGTTCACATGTTCAGCCCATGGTATTCTCAGTATCCTTCTGTAGAACCAGATTTCTTGCTTCATTTGAGACGATTGTCCAGCATTCACTGCCATACAGGAGTACTGCTATTACGTAACAGTTCAGTACTCTTTCCCTTCTTTCTAACAAAATTTCTCAATATTTTGCTTAACTTTTGGAAGGCATCTTTTGCTAAACCAAAAAGGAAAGCTCATCAGATCAATATCTGTGAAAATATTTATACAAACTATGATATTGTGGTGAGAAAGTGATTTTATAGAGGTTGATAAAACATTAATCTATATGAAGTCTATAAATAAATTCAACATCATTCTCAGAATTTTATTTTATTGACAAATGGAAGTATCTTTGATATTTTGTCAGAACAATACATTTACAAAATTACTATCCATTTATCTTCAGGTGAAAAATGATTTAAGATATAAATACAAGTGGGTATTGAAAAGTTATCAGTCTGACCATATTCTTTCACAATTTCTATCATATATGTACCTGTGTATAAATCATGATTTGTATCATTTATATTTCATATTTAATATATATATATATGTGTGTGTGTGTGTGCGCGTGGATTTACTAACTAGTGACCTTCCACCATTACTAATCAGACCCAGAACTTTCCCCAATCATGATGAGCAGATGTTCCCTTGGGGCGGTTGTGTGCCTTGAGCAATTATTGGACCTAAAACTCAATCAGACCTTTTAGATATTAGTAAGATATTCTGAATAAGGACATTTGGAATCAATTATTACTTATAGCAAATTCCAAGTAATTTTCCCTATACCTCCTTTGGTATTTCCTAACAATAATGAATCTGAGCTTAATGTCTGGCTACTTACACATATATTAAAAGTTTTCTTTCTGTTTATACTCATTTAATTCTATTTTAATTAAGATACTCACTATCCTCTATTCTTATTTGTTGTATGAATATCGTTATTACCATTTTTGTTTATTTTTAATGATAAACTTTTTCTTACAGAATGTATTAGAAAATACCAAAATTTCTATTTATTACCAATTCCACAAGACTGATTTCACTACTTTTATAAAGCTTTCTGCATACCTAGCTTGTTTGATCTTGATAAATTTGTTTTTTCTTAATATATATTCATGGCTGCAGTAGCTGTATGTTTTCCATCACTATTCATGTCTCATTAAAATTTAGCATTTTGAACACAGATTTTTTATTGCCCATTTGCTTTCAAGAATAATGAAACACTTTTCTTACCCCGACCCATTTCTTCTCATATTGTATAGAATCAAGATTAAAAAATAACAATAACATTTATCAACTTGATGGCTTATCTTGCTTCATCTTTCCTACATTGTTAAGGTCAGTGTCCAAGTGAAAATTATAATAATTGTATTAAGATCTTCATTTTTTCCAGACGTGCTGGCTATACTCATTTTGCCAGTGAAGAAGTTTGAAAGAAAACAAGTTTTGAAAGGACATTTATATTTAATGGTTATGACACATTATGAGAAAAGAGGGCTTGGAAAATTTAACACTCCCAGGAGATACTGAAGGCAAGAGGTGAAAACTGAATAATCTACCTAATGAGCTGGTGTGAAGAGATGGCAGAGTGGGGACAACAAGGGAACATAATGAGTCAAAAATTGCTTAGAGCTACAAGTTTCAGGAAGTTGAGCAGAGCAATGATCACTGATGTTTTGAAGAGATGCAGCAGATAAAAACAAATATTAGTTCTATCTTCAAAGATAATTGACCAGAGCTAAGACTATCAAAAAGAGCAGAAACAAAAACACTGAAGGACGATATAGAGTTGTAACATAGAATATAAAGGTGAGATCAGCTGTCCACTAAAGGTGAGGCGAGAAGAACATAGAATGGCCATAACTTGTGGAGAGGCTATAAAAAAAACAGTTACAAACATGACATAATCATTTGGTTTTTCAGTTGCTGTAGAGGGGGGTCACAAAATACAGTTTTAACTGTAAATTTAAAAGTTAACATTTATAAAATAATAAAATATATTTCAATGCAATCATTTTTAAAGAAAGACACAAAGAGTGATTGGGAAAATTTTTAAACCCTGAGTTCTTTGCTAGCAATTTCTTTTTTCACCTGTGAAATTCACTTCTGGCTTCTTGCTTTCAAGCCAACTTTGATGTTCAGAAAATTTAAATTCAATGTCAATCATTGTCTACTGTCTTGATTCCTCTTCTTTTATTGTTCTTTCTCCTGAATAATTTTTCACTTTTTTCTTATTCTTTCACACTCAGTAGCCCACTGTGTCTTAGTGGCTTTATTTCCTTCCTTGAAAATAACAATTAGTTTTATTAAAAAAAAGTATAGGAATACTTTCATAGCAATTATTCTGATTAACCTTCTGCAATGATACCTAGGCTTTATGAATTTAAGCACAGTATTAGATTTACAACAAGGTCTAATCAATTTACAGCTGAACTGGCTAGATGCAACCATAAATTCTATGCTGTTTTTCTCTCATACTACTTGCATTTTTCTTCTTTCACACTTGGTAAGTGCATGTGTCCTAGTGGCTTTATTGCCTTGCTTATGATGAAATAATTAAAAAAACTTGAATGTTATTATATCTAATTCACTTAATATATACAGGCATGCATGCACAAAGAAGCAAAGTCAATCTAGCATCAATAAATAAATAAATTTAATTATTTTTTTTAAATTAATATAAAAATAACAAAAACAAGAAAATTAACAGACATTTACTGATACCTCCTGATGCATGGATCAAACAATTACACAAAGATTTGTCTGTGAATCTCTGGAGTAGAGGTGTTGAATATAGTATCAATCAGCTGAGTGAGAAATTTTATACTTGTATTAATCCTATATAAAATGTGATACCAAGTAAAAGTACTTGCAACCACATCACTCATGTCTACGATAATAGGTGATATATAATTGGTTTGTCATTTTTACAAGTAATTTTTACCATGAACATTTTTCTTTATTCAAAGTTCTATAGTTTTCTCTTTTAAAATGAAGTTAGATGACTTTACATTTACTACAGATGATCCTAAATTAAATATATTCATTTATTTCCTTTATGCTTTCATATTTAAAGTACACCATTTTATGTTTATTGACAAAACAAATTTTTACATAGCCAAATTTATGATAAACATCAGATTGTAAACATTTATTCTAATCTTTGTTCTTGATAATGACACTGACAATAAAGTTTTATTATGATGAATCGATGTTCCCTCAGGGAGGTACTGTGCTTTGTGCCTATTCAAACCAACTCAGGTGAAACTCATACATACGATCCATCACTTAAGATGCTAGAAAAAGGGTCGGTTCCATGTACTATTACAACAAGTACATCACTCCTATTACTATCCTCTACAAGAGCCAGATTAGGTTAAAAATGGAGTACTATTGCCATATATGGGCAGGAGCTGCCTAGTATTCACTTTTCGGTCTCGATAGAGTCCAAAACATCTCCACATCCTTGTGGGTGACAACTTCTTTTCTACTCTGCAAATCCTTTTTCTCACAGATGAGACACTGCAAGCCTCTCACTGTTCTATCACTATTTCCATGGACAGTCTTCAGATCAATTACATTCCTTAGTTCCCCAAGTCCTGACTTTTACTGCTAAGACTCTATATGCCTTGCACATTGTAGGAAATCCCCTCCATTCCCTTCATATTCTCCTGGTGAGATATAAATTCCATTCAAGCAGCTTCTTCCTGTGAACCACTGTCTTGTAGAACTGATTCCCAAGAGAATGTTTTATCAATCACTATTAAGTCTTGGGTTAACTTTATCTTCAATACATAACTGCTTAAGCTGTACCTCTTAATCTGTAATCCTAAACAACTGTAAAAAAAAAAAAAAAGGAAATTATTAATGTAATTTTTTTTCCTGAGTTTTATCCCAATATTTATCATAATTACATGCAATTATTATTTAACTGCAGTCCTAAAAAATCAGAAATTCATCATTTCAATTGTATTGTCAGATATGTTTCAAGAAATAATGTGTGCATCATCTGAGGTAATCAAAGAAACGATTGTGAAGATTTCAAAATTGTTTCAATATTTTAGCATGCTAAAATAAATATTTTCTTCAAGAAAGACAGGCAGATACTCTCTGTAATTTCAGACTACAAATATGGTAAAAACAAATCGGTAAGAAAATGACTAAATATTATAAAAATTACTGTTTCCTGACATTGATTATTCAGTATTTTTTCTCCTAAGTGATGAGCATGTTTGCAGTCACTTTCTAATTGATCTATACATTTTCTTGGATTTCAGATCAATAAAAAATGATAATGATTCCTTGTATTATGTACAGTTGTTAATTAGCTAATTATTGGATATCATGAATGGGGCCCTTGCTAAAGATTTTCTCAATAATTGTAGGTTAATAGCAATTTAACATTAAAATATTCACCGATATTAAAAACAAACTGCATTTTTGTCAGGCTTTACTGAGGTTATATATATATATAAAGTAAAACTATAAAGTAAGACACATCACTCTGTTACTTGAACTATATACTTAGTTCATATCATATTAACTTAAAAAACACTTATACAAGAAAATACGTGATTTACCAAATTACAAAATATATAAAAAATTCTCACTTTAAATATTTAAAATTTAGCGTTGCTATTTGCACGCTCCATCATCATATAACAGTTAACAAATAGCTCATACTTAAAAACATCATTCGGTCGGATTAACACAAAAATTGTCTCCTAGTTTTGATTCTGATGGATAATAAAGCCTGACGATGATTGCGCGATGCATTGAAAGTATACTAGCAGAAATAAAAAATAAAAATGCACCACATCCATTGTATTTATTTATGAGGATCTCATCATTCGGAGGATTATCAGTAGTGGAATGCTTATGTTTGTCAATTAGCGAAGTGATTTTGTCAATAATCGCATTCAAATTGCTGATTAATTCAAGGTATGATTGACTCTTTGTAATATATATATATATATATATATATATATATATATATATATATATCAATTTCTCTCAGTCAGTGGCATGTTTATCTAAAATTAAATATGTTTAAATTCACCATCATCCCTGCCATGCACCAACAGCTTAGGTGTAGATTCTCAGACTAACACCAATTCAACCGGGTTTTGATTCTGGCTAGAGGCAACTGGATGTCTAGCCACACTAATGAGCTGCAATACAGTGAAACAGTCTGTAGATGACCATATGTACATATATTAAATTTATTAAAAACAACTGACAAGGTGCTGTGGCTAAGTTTTCTTTCTATAATTTTTCATGAGTTCATATAATTTTTTTTCTTTTCAAGACATAAATTATTGAAAAATTGTTCAAATTTTTTACATATCCAAGCACTTTCGGCTATACAATTTGACAATTTTTATATAATTTATGTCCATCCTGAAATGAAAACAAATTATACAAACACATGAAAAATTATATAAAAAATTTAATCATAGCAACATGTCTATCATTCTTAAGGAAACTTGCATAATAGAGGGATTGCTATCCAAATACACTATTATATATATGAAAATTTCTCAAAGTTAACTTTTAGAGAAGACAATATTTATAAATAAATGACAATAAGAAAACAGTAACAATGAAAATAGCGTTTCCTACATTCCAGTTGCTAAGAACACTCTGTTTTTTGTTTTTATTAATTTTCTTTGTTTAATTAAATTCATTTCGTTTCTTGCTTTGAAAAAGTCCGCATTGGACGAAACGTGTCAGTAGTTACTGTTTTCTTATTGTCATTGATATATATATATATATATATATATATATATATATAAACAATTTTGTGCAAAACAATTTTTTGCAATTAAAATACACAGGTAAATATGATAAATAAGATACATAATAGTTAGCTACTCATTTTCCTTGTATAATCCTCTGTAAGAAGGGCTAACTAATCCATGTGTTACAGAATGCCAAAACGAGGACTGGAATGGTTAATGATTGGCCGGACTGCTTAGTGGGCATAGTCGTGACCACCGAGGTCACGGCATAGTATCCTCATAGGGATGGATTACTTTTGTCTGGGTTTTGGACATGTCAAAAATGGCCTGAATTCAACAGAAGGTCACAAGAAATGTAAAGAGTCAATACACCTCCCACACCCAGGTTAACAACCAGCTAAGATCACCAGTGGAGGGACGCTGAGCCAACGTGTGACATGCACTCCTGTGGCATCATTTCTCCTACTGTTGTAAATGGGTAATGAAATGTTACATTATTATATATATGAAATGAATTTATATTTGGGCAGCAATTTTTCTTTTATGTATAAATATGACAGAAAGGAAGATTTAAGTCATTTTTTTTTTAATTTAGTTTTTTATGCAACCTTATGTTTCACCATTTTGTAATAGTCAGGGAGTAAAGAAATATTCCATAATTTCCATTTTCAAGAAGGTTTTGTTTTTGGTGTTGATATATATATATATAAAAGTGGACACTGTGGTCAACATGCGTCGGTGGCGCTAGTCATTGCCGTGCGCTCGTCATCTTTGGCTGCTGTCGTTTCGCACGCGGTGGCGTCCGCGAATAAATAATTGAATTCCACTCGTTACATCCGCTAGTCGGATTTGTTTGTTATCCTTTCCTTTTCCATTTACACAAACGTCTGCAACGTGCCGCGGAAAAGACTTGCGCGGCGGACCATCGTAAATGCAATATACAGGCCATAAGTATTTTTTTTTTTTTTTTAACTGAGAACACCCCTATGCCACTAAGATGTATGAGGTTATTGGGTGTGGAAGAATTAGAAACAGAAACATTAGCAATGTGCGAGAAAAAAAGAATAATCAGGAGGACAGTAGATAGTGATTGACATTGCATTTAAGTTTTTGAAGATTCAAGTTGGCTGGAAAGGGAGTTCCACAAGCAAGCACTGTGAGAAGGAAACTGTTAGCATAGAATTTACAGTTATATTGAGTCAATTCAATTGTAAATTGATAAGATCTCGACACCAGTCTCATACTGCAATTAAATTATAACATCTCAGAACCATAGTGAAGACCTTTTCCAAACACTAAACACAAAAAAATTTATAGTGTGTGAGTGTGTGTGTATATACACGCACATCAGTAACAATAGATACATGTAGATACGTCATCATATAATAAATACACCCACAAAAACTCTTAATAAAAATTATTTTGCACTTTCTTCTGTCAGGGGACAAAGTTGGCTGAGAACTCTTAATCAATCAATAACTGGCTCAATTTTTACCCAGAAAGGATAATCACAGAGCATGACCCAGTTCTTGTACCCTGTATTCAAATGCTTTTCCCAAGAGATCAAAGTTCTTTTGTCACAGTGTTTGTTCACTGATGAAAGCTAAACCCCAATTTAATAGACAATGGAACAAAGTGATATTTTTTAAGACCTCTCCGTTGGGAAATTCTGGAAGATTTGAAAGAATTATTTGATATAAAAATGAATTGAGTCAAAGAAACATAAAACATTGATTCTAACATGATGTAAATAAAATGATATATGACTCATACATTTTCACCTGAAGAAAAATGGTAAATAGAGTGTTCAGAATAATTAATCTTTTGTTATTGAAAAGATCTACATTTCTCGCACACACACATATCTATATAGTTGATAAATTAATTAGTAAATGTTAAAAGAACTTAATTGGTGACCAGATCTAGTGTTTCAAGTAACAATGCACATCAGAGACAGAAGGACTGATTTATTTGTTAAAAAAATTTGGATTAGGTCAATAAGATAACTCATTTGGACATACACTAATTAATTTATTGTTACTAGTTAACTATTGGTCATATTGATGACAAAAATTCTGCTGGTATTAAATATATGTTAAATTCTCATATTTTGATAGGAATCATTGAGTTACTATATATATATATATATATATATATATATATATATATATATATATATATATATATATAGTGTAACCTGGATATAAGAGAGTTGTCGGGACCAGAGAAAAAGTCTCTTATATCCGGGTTTGGTCTATTTTGTTTAGGTAAGTATAGGCTCTAATTTGGGACCAGAGAAAGTCTCTCTTATATCCCGGTTACACTGTATATATATATATATATATATATATATATATATATATAACTCAGAGCTCCTTGACTTTCTTATGCCAAAGCTGATAGGAAAGTGCATTATGACGTAACTTCAAATGTTATCATAGTGGAGACTTCATATAAAAATGAGGTATCTATTTTGAATATGAAGTGTCCATTGTAATAATATTCGATTATATATATATATATATATATATATATATATATATATATATGACTTTCTTATGCCAAGGCTGATAGGAAAGTGCATTATATATATATATATATATAATACATGACTTTCTTATGCCAAGGCTGATAGGAAAGTGCATTCTTAGAAATAGACTACATATGATTTGTTTATAGCAGTAATGGCTTGTACAAGACTAACCATCCTTTTCAGAAGAACTGAATACAAACTGCATATAGAATGCCACAATGTGTTGAACTGACCCTGCTCAGGTTTTGATTTTAGAGTTGTCTTTCTCAGTGATTGGTGCCCAACCAAGGCTAAAGAGCCCAGTCTGCTCTACTATTTAACCCATAGCTAAGGAGAGGTAAAGAGATGGATTCATCTTCTTCCCAAAGGTATTTCGACATAAGTGAATGTAATGAACTCAATATAGTGAGAACTTTGCTCTCTGAATTCTCATTCTGAGTTTCTATCTATTACACCATCTGCACATCCATATGCATATATAACAGAGTGATAGAGGGTGTCATATATATATATATAAAAAATAATTTTGCCAGACGGGTCATACCAGAGGACAGATTTTAAGAAAGTGCTCAGTACACAATTTCTAAATAAATAGGGTGGATAATAATAATATAAAAGAGTCAGAAATTCACTGTTATCACAATGTGGGTTTCAACCTAATATTATATAATATAAGGTAAATTTCACCCACTGCCACAAGTCTTATTCAACAATCATCTAGCATTTTAGATCTCAATGGTTGGATTTAAATGGTAAATCTCTATACAGTCACATTTTAAGATCAATGATTAAAAAAGCCTTTGAGTGAGTGAAGCCTGAGGGTTTTGGCAAAGATCATTTCTCTTTGATCATTCTGAACTCTCAATATAGAATCACAAACAAAGAACTAAACCAAATAACAGAAACCACATCATTTGAGTACTACCAACAGCAGCAACAACCAAAGTGGATCGCACATGTAACTTAAAGAGAAAATACTAAAATGATAAACATTTTGACATTCCACACTACTTCAAATAAAAGGTTAGGAAGGAAACCCTCATCAATACTGGAAAGAGGGATAACAGCTACTGGACTTGAGAAACCTATTTCTCTGAAAAATTCTTTTAAAAGAAAGATTTTATATGAATTCATCTGAAAGTAATACTGCCTGCTTGCTCAATGAATGTCAATTTTTTTTCCTTGTAGGTAAATGGTTAATACTACCTATATTATAAGGCTGAGTTTACTAGTACTAAGTTAACAACTAAACATCTGTGTTTGACACAATTGTTCGTAAATGTCCTAATTACAGATCATGAGACATTAACCAACACCTGAAGAAGTTCGGAGTGCACAATGGACAAAACATTGTGATAATAACAACTGAGATGAGGACATTATTTCAAATGTAAATAATAAAAAAATTACAGTTGAAATTCTACCCACCATCTATAATTTTGCAGGAAACAATTATCAAAAAGTCCAAATTCTAATACTTGGGTGTGATCAATTTTTGTATTCTAGCATTATTATTTTGGTTTTAAATAATCAATTTAATCATCTATAAATACATTCCATTTTGAGATCAGCAAGTGTCAAACAGTACTTTTTGTTTAGTACTGGTCAACTCTGCTTTATATAGGCTACATAAATCCAACAATTGTCATGTAAAATGCAGGATGATCTCTATTCAAGAAATTCAGAGAGAAATACTTTATATTTCAGTATTGATTATTTGCTTAAATTTGTTGAAATATCATAGAGGAATGCTAAAGATTAGTCAAAATCAATGTTTTTACTTTAACTTGACATTTTTTATAGAAATGACAAAAGAATTGACAGTATTTATTTCATGATCTAATAAAATAAATAATATTTGTTTATTTACAAGAATAGTTTTATTTGTAAATTTTTTTAAAATGCAAAAATTATGATTTACCCTATTATAATGAAATAACTATTTCTATATTCATATATTTACAAAAATGTGAGAATATAAAAAGATACTTAACTACAAGCAACCATAATAATAAATTTTGAAAAAATGCATTTTTCAGGTATTTCATTTACTGTATTTAATGGTGTCAAGGACACAGTTTCTTTCCTGAAATAAGTCTTGAAAATTTGCTGTGTTAGGGTTTACAGAGACTTAGAGGAAAGTTATCTATGACAGATGATCAACTACATTTGTGTATGTTATGCAAATTTTCGAGGCATATTTGAGGAAAAAACAGCATCCTTGACAATGGAAAATACAGTAATTTGATCTTCCCATATAAATACACTTAAATAGATTTAATCATCTGGATTTACACTATTTTTATTCTCAGAACTGACAACAGGAATATTCAAGACTATTTTTGTTTGAATTTCTGTGGTCAGGAGTTATCATTATTAATATTCAGATGACGATTGTCCCCATCTTTGTTGTTAACACTTATATGACAATGTCAAGTGGTTTGCCATCAATGCCAATTTTTGATGGAGTTTTTATGACTTCCTTCAATGGTGTATCACATTGGGCCAATCAATGAGTCAGCTATGTGCTATGTGTGATACATGCTTAGGTGATCATGTATCTTTCAATACATGACTGATGATGCAAATTGTGTTCCTGCAGTAGGTTACCATTTCTTTCCCAGTCTGTCCTGCTATTTACCCATAGCTGGTGGGAGAAGCTGAGGATTCATATCTTTCCTAAGTGTATTAGCACGTAAGTGAATGTTATAGATTCAACTGGATTTCAAACTTGGCTCTCTGATTCCTCAATCCGAGCTGCTATCCATTACTCCACTGTGCTTCCTACTGGATCAATACCAAATCGATAATTTCTGTCATTATTTAGACAATTTACAATTCCGTTATATTTGTTGTCATTATCACTATCTATTAGAGCATTTATTTACAAGAATAATGTTCAATGTCAATGACCAATTAGGATTTATTTGAAACTCTTGAAGTCAGTAAATAAAAAAGACTGCCTTTTTGGCTATCTCATATTTTTTTCCTATGTGAATAAATTGTTGTTGGTCAAGAAATCTGTGACCTGTCACATGAGCAAAACTTAATGATAATTCAAATTTTGGTAGTATTCCCTAATGTAATAAAAAATAAAAATGTATACCTCTGGAACCAAGACTAGCAATATAAAAAATGAACTACACATAGTCAGGATACTATCCAAGACAAACTGAAAACAAATATCATTCATATCCTGCAAAAGATTTACAGGAGTCCCAGCAGTGGTCAAAATCAGCATAGCACCTGATTCTAAAACCTTCTTTATTTGATTTCTTCTCACTAAAATCAATATTTGTCCCTGTAGTGCCAAGACCTATAACTTGCCTTGCAGCAATTCAATAAAAATTTACACCCATTTCACATTAAAACTACTGACTATCCCCGCTGGGATGAAATCAGTTTTTATCCGTGACTGAGGTATGATTTCTATGTCAATTCAACTGCAACATTATGAGATATTAAAATGCGATATTTGAGCTATAAACCTGTTCGCTAGTTTTTATGGTATATGGGAAGCAGAGTTCTTGCAGAAATTATATTTCTTTCATTCTCTTTTTCTTTATTTTTCCATCCATTATAACATGATTTGTAAAGTTTCAAACAAGTTTACAAAATGAAAATAAAAAAAGCCAAAAATCATTCTTTATACAAGAACACACAACAAAAACTGCTTTAAAAGATCAAATCTTCCCACACTCAGAATCCCTTCAGGTACATGCATGTGTGTGTGTGTAATGAAAAGATGATCGAACATATACTAATATGATTTGTTCTAAGTCTGCTGTTTGCAAAATAGAGGCATCACTGTTAGATACATGCAGAGACCAAAAATTATATTAATGATATATATCTATCAGTGGCAATGCATGATTAACTCCTGTAGTTGGAATCAAATTTGGTATCTCACAACCTTTATCTCATGATCTGGGTGAAGATTAGTGTCAGATATAGCAGAGAAAGCTGTTCATCAAAGAACCCAAGTGGTTCAAGTTGTTGAGTTTTTTGTCAGTTTTCTGCTCTGTGAGAAAAAGCATACTCATACATACATATATATATATATATATATATATATATATATATATATATAAGTGTGTGTGTGTGTGTTACATATATAGCACACACACACACACCTAGATATGCTAACAATGATATACACATCTTTTTAGAGCCATGTTTACACAACAACAAAAATATAAATAAAATATACAAATAGTAAATTTCTTATCAAGTGTAGAAAATAAATTTGATCAAAACAGGTTTCACTTTATGAAGTTTGCCATCAATCAAAAAAATACATACATGCAGACCACTGCTTTTCTTCGTTTATGTGTTGTATCGCTTCAGGATGCGGATAATCATGTTTCTTTACAACTTCCTAATCCTGGTTAGCTCTAAATAATGCTTGTCTCCTTACTATTCCTCCCAGTCTATGTTCAGTGATCAGTTTATACAAGTTCATGAGGTAAGCTATGCAATGTTTTCTTCTGCTCCTCTTGCTATCAATATATCCTATAAGTTTCAAATTCTCCAAACACTCTTTCCTCATTACATATCCCTGAAATTTCAACCTTTTCTGATTTAAAAAACAAGTGTGCTCTATCCATGACATTATCAGCATCTTTCTACTGCCTCAAGCCTCCTCTTCATCTGTGAGGAAATTGGCCATATTCACTGTCATATAGTGGGATTGATATTACATCACTCTTTTCTTTATTTCTAATGAAAGTTTCTTATCTATTTGCTTAGCTTTTGGCAAGAATCCTTCATTATTTCCACACCATCCATCACATTTTCCATTGTCTGTTAACAACTCTTTCCAAATATTTATTATATTTCTCTACTTTCATTATTTAGATATCTTCAACCTCTAACTTACATCTTGAACTGTTTCTCTTAGAAATGACCATCAGTTCTCTCACTTTACAAATGATGGGTAGTCCTTTCTATCGGCTTTCTTTTAGTATATTGTCTAACAGTTCCTGTAGTTTGCTTTTTGTGTTTTGCCATCAACACAGTGTCATTGAAGACAGTGTTCACCTATAATAAATTCTGTTAAGACTTGTAGTTGTTAAGATCAAACTGATTTATAGGTTCAATAAATCTGGTCAGAAAATGCATCCGTGTATTATGCCCCTTTATTTTTGTGTGTAGTTCAATGCAATCAAAAACAGACAAATTTATGCTTGCAATATTAGTTGAAGTAAAAATTACTATCTTTCCTTTTTCTAAGGAAACAAATATCCAAACATTAAATAAAGTAGAGTAAACATGTGAAATGAATCAGATCAGCCTTTTGCTATTTGTTTTTTTTTAAATAGTAGTAAATTGAAAGAAAAATGCTCTTGTTTTCATTAAGGATAAAAAACAAAAGGGATGAAATAATTGCGATTGATTGCTCCAACTCATCCGAACAATTCATGGACCTTGTTATGAGAAATCCAAAGAATCTCTTTTTCTTAATAGAGTTACAAAGAAAAGAACAAACCAATGTGTGCCCACATTGACAAAGACGCCCTCATGTCTGAGTGTTTGGAATGCAAATGATCACAAATTACTTAAAGGCTGCCTTCTTTGGTCCCTTCCAGTTTTTCTTGTTATAATTGTGGTTCCCATACATCAATAATCCTTCAGTTTTTCAAATTTGACACAATCTGTGAAAATGTATTTATCAGGTGAAACAACCATAAATGAGAACACATATCTCTTTCCTAAGATAGCATTCACCAAAAATCGTTTTACTTTCTCACAACTTGTTCTATTCAATACAGTTGTGTTTGTATAAATACTTTCACGGTAATTACTCCGAGGAGCTGCTTTCGCTGGTTCCTAGGCCTCATGAATTTAAATGTCCCACGAGGCTGGCATCTCGTTCCCACCCCTTCACCGTTGAAACTGTTAGATGTAGATGTCTCTTCTACTCCAATAGCTTCATGTCTCGCACATCTCGCCTGTGGAACGCCCTTCCTTATTCCTGCTTCCCTGACAAATACAAGCTCCAACTATTTAAGTGTAACATCAATCGACATCTCCAGCTGCCTTGATCTATCCTCTTCCTTTCTCCACATCCTTTCACCTTTCATTCCTATCTGCTCTCGCTCCAAATCTTCTGTAACCCCCTAGCCTTGATCGATCCACTATCTTTCTCCACATCCTCTCCTTTACCACTCCTATCTGCTCTTCCTCCAAACCTTCTGTAACCCCCTGCGTACTAGTGGCTTCCAGCCTTGCTTAGGGTGATATGCTTAAAAGAAATAAAATATAACAGACAAGTGAAATTTCTAGGATACATAATGAGGAAAGAGGGCTTGAAGAAGTTGATACTGACAGGACATAATGAAGGTAAGAGGGACAGAAAAAGAATCAAAACCTACCTAACAAGCTTGTGTAAATGGTTGGCAGAATATGGATTAAAATAAATAACAAAAAGACAAACCTTACCCAGGGCTACAAAAGGAAGGAAGATGTGAAGAGTCATGACTGACTATGGTAAAGAAGAAGAAAATGCATTTAAAAATTTCACGAGTTGGAAGGATTATATCATAACTGTTTTAGAGATGTAGCATGTCAAGACATTTCCTGATTTTTCTTGAGTTTTTATAAAATTTCATTTGAACCAAATAAAAGAATATTGAACTGCTATATAATATCAGTCTTATTTTAAAGACATTTTATGATATGTTTAACGTTCTTTTTATAGATACAAGTATTTAAGCAAATGCTCTGTTTCATAATAAACAGTATTAAACAACATTTACTGGCCTGAATGTCCGAGAAATTTTCATAGAAAATTTTCCTTCTCCAACAGGAATCGAACCTGTATCCTATACGGAACTGTCATTTTGCGTGACGTGCCTTAACCGTTCGGCCACAGAGAAGCGTCTGGTTAGCAAGGTCGATTTTACTATCTTTAAACTTAAATCTTCCATGAATCTCTTCTATTCATATCTGCTCTAGCGTATCAAATGTAAACAAATGACGTCATATATTTTTGAATTGTCCAATTCAAAAATATCAGTCTTCTATTTGTCAGTGAAGGCTGCAAAATTTCTTCATAAATGAAGAAGCAACTTGAGGCAACAGAAATGTGCTTTAACAGAAGAATGCTGAGAATACTATGAACAGAGCATGTAAACAACAAGCAAATTTTGAGGAAAATGTAAACAAAAGGGGTCACTTAAATTCAGAATCAGAAAGAGACAGTTGAGATTTCTAATACACATCATAAGAAAAGGTTTGAAGAATTTGATACTAACATGACATATTTAAATCCAAATGAGGGATACAAGTCTTACTAATTGACCCATATCTTGGAGGAGAAGAGGTGGATTCATACCTTTCCCACAGGTATTTGCATATAAGTGAATATAATGAACCTAACATGAATTGGAACTCAGCTCTCCTTACTAACAATTCCAAGCCATTATCCATTACACCACCTGCTCATCCAAGCTTACAGCACTTGGTTTTGCCAAGTTGTCACGCATTTAAGTATTGACTAGGTTCAATGTTGCTTAACTTATTTCAACATGATGTGTCCATGAGCTGGAAAACATTGAGTAACCAACCTATCAAGATTGTGTTGCAATGGCAGAACAGGGATTGGGACCGATAATACAGAAACTGATTAGTGCTACAAAAGTTAGGAAGTTGGAGAGCCATGATCACCCACATCCAAAAGTGACATGGCATATAAAATATTAAGGCAGATTCATGTGTATTGTTTAATATCCCTTAAATGTTATTGCAAGATGTCAGCTGAGAATTCACTACTTTTTTATTCAAAGAACTTTTTTTGAATATGACATGAAAAAATATGAATTAGTCAAAGAAATAAACAATTTTAACAAATACAATTATTAAGGTTCTCTTCAGTCTGAAATAGAAGGATAGTTTTTCTTGTAAAATTCAGTCAAAATTTGTTTATTTTTTAAAGAGAAAATGACAAATTTGTTGGGATGAATAGGAAGTTCTGAAAAAAAAATGTAGTAAATAAAATAAACTGCAAGTTTTGAATAACAGTACATAGGTCAGAAAAAAAATATTTAAATGGCAGACCTGGCCCATCTATTCTGGGCACAATATCATTTTGTTTTATCCTCAGATCATTTTACTTTAACACAAAATATAAATATATTTTCTCAAGTGTCATTACTTTTTGACAGTCCTTTTAAGCAACAAAAATTAATAAAATTGCTTTACAGAAATTGACTTTCTTGATAAAGTATGTACAAAACAAAAATCCCCTGACAATTAATTTGATTGAAAGGTATAGATTGTAAACTTATTTCTACTGTTTCTGTTTTAAAAACATATGGGATTTGAAAATTCATTTGCAAAAATAGTGAAATTATTTTTTGTAGCAGACACAGAAAGAAAATTAGAAGAACTCCTGCAGAAGCTTGTAAAGGAAAGCAAGATAGAAAGGACTAAACATCAGTTGCAAGAATACCGAATAGATGGTTATTAGTAAAACGAACAGGCTAACATGAAAATTACAAACTGGAGGTAGCAAAATCAACCCAGTAAAACAATTTTGGGTTGGTTTGGTTGTTTAATGGCATGTCAATACCTTATGGGTCATTTAATTTTCTTCTGAGCTTTGGTAATTTTTAAAAAAAATATGTAATGCTGGTATTTTTTATTTTTATCTATTAATGTGTTGCTGGTAATTTTTATTTTTTATTTACTATGAAAATAATTTGTTGGTAATTTTTTCTAATGTATTTTTATATTTTCCTGCTTGACCCCAGTTTGGAGGTTCACTATTTGCCCATAGCTGGGACTTTAACAGGTGCTACCACCTGTTAAGGGTGAATCTGGGAACAACAGCAATTAAAAGGTAGTTCCACATTACACAAAACCTGATCAGGTATTTTGCTGCCCAATGTAGTTTATTTCTATACCTAAGATGATACAACAGTTTAAATATCTGGCAAGTGGAACACTAACATCTGAAGTTGCATTGGGATAGTGAAAGATGCCTTCCAAAAGCTAATCAAGGTATTAAGAAAGAGGAAAATGTTGTTAGAAACAAAGTAAAGAGCACTGAACTGTTATTTAAATCATTCCTTGTGTATGGCAGTAAATGCTGGACCATCTCCTCACAGATGATGAAGAGATTTGAGCAAAAGAAATGTTTTACAAAAGGATGCTGAGAATACCATGGAGTAAACATGTGAGAAATGAAGAATGCAAACAAAAAGACACTTATACTATCAGAAAGAGATTGTTGAAATTTCTAGGGCACATGAGGAGGAAAGAGGGCTTGGAAAATTTGATACTCACAGGATAGACAGAAGACAAGAAGGGCAGAGGAAAACCTAGCAAGCTTGAGTAAGTGGATAGTGGAAGAGACATTAATGGAGATAACAAAAAGACTAAATTTATTAAGAGCTACAAAGGACAAGAAATTGTGGACAGCCATGATGACCAATAGCTTGAAGGGACACTACATGAAAGAAGAAGAAAATCTTGTTGAAAACCATAATTTGTCTGGTGTACTTGCTCAAGAGAAATCAAATTAATTAGAATGGAACCGAATATTATTAAAATATGAATAGAAATGTCTGCCTAAAAATCAGACATCTGTATGCTCTTTCCTGAAACACAAAATCTGTATTTACTGTGAAAAATGTTATACCCATGGAATACATATAGAGAAACATTGTGTTTTCTATATGTGAATATTTGTATAATTATTTCCCAAGATAAGGCTATCATTTTTTTGGAAGGTTTGGTACTAAGAAACATAAAAATTTCGTTAGATACAAAGAAAATATTGCTGAATTGCGATGTGATATCAGTCCTCCTATACAGCAGTGAATGGTGGGAAATTTCTTCACAGATGAAGAGGAAAATTTGAGGAAACAGAAATGGGATTCTATGAAAACGATTCAGAGAATACCTTTGTTAAAACATGAGGAAGTTTTAAGGAAAAATGTAAACAAAAACAATGCTTACACTTAGAATGTGAAAGAAAGATTTGACATTTCTGATGCACATGCAGAAAAAAAAAAAGCTTGGAAATTGTGACACTCACTGGATGTAATGAAGGAAAGTAGAGGGAAACAGCAAGTAAACTAAATAACATGTTTAATTAAATGAATACCAGAACAAGGAGTGCAGCCAGTAAACCCTGTTAAGAGCTACAAATGAAAGAAAAGGCTTCTCCTAGAGTGGCTGCCAACCAAGGCTAAAGGCCGGGTCTGCTTTACTATTTAGCTCAGAGTGGGGGAAGTATTGATTCTTACCATTCCCAAGGATATTTGCATGAAAGTAAACATAAATTTAACTGGAATTTGAACTCACCTCACCATTTTCTTGTTCTGAGTCACTAATAATTACCCTACATGCACATCCTTGTCTTAGAATAAATTCATGGAATGTTTCATTCCTAAATGGAGCAGATTACACTACATGACCAATAAATATATAATTTTTTATTATGTTTGGTATTATAGAATAGATAATATGATTTACATATTGATGACACATCTTGCTCTGGTGCTCTTTCTACATATTTAGAGATTTTTGTTAAAATATAAAAAAGAATCTGCAGTCTTATTCGTCCTGACTTGAAATCTTGCCTTCAATCAGTTTCCCACTGTTGCTTCCTTGTGCCTTTTCGATAAATACTTTTATGGTAATTGTTTTGATGACCTTTCGTCTATGGTGCCTAGACTTTATGAATTTAAGCACAGTACTAGATTTTCTTTCTTCTATTATTCTCTAAGACTCAGTTATCCTTATGGCTTAATGGCGATATTACTTTGCTTGGGGTTAAATGACTAAAATAAATAAATAAAAATAACTTATATTTTGGGGCAGCAATAGATTATGAATTTTGATGAGATGGCAGCTTACTGTTTAAATGTCTCCAGAAAAATACTGCCAAATGATTTTTTTACATTTTCTTAAATGTTTTACGAAAAAGTAAACAAGATCCAAAATTCAACTATTCAGGAACACAAAGACCAAAACCCAAAATCTAATATAAATATCATTTTAATTAGATCATTGAGAACATTCTTTTACACCTCCATTTTGTCTAGTTTGTATAAAACATACTTAACATTCTGGAAGCCATGTGAGAAAAGAAAAAAAAACAATTTTCTACAAAATTCTGTAAATATGACATAAAATTTAAATACCTTAAAATCGATATTTAAACAAAATTTTAAATACACTCTCTGCATAAAGGGAATAAAAAATGACTCCCTATATCCCATAATTGTTGTTATTCTTGTATAAGTATTTCATACATGAATTCTAACACCTATTGTAATGAATTAAGAAACGAATTAACAAGAAATATACAACTTTTGTTGTCTTTATTCAACTCAAAAAAAAAAGGCTTACAAAATTTTTACCTATCACTTCTGCCAAGGGCAGATAATTTATTAATTTCTAGTCAAGTGGAGAAAGTTATGTGGAACTTTACTATACCTATAATGGGTAGGAGGTGTTGTGGGATTACCATTTTACATTGAAGAAATATCAATTGTGGAAGACATATTTCATGAGACAGAAGTTACCTCAGACAAGTGAGTAAGGATGAAGAAACCAAAAAGTACAAGCAACATATATCACTGTCCAGTAGAAAGAATACAAAAGCCAAAAATGATGTTCTTTTTCACATGTACACGTGTGGAAAGTTGATATGAAAAATTTACATTTCAAAAGTTCTTTGTGCTTTTGGTAGACTTATTAGATATATCTGTGTGTAAACAATAAACTTAGAGTATTTGAATTATATGTTCTTTCTGTATTTGTTTTTGATGTGACATGCTAGGATAAAATTACCCACTAAATGACACATCCTGTCTGTAACACACTTTGGCTAAAAGAGAAGCAATTGAGTAAGACTTTGTACCCTTTTCTTATATACTGCTTTTGGTAATACCATCTCATAATCATTGGCAAAAATTCTTTCGCAGACAAGTGCAGTAACCCCACAGAGGTAATATTTTACTCAGTATTGCTATTGAGTATCTGAAGCAAACTTCCAACTGCTAGTGACTGGATAGGACCAAATCACCTAAGGATAATTATTTTAATTAAGTCTGTAAAAAAATACAGGTGCTGCCCAGACCTCAGTCTTCAGACTTCATATAGACCAAAAGTGTCTCCAAGCCCTTGTGGGTGACAAATTATTCTCCAACCTCTCTCTCACAGGCGAGATGTGGCAAGCCTCTCACTGCTCTGTCACTACATCTATCGAAAATGCTCAGATGAACTACATTCCCTGGTTCTGCCTGTTCAAGCCTTCACACTAAGTTCATGCCATGCCAGTTACATAGTAGCAAACCACCCACATTCCCTCTGTATTCCATCAGTGAGGAGCAAGTTCCACTCAAACAGCTTCTTCTCGCTGCTCTGTGGAACTGACTTCCAAGAAGATATTGCCCCGATTGCTACAATTTTAACCTGTTCAAGACTAGTGTTAACCATTATCTTCCTCTCTTATCTACACAAATTATCTCTTACTGTAATCCTCTACCTTGAGTGGCCTTTGAGCCTTGTACAGAGTGAACTTTACTGTAAAAAAAAAAAAATGGATTTGTAAAGAGTCTTGACTGAACTTGTAATGAACTGAATTGGAAATGTCGACTAAGACTTGTGCCTGATGCTCTAGATATGAGGTCTTTGGCACTGAATAAACATCAGCTTGTGCAGTTTTCATAATCGCTAAGAGGAGCCACAAGTTTACAATGGTGAATTCATATCAGTCTTTCATGGAGTAAAACAAGATTTTACTCAAAGAAAAAGTTGAAGAAATTCAAAATTCTTTAGTATAATATTGACAGGAATTGATAATTATTCAAGTGGGTAAAATTATCCCCTAGTGAAATTCCAATATTTTTTAATATAAACTGATCATTAGTTCAAATACAAAAAAATACTAAAAACGGAATTAATTTATATTTTTTCAGCACAAAATGATAAAAACACAGAACATTTGTCAAGAAGAATTGTTTTCTAAGTTTATCCATTTTCCTAAAAGTATTTGCAGACCTACTACTGTCTGCTGAACTGAGAGAAGAAAATTTACAAGAGAAAATCATGACAGAAAATAAAACAATTCCTGCTAAAACGTAGACTGACAACAGAAAAAATTCCACTAAAATAGTACATTATATATATATAGATATATATATACACACACACACATACATACACACACACACATATATATATATATATATATATATATATATGAAAAATGAGCTTTTTGTTTAAAGGAAGCTTTAAATTTTCTTCTGGTACCAAAATTGCAAAACAGAATGGTATGAGATTAGATGATGCTATGCACTTTGGGTTCTCAACCATTATTTTTTCTATTTTTTTCACTATTTCCTGGAATTTTATATTTCAGTCATGTTCAATGTTTCTATGAAGAATCTGTATGGAATAATAAAAAAAATCCTCATATATATTTTATCTAAAGACAAAGGAAATTAAAACAAGATATTTTTATTTTGGTAGACAGGAAAAAATACAAGTGTTATCACTTTATTCTTGCTGCACCATTTCGAATGATTCAGATTTTCATTTAATCATTGAACTATTCGAAACACAAAAAATGCCCATGTACATAATTCTTCTGTGTTCATATAAAATGACCGTGGCAATTTTATCCTATTGTGGCAAGCAACACACAAAGAAGGGCACATTAGTGAAAAGAAAAGGTCGTCCTTTTTTTATTCTGATTAATGTTAAGAAAACCACTCAAGAACATTCACAGAATTCCTGATAGGCAAGTTTTAGCTCTTAACAGACGGAAGGCAGAGAGAAGATAAATTGTCTGTTAGTTTTCAAGACAGCAACATTTTCTGTCTTGTCACTTTAGGTTCTCAAAAATCTTTTCCCCGTTTCTGGGAATTTTATATTTCAGTCATGTTCAATCTGCATTTCTGGGATGAGAGGTCATTATAATTTATACTACTTACATTTGAACTAATGTCCTCATCTATGTAATTATTATCAGAAGATTTCATCCGTTGTGCTCTTCAGTTTTCTTTGGTAGATCTGGGTAAGCTTTAGGAAATTTACAGAACAATAGCCTAGTGGATTAAAGCATTGGTTCATAAATTTAATGACAAAGTAATTTTGAGTCCAATCTCAGCGCTGCTAGTACAGACTCAGTTGAAACAAGAATACCAATAACTAAGCAGTACTAAAAAAGAGCAAGATGAGATATCCTTGGACAAAGACGCAAGAATAAACTAACCCTGTAGAGTAAATGAAAGGTTCAGTTCAAAATTCTCTGATGGTTACACTGATTGACAGATATCTGAAGAAGGCTTTTTATTATATAATACCCTGGAGACATTTAAGTCTTATCCCCCTTGTTCTTCAATGTGCTGTGTCTCTTCAGGATGTAGGTTCATGCATGGCTCTCCCCAGTTTCATGTCATTTGTAGCTCTTAGTATATTAACACTTTTCACTAAATCTCCTAATCTCTGTTCTCTCGACCATTTACTCTAGCTTGGTAGGTAGGTTACATGCTGCTTTCCACTTGCCTTCAATATATCCTAAGAGTGTTAAATTCTCCAAGCCCTCTTTCCTCATTATGTGTCCTAGAAATTTCTACTATCTCTTTCTGATGTTAAATATATTTGTTTCAATTTTCTCAGAAACTTTATCAGTGCTCACATTTTCAGTTCATAGTATTCTCAGCATCCTTCTGTAGAACCACATTTTTGTTGTCTCAATTCTCTTCATCTGTGAGGAGATTGCCCAGCATTCACTGTCACATAGGAGGACTGAGTTCAGAACTCGTTTCTTCATTTCTAACAAAATTTACCTGTTAATACTTTACTTAGCTTTTAGAAGACAGCTTCCACTATCCTAATGCACTTTTGCATTTTGGTGTTGCACATTTTGTCATTGGTTAAAACAATTCCAAGATATTTAAATTTTTGTACATGCTTTATTTTAATATCTCCAACTTGTAATTTGCGTGTTGGGCTCTTCTTCTTACTGATAAACATAAATTCTATCTTTTTACAATTGATGTTTTCTTTCTTTTACTACTTTCCATGAGTTTCCGCAGTTCCTTTTGTCTGCTATAAATACTGAATCACCTGCATATAAAATGTTGCTAAGATTGTAGCCACTAATAATGAATCCTGGTAGGACATTTAATTCTCTTAGAATGGCCTCACTGTAAATAAGCCTGGTGGGAAGATGCATCCTTGTCTTATAATCTTTTCTATTTTGTGTATTTACTGAATTCATTTTCCATCTGTATAGAGGATGATTGATGCCAGCGTAAGTTCTAAATTATTCTAGTATCCTTCTTAAATATAACAAGCTTTTGTAACACTTCCAACAGTTCTTTGTGATGTAAAATACATTTAATCGCAAGAGTAGTGTTTCTTCAAGATTTAGTGAAATCATTAATATTTTAAGATATTAAAAAAAAAAAATTCTTGGTGATAAAGTCAGATTGAGAATCTAAATATTCTTACTTATCTTAGGATTTAAATTTGAAAACTCTTTCAAATTACCAAATTAGTCTCATGAATATGCCATGTTAATTAACAAATAGATACTTCATTTTTAATGCTAGAAATCTGCAAAAGATTTTTTTATTTAAATAACTCCTTTGATTAATATAATGCTATTTTTGCAACTTTTATAATTCAGTTTTTATAACCCGCATATGTAATGATTTAAAAAAACCTCTTTGTAACAATCTGAAACTGCAGCTACTATCTTTTTTTTAAATATCTGCATTTCACTTTTGAAGTGCTTTTATAAAATAGTGTTTTCTTGTTGTTTTCTTAACAATAATCCAGCAGACCCTGGCGCTGTTTCTGTGAAGAAGTAAAATATCGATTCCATATTTTTTAAATTTTTATTTTAATCAGTTTTCAAAAGTTTGAAAATTCAAGAGTTTTTGCCCCATTTTATAATTATTTTTTATGACTTTTAAAGTGGCATTGGTCAGAAACAACAAAGTAAATTCCAACTAGATTTTAACAATTCCTGAAAAATTATAATGTCATATTCTACAAAGCTTTTAAAGCAACATTCATCAGAAACAATGAAGTACATTCCAACTAGTTTTAAATTAGCATCCCAATTCCTGAAAACATATCTGACATAAGTAATTCCAATCAGAATTTTGTTCAGTTTAAGATGTCTGCTAAAATTTCCAATTTCAGTTTCAAGTCTGTATCAACCAGTTGTATGAGTTTCGTGCACTTTCCAATATTACTGTCCACTGGGATCATCTCACAAGGCCGATATTATCGTGAAGTTTTCTCCTTAACTAATTAACCGTAATGAGATTCAAACCCATGTCACATAGTTGAAACATTAATAAATTAATTTTTGGGGTATGTACTGATATGCCGTGGCTTCAGAGAGTGTGTGACCATGGCTCTCCACAAGTTCCTATTCTTTGTAGCTCTTACAAAGGTTTGTCTTTGCACCATCCCTACCATTCTTTGCTCTGTTTATCTAAACAATTTTGTTCATTTATCCAGGCTGTCCTCATTTTGCTTCTTAGAAATTTCAACTATTTTTAAGTATTAAAAATTCCTGATTGCTCACATGTACCATTAATGGTATAGGGTTAAAGAGCACCTTTTGGTAGAACCACACTTCTGTTGCCTCAAAACTCCTCTTGCCCTGTGAGGAGATTGTCCATTATTCACTGCTATATAATAGGAATAAGATTATGTAAAAACAGTAATAAGTATCACATAGTTATCTCTCTTGAAACACCTTTTTTTTTTTCTCAATTAAGCATGAACTTGATCATGCTATCATTCAGCTTCATATCATTTGGATCTCCCACTGGATCAGGGATACTTAAATTCAATACTACATGCTCTCATTCAGCTTCATATCATTTGGATCTTCCACTGGATCAGGGATACTTAAATTCAATACTATGAGGTAGAATGCACAGTTTCAGTGACTCAGTTTCAAATATACAAACTCAAGCTTTTAGTATAGATTTAATCTTTAGCAAACAACTTGAGCTTATTTTTTAAAACAAAATCATTAAATATTTAACATGAGCTTTTTTTTCTCCCTCACTACTAACAAGGTATGTTGGAAAATCTCTTGAAACTCATCAATAGTAAAGTTATTTTTGCATATCCTTATTTATGAGTGAACATATCTCAGAAGGTAACCTAGATTTTTTAAGCAATGCATTGTTAAGTCTTGCTACTCTGGAAATCTTCTCAGTGTATTAAATCTTGGCTTAAATTCTAGGTTGCTGTGCCAAGAGAAAATTTGCTAACAAGATTAAGAAATAGAAGATAAAATTCTTGTTTAGGTTTTAATGCTAGATTTCAAATATTTAATTTTTTGTTGTGAAATGAGAAAATCCTGGAAAGGTTTTGCATGCAATGAATCAAATAAATGAGATACTTGTATTATTTCAGTGAAAGAGATTTACAATGACTTTAATCTTTCATTAATATGATGAACATGTTCACAGTAAGAGAATGACAGTACTTTATTACCTTAATAAAAAAAAAAGAAGCTATTTCATTTTCCAAATTTTCAAGTAATTTTTCTATGCAAACATTCCATTCAGAAAATATATGAAGGATTTTATTTTATTTTCTCTTCAAATCATGTGGAAAATAAAATCAGGCATGAACAATTGCAGTCTCCTAAGTAAGGTATTTTGAGAAAAAAAAATCTCTAAAATCTAACCTTCAAAAAAAAAACAAAGCAAATAAGAACATTACTGCTTCTAAATTGTATACCTAAAAAAAAAAAGAGAAATAGAAATAAAAACCACCAAAAAAAAAAGAAAAAACTAAAAAAATTTTCTGAGCCAAAAATCTTGACTCACATGAAATATCATTGAAATTTTTCTATGTATAATATTATATTATACAGTCTGACCTCTTTAATCTGGCACCCTTGGGACCAGATTACTGCTGGACCACAGACCACAGAAATCACCTCTTAAAAAAAATAAATAAATAGCAATCAAAACCACCAAAAAAGAAAAAAAAATTTTCCAAGCCAAAAATCTTGACTCCAAATATTATTGAGATTTTTCTATATATAATATTATATTATACAGAGTGACCTCTTTAACCTGGCACCCTTGGGACCAGATCACTGCCAGACCATGGACCAGAGAAATTCTTTAAAAAAATGCTATAGAAACAGTCTTGTCAATGTATTCCACATATATATTGCTGTGTTGACTAAGTAGTGAGTTCAATCATCACTCCATGCCCCATTCTTCTGGCCTTGTGCCACATCTAAGCTGGAAAAATCACTATATATAGCTGTGTTAGCAAACGTTGAACAAAGCTTACAACAGCAAATAAAACAATCATTAATACTTCCAAACAAGGTTTTTTTTCTTCTTGATGCTACACAAATTCTAGAAAAGAATCCTCAAACCCCCCAAGTTATATATATACTTAATATCCTAAATGCAGCTACATACAAGAAATGTGCAAGACAGTATCACCAAAACACTCTGCTGTTGATGGCTGCTGCAAAAAGTCGAATATAATGAGTGGCGTTAACCTTGTACCTGCTCAGTGAATTAATGGCAGCTGCTTAAAGAGTGTCAGACCATGAGAGATGCTGGACCATGGAGTACTGAATTAAAGAGTTCAGACTGTGTATCTAATATACTGAAAAATATTAGATTAATTAATGATAAATTTTATTATGAAATAACATAATTTTAAACATAACCTTAAAATTTCATCTTTAAAACTAAACATACAAAAAATCAAATTAAAAAGTTAAGAAAAATATCTTGAATATTCACTTGGAAATTACATAGAAGTTTTTAAAAAAAACAATACCCTGAATGATTTCTTTAGAAAAAAAAATCATGTGAAGCAGTTTTCCCCATTTTTTGTTCTGCGATTTCATTTATTATTTAAATTTTGTTTTATTTTTATTCTAAACATGAATCATTAAAATACAGAAGTTGTCAACAAAGATTATTAATGAGAAGAAAATTGATAATGACATTTCATGTGAACATTAGTAAAAACATGGTTTAATGCTGAGACTTGAATTAAAATCCAGAGCATAAATAATCATAAATGCATTTCAAATTTTATTATAATGCTTTAACATTTCCCACTCTTTTAATTCATTGCTCTTTCAATGACTATCTAAGAATAGAATATTCTTTGAGAGACAGCCTGATTTTCTTTGTTGTTAAATTGTTTAGAACATGAATCAAATAAAACTTTTCTCTTTTTGGTCTTTTGCTTTTAATTTTCTGTCTTATTATTCAATTTCTATTTCCCTCAATTTTGTTAATATTTTTTCAGTATCCCCCCCTCTCTCTCTCTATATATATATATATATATGTATGTATGTATGTATGTATGTATGTATGTATGTATATATATATATGCTGAAATGGATTAAGTCCGACAATTATTTAATATATTTTCTGTTTATATATTATTGTTACAGATACAATTTATGTAAATAAATTAAATTATTTAATTAAAAACAGAGTATTTACTTAAATAAATTGTATCTATAAAAATAATGTATGAACAGAAACATTATATATATATATATATATATATATATATATATATATATATATATATACAGGGTGTCCATAAAGTTCGTGAGCACTTTAAAAAATTTATAACTTTATTTGTATTTGCGATAGAAATAATTTGTAAAGAGGATTAGAAAGAAGTAAATCTATATCTTTTAAGGTTTTATTGAAATTTTATTTAAGTTTCCACATGTCCTCCATCATTAGCAATACAAAGGGTAATGCGATTTTGCAGTTCCTGGAAAACATTTGCCAACTGATTTACAGTAATGCCTGAAATCACATTAGTTATTTTAGCTATACTGAAAACTAGGTACATTAAACTTTATAACATTTTTTACAGATTATTTCTATCGCAAATACAAATAAAGTTATAAATTTTTTAAAGTGCACACGAACTTTATGGACACCCTGTATATATATATGTATATATATTTTGCATATTTAGAGCGCAAATGTTCTTTAAAGCAAATATTAATGAAAACCACAGACATTTTGTGTTGATTAATTTTACTAATCAACTTGTCGAAATTACAAATAATCATTCTCAGACAATAAGGAAATTCTATCAGAAATTGTTCAAAGTTCATTTTGGAAAAAATGTCTGAAAAATATGACAAAGTTTTTGACTTTTTGAAGTCATCATCAAGATTTGTAGGGGCAATGATAAGTTTTGTAGAACTAGTGCTGTGATGCAAGCAAGGTTGGACATGTTTCTTATGCACATTTGAGGATACAAACATTTAAATTATAATATAAGTTAACTTATAGAAAATATGTTATTTTTAATAGTATTTGCCATATATATATATATATATATATATATATATATATATATATATATATATACCCAAGTATATGATTGGTATATACGGAATAAATTCCAATAACCAACAATTATTATTCTTAAAAGTGTTCTCAATACAGAGTAGAGCAGATATAATTATTTATTTAAAAATTATCACATAAATATGTTATAAAATCACTACAAAAATAGCTATTTTGTTTCAACACCTCCAGTGTCTTATCAAGTGATGATGTTGAATGTAGATTCTACATTCAACATCATCACTTGATAAGACACTGGAGGTTTTGAAACAAAATGGCTATTTTTGTAGTGATTTTATAACATATTTATGTGATAATTTTTAAATAAATAATTATATATATATATGTATGTATGTATGTATATATACAGAGAGACATGTAAATTATTATTTATATTTCATTCCATTTATTCTTTACATGAAAACAGGAAAAAATATTGATTCCAGAAATTAAATTATAATTTGATTTTGCTATTTTCAGAATTCCACATCTTTTAAATGTTTTCAACACAGAAGCATGGAATTAAAAATTCTCCATAGTAAGCACATTTCATTATGGACTAAAGACAAAAAAAAACTTAAAAACAATTGTTACTTCTGATTCTGACAAAAACCAATAAGTAACAACTGTAAATAAATATCATAAAAGAAAAATAAACAAATCATGACATCAAAAATAACTAAAAGGAAAACCAATAAAAGTACATTAAAAAAATCAAGAGCAAAACCAATAAATTGCATTGTGCCTAAAGTTTCTTTATCTGAAACAAATACTTTTCAGATAATCTGATTGACTTGATGAATTATAGATGCTGATATTTTTTTGCCTGTTGAAATCACATTATTTTAAAGTTTTTATTAATTATATAAGAAAAATAAAAGTAAAATATGTAAGAGAGTAGAAAAAGGTGAGCAAAACAGAAAAAGAGTGTGAATCTAAAAAGAAGAAGTGAAAAATGAGAAACACAGCAAAAAATAAGTATTTAAATTGAAAGAAAAAGATAAAAAGAAATGTTAAAATAGACTGAAAAGAAAAAGAAATCTGACTCTTCCCAGAAAAAGAAATAGTGAATAAACAACTAAAGACAATTGTTGGATTTTCTAATTCAACTTAATTCAAATTTTTCACATTTAAGGAAACTCCAAAATGTCAAACTGCAACCGATACAAAGTATGCCTAGAAACTATACAGACATTTTGTATATCTTAAAAACGGGTTGAGTAAATTATTTAAATGTAATATCGATCTTTACTTTCTTTCTTCTTAATACCTGTTCTTTTATCGTTCTCTCTCCTTAATAGTGATTTTTTTCTCATATTCTCTCTTACTCAGTAACTCATTGAATCTTAGTGGCTTTATTGCCTTGCCTGGGGTGAAATGATTAAAAAAACGCTTCCGTGAAAAAAAAATCTAGAGGAAATTTTTGTATGATTCAAATAACTACTGACAGTTCACATTTCATCACTTCAATTGAAATATTCATTGGATGGAAATATACATTTCTTTATAGCTGAGATTTTGATATATTTAATCAAAGCTCATGGGCAAATGATTGAATGCAAATTTTCCCAGGGTGGTGTGTAAATTGCACTGAATGAACCTTGTCAGTTTTCTGACAGAGAAATCTAAATTTTGCTGGATCCTTGAGAACGTAACTTTGCTGGATTACTGCGAAACTGACAACTTGTCAGTTTCCAGACAGAGAAATCTAAACTTTGCTGGATTACTGAGAACATAAAAATTGACAGAAAGGTTTCAACAATTAGTTATTTTTTCATCATTGAATGAGGAATTTTTTTCTGTGAATATTTCACCATTTGGAAGCCATCTATGTACATAAAAGAAACTTCTTTTCTACAATTTTCATGTCAAACATTACCATTCCAAGAGTTGTTCTATAATTGACCTTAAGAGTCATGTCCTTCCAAATTGTAGGTGATTGTGGCTCTCCACAACTTCCTTTTCTTTAATCGTTATGAATTTTTGTGAGTTATTGGGGAAGTTAATAGATTAGTTTCCTTTTTAAAACAATAAACATTGCTGAGGAGTGAAGGTAGTTAAAATAATCAAAAGGAAAAAAAAACATTCTTTTGACGTGTTTTTTTGCTAAATTAAACATTTTTGTATTCGTTGTTAATTTGCTGTCTAGTTTTTGTAGATGTTTGTAATTTTTTCCTGATAACTTTATTTCTGATCAAAACTGTTTATTTACAACTGGTAGTTTGCAAAACAAGCTTTGCATAAAATTAAAAAGCAACAAAGATAAAAATGCTGTCAAAAATTAACAATGAGATCAATATTTGTGACAACTCACAGGGATAAAAACTATTAAGGAACTGAGGGTCTCTTAAGTTCTTTCTCATATATTCCTGTTAATACATAGATACAGGAGTAAGTCTACAATCTAATAAGATTGGTTAGTTGATTTTGTTTAGTAGCTTATCAATCTATGGGTGATTTGAAGCCGAAATCTAATTACTTTGAACACAATTTTATGTTTTCTTCTAAATATATTTTGAATGCAATTGTATGCCTTCAACTACAGATAAAATGTTTGTTGCTTTAAAATGTTTGTAATTTTACTACATATATATATATATATATATATATATATATATATATATATGTAAATTTTTTCTGGTATTTTTATACTTTCATACTTTTGTTTTGAGTTCTCTATTTGCCCACTGTTGGGGCCCTAACAAGTGCTGGCAGACTGGGGAACAAGAGCAGTTAAGAGGTGGTTCCATGGTTCCTCAAAACATCCAATCTTACAATCACAAGCCTTGCTACCAGATGTAGCTTATTGTCTTACAAAGAACTGATCTCATAAGAAAAAAATAATTTATTGTACACAACTAAATACTGAATCTTTTAAAGCATCTCCTCAGGAATAAACATAATTCAGTTGTGAATATTAATCACAGTGATTTCACATTATACACTAAACATTTCCAACCCAAATTCAACATGTAACTAAGTGTGCAGCTACGGACTTATGGATCCATCTTCATGTGTGTTTAGTAGGTAAGATGTTAACCATGCTGTGTTTATGAATTAAATAGTCTTTACGTAAATCTGCCCCTAATCTGAAATACAGCTATGTTTACATTTCTGCTCCATATGTGAACCAAAATTTAATGAAATAAAATTAAATGTATTCCCTGGAATAATAATGGTTTTATTGATGAAGTCTTATAAAAGTGGGAGGTGAGTATGACAAACACTGATTAAAATTTTACATTGATTAATGATGAAAATGCAGTAATGTTTTGTGTTAAATATAAAATGTGTCTAAACATATAACTCAGCCTACTTCAGACAGCTTTCCATTGCTATTATTTTTAAATACGCCATATTGTAATAGCAATAGTTTTCCAAGGAAAGGAAATATGTTGCTCGAACCTGGACATAAATTTTTATTTCATTTCTTTTTTTTATAATCATTTCACCCCAAACAAGGCAATAATGTCATGAGAATGCAGGTTGGGGTGTTACAGGGAATGAAAGAGAATGAGAAAACTTTAAAGAGAAGAAAGAACAATAAAAGAATGGGTTTCAAGAAAACAGAAGATGATGATTGGCATAGTATTTAATTTTTTGAAGATTGTGGGTGGTAGGGAAGCAAGAAATCAGAAAGGATTTCCATAGGTTAGAAGAGCAAGAAAAAAAACCTATTAGAATAGAACATATGGTTGTATCTAGCCATTTCAACAGAAAAACAGTGAGACCTAGTAACACAATTAAATTCAAGCAGTTAAGGCATCAAGGAGGAAAGCTCAGAACAATTGCCATGGAAGTATTTGTAAACAAGACAGAGGGAAGCCACATCATGGCGGTGCGAAAGTGACCAAAGTTGAGATGCCATATCAGGATCAATTACATTACAAACTTTTCTTTGAATTTTGTCAAGAATCTCAAGGTATATAATAGTAGCTTGCCAAAGAAAATTCAAGATTTAGTGTAGTTTCAATATATTTTTGCTTTAATTAATTACTCTCTCCCTTAACCAAAATTGTATTCATTATCATCATTTTGGTTGGACCTTACAATGAATACAAGGCTTTTTTTTTTTCGTTTACTTACATTATCTCTTTTGAGTCTGATATGCGGATTTGCATATATACGTATATTTAAGACTACATATACAGATATAGGCAAATAATATACACATTTGCATATGCAGACACATATATACATATAAGTTCCTTGTCATTATTCAATTTTCAAAATGTCTCCCCATTCTCCAGTTCGTTGTGTAAGATTTTTATTTCTTCTCAGTTTTCAAACTTTTGGTTTATTTGCATTATTTTTCCCTTCTCCAAATCTTAAGCAACACACGTATTTTGTGGTTAGTTTTCTCTCTGAAAGATAAATTTCATAATCTCTGCCATCATGCAAACCAGTTTCATCTTTGAAATATGAAGAACCAGATAAATCAACCACTTGCACTTACTTATCTATAAAAATCTTGCCTTGGTAAAAAGATTTAAAAAATCCTCCTGATAATGATACTGTAACTTGAAATTTTATATAATGACAATAGAAGCATCAGCAAAATAAAAATTAAGAACATTTTTTTAAGTTTTAAAAGGAAATTTGGGAGAAACATGTTTATCATTCAGAAAAGAGAAGCATAACTTTGTGAAAATTGGTTTATTTTAGGGAATTTTTATTTTGTTTTGTGCAAGAATAGAAATGCCATCACAGACAGTGCAAGAGAAATACTTTTTCTTTCTTTCTAGCTTACAAAGAACTTCCAAAATGAATGCTGCAACAATATTCTTATTTTCTAAGATTCAATGCAACTGATTTAATATAACACTTTTTTTGGATGAGTCTTACTGCCAAAATTATGTAAAGATATTCTTCCAGCTAAAATAATAAACACACTCTCTTAACTGAAGTTTAAGTAAAGAACAAGAGTTTTGTTACACATTAGAAATTTGTAAGTGCATCTTTTTTTAATATGTTGTAGTGGACTTCACCTCATTAATTTAACTTAGATTAAGAAACTAAACTGACATGAAGAAAAAGAGGATAAGCCAAAGACATCATTCCACATAAAATTTGTATTTAACAAGATGTACAAACAAGGATGTGAAAGAAAAGCATGCATTGAGTAAAACAAGAGTTGTCTCTCTTTAACTATTATTTGTGTTCCAAAGTTTACTGAAAGAAAGAAGATTGTGATAGTTTTGCTGCGTAAGGAAAAAGATTATGCGAGTGTAGGCAATATTCAGCATGTGAGTGGTGGTGTGAGTGAGAAGATTGGCCCATGGTTTCAACTGTCGTGGATTTGTTAGACAAATTTGTTTTGTCGGGTATTTGTTTGAAATCTCACTAATTATCTAAGAATATTTCTTGCTTATATAGGTGAGCATTGGCTCCGAAGCGCTGTGTGGGAAGAATCATTCTTCACGTGCAGACAATCTGATTGGTTGGCATTGACCAATCAGCGAGCAAGCTTTGGGGAGACTCACAAAAGATTCTGGGATCTGATTCTCCCAAAAGTGCACAAAATTGACTACATGAAAATATAGCGATTATAAAATTGTCGCATAGCTGCAATTTATAAATTGTCCATTACACAGTAGTGTTGATTTATTATCCAATGAATGCTTGTTGTTGTATAATTTGAATTTGTCTAAGTATGTGTGTGTGTGTGTGTGTGTGTGTGTGTGTGTGTGTGTGTGCGTGTGTGATGATCATCATCACAATGTCTTCTGTAATGAATTTTAATCTCATTAGTTGCTCTCACCTGTTGCTGGGTGTTCTTTTTTTACTAGTGTGTTGTATCCTTAAAGAGGTTACAAACAGACAAAGGTGGTACTCAAACAAGGAGCAGAAACACACATGTAGATGAAAGAAAGAGAGGTTTATTGTAAAAGAGGATACACTACTGAAAGGCAAGGAATTGGGTGGCAGGCTAGTAATTCCTGAAGCAAGGATATCTGCCAACCACCCCACGTGGTCAGATGTGGCACAAGGCCAAATTTAACGTGGTGTAACCCTAGCATATAGGCTCGGGCAAAAATTCCCCATAGACCCCGTAAAAAACGGAGTCGGGTAGCTGTCTACCACCCCAGATGAGACACTGCCCTTTGGCATAGCCTCGTCTGGGTTCCTCTCCGCCCGAAGCCAGAGAGTTTGACCAGCTCAGCTGGAGATGAATCTCCAACTAAATCCTGAAACAAGCCCCCAGGTATATCCTGTGCTCACTATATATATGTATCTACTGATACAGTCAGTCCATAATAGGCGATAGGGAGTGCGGGACATTCCATTACAACATAGTGTTTACCCAATATAAGCCCAAGTGTCACTGAGGGTAGAGAGTTACTGAAATAGGTTAATATGGGGAGAGGTAAGAGTAAGAGGCACATTTTAGGAGGATATGTGGGAAAGATAATGGTTAACCTTAGAAGTGAACAGGTTGAGATTGTAGTGGCCAGAGAAGCATCCACTTGGGAGTCTATTCCAAAATGTAGTGGTTAGGGTAAAGAAGCTCTTTGAGTAGGACTTATTTCCTATGAATGAAATATGTCAGGGATGAGGGTGATTCCCCTCACTGTATGTGTTATTGCAGGTCTTAGCTCTGAGGATTAGGGAATGGAAATTGTATAGAAACTAATGAAATAAGAAATCAATGTAAGTATATATAGCAAATATTTAAGACAATTTGGAAAATTTCTAATTCAACATGTTTCACTGACAGGTCAGTTTTATGAGGAAAAAATATTAGGTCTATTTAGTTGGCAAGTATTCATTTAGATGACATTTATAGAAAATATTAACAAACTGGTGATGTTTTACCTTCATGCCCAGAAAAAAATGTTGTGTCAAAAGGATGGTTATTCCTTTGACGCCACTATTACTGTATACACTTTTCAATCCCTTGTTCATGTCTATTGTTTTTAATAAGTGATGATTAGAATTTTAATAAACCCAAACACATGAAAATGGATTTATACATTTTCTTTATTCTTAAGAAATGACAACAAACTATTCATTAGATTGTACAAGAACATATTTTCTCTTTTAATAGTTATAAATATTGCATTGGAGTTGGTTTACATATTTTGATAACTTTGTAATATTTATAGATTTTTGAAAAACATTTCTTTTCCAATGTATTTCTTTATAAAATGTTAATAACTTTTTATAAAGATAAACAATAATCATCACATTGTATTTGGCTCACATATTTTTATAATATTGTAAATAAACATTGTGGAAAGAGTCAAAAGTTATACAGCAACATTAGTAATGAAAGAATAACCATCTTTTGATACAGCATTTTTTTTGCATAAACAAAGGATAAACTTTGCCAACAAATTTTTGTCTAGAATATTTTTTTCTTTTTTTAGACAGATGCCATAGTTTAGAAATAAAAATATGAAAGGACTGTCCACAGATTGTTATATAGGAATAAAAAGTGTCACTGCTGACACTTGAGTTTGAACAAAGATCACCAGTGAGCAAGCACAGGCGATCCCATTATTGAATTAAGTAGACCATGTGACCACAGAGGAAACGCACATGTGTAGGAAGTAGCTGATGACTAACGATCACCATTTCTCCACTATTCTCTATTACTATACGGATTGCTATTCTCTATACTATTTCTCTATTCAGATCACTATTTGGTGGTTACTTTTTGAGCAAGTATTATTAAGCAAGTACTATTAGTGCAAGTGGTATTCAAAGGCGTCTGGCACCAGTATTGTTTAACAGCATTACTATAGTTGTATCTGTGATTAGAAAGTCTCTACTACAACGAACATTATGAAAGTGATAACAAGTATTTGTTGACACCACAAAAGTGTCAATGGGTGTTCGCTGACATCACAAAACAGATGAAGTTTGTTCCTTTAATTTTTCAAACATTCAACTGGCTTCAGTCCTTTTCAAGATATTTTGTGATTCCAAAATAATATCAAATTCATTATAAATTAAAAATAAGTAATGCATAACATCTAACAACAAAATCTTAAGTTACAGTTTCATTACAGGATGTTAACAATCACAAAAAGGACTTTAATGTTTCACAATGTTGTTTAAAACCACTTGAAATATGAAGTGAATTGAAATATGAAGTGAATTGATATATGAACAATCTATAGTTCCTTCATGTTTTCAATTTTAATCCTTTAATAACAGAAAACAATTCAAAAATACAGTAGACATAACTTGTCTATTATATTCAATAAAACTTGCTTATATATATATATATATATATAGTCAAACCTAATGAGCCAGACACACCTACCAAGGTTTCACTTATAAGTGAAACCTTGGTAGGTGTGTCTGGCTCATTAGGTTTGACTAGGTTTGCTCTACGCTTGTATTGAGCTCTTTAGGTAGTTGTTTACTCGTATCGGGGTTTTTTCTTTGGGCCTTGAACCTGTATCTGTGCGATTATTTTCGACAGACTTTCATGTTCCTGGCTCTTTCTTTTTTTAAAACCTTCTTTTCCTTCGTGATTGATTTGGCTGTTGTTAAATCAAGAGTTCGAAGGTTTTTCGACACGAGTATAGTTACCTATATTTATATATATATATATATATATATATATAAAGACAAAAGGAAAACTTAACTAATGCATTTCATTTTCTGATGGACTTTCTCAAGACAAATGTGAGGATTTTATTTTGCCACAAGTATTTATAAACAAAAGTAAGAATGTTAGTTTTCAATTTTTTTAAATTTAAGAAAGATCATAAATATTCATCAGGTAATTTAAAATTCCAGGTAAATTATGGAGGAAGCTAAATGACATAAGTTTATGGCTAGACAATAAAAGGTAAGTTTTCATATCATTTTTTTACAGATATATTGTAATTATATATATAGAGAGAGAGAAATATAAGTCCATAGACAAATGATGAAGAAGGAATTTATTTTACAGAATAACTATTAGTTGGGAATAAAAATTCCCAATGCCCTCGTGTTGAAACCTAGTGACTTAACAGACAGTAGGAAATGATTATTTCTGAGAAAAAGCTAAAACACATATTTTTTTATGCAATCTTTCTTGCCAATGCTTCTCCACAGATCAAGAATTATACAGCCTAAATTCCATATAAAATTATTTACTAAATTTCCTAGTCATCAGACTTATTAACCCATTATTATATATGTGTAAATGTGGATAGAAGTGTTCATTTTCATTTGAGATGCTAGGAGACAAATGTCCTATTTTTCAAAGTCAAGCCATGAACTCTCCTGAAAGAAGAGATAATCAACTGAAATGTTTCCTCTGTATTTTCATTTTTTGCTTTTGCTGAGCATTCGAGTGCTAATAAAGAAGGTTTTCCTAAATCATTTTTTCTGTTGGACACAAATGAATCCAACCTGTGAAATTCTTCTTATTTTTTTGAGAATTTTAAATTAACAAATTATCTGTGAAATTCTAATTATCTCTATCCCTTTTTCTTTTACTATTTTCTTGCTATTTTACCCCTTAAAAATATTTGGTATATAAATTCTAAGGAATGATGTCATAAAGACGTAAGTTATTTATTTTTAAAAATCTCATTCAGTTTTCTTTATTTTCATTGATTGAACACAGTTTATATGGCAGTGTTCCAATCGAAGTTTATAACCCATTAGAGTCATAGAGGTACCACATTTACTGCCATCATAGAAGTGGTGAGCATTAGTACGTCTAGGGAAGATAGCCTGACACAGCCCAACCCTGTTCAGGCTGGTTTTGAATTCAATGTTTTCCTTCTCTTATACTGGTTGGGACCTCAAGGCAATGAGGGAAAAGTCTGCCTTGCTATTTAACCAATAGCTAGAGGAAAATGAGTTCATGCATTTGCAAGAGCAGTAGCAGAAAGTGAATGAAAAGGAATAAGTCAGGAATTGAACTCGGTATGTCTAATTCATTTTCTGTGCAGATATTCATTACATCATTCAACATCCTTGTTGCAGAGTATCAGTACTCCAAAATGTTTTGTCTTGTTTTTTTTTAACCACATTTCAACTTCTTATAAATCATTTAATAATAAAACTATTAATTAAAATAATCTTAAACAATGAAAATTAATTGGTATTAAATCAAACATGCTTAAATGCTGTCCGAAAACACCCAATTTATACAGAGCTTATATTCTAAAATTTGATAAGTATACTTATTGGACAGCTTTAGGATAGATTTTTTTTTCCACATGGAAATAAGTAAGTGTATAATGTTTTTATGTTATATGATTTTATTGATAAGAGTCTAAAATAGGGCCAAGTGTGTACTTGGATAATGAAAATCCAAGAACATTTATTCCTAACAAAGAGAATACTCTTTGTATTTTTGATTACATCATGGATAGAATACAAACCTTGCAGCAAAAACAGGAAACGGGTTCTGATGGTCGTACATAGTGGTATCACTAGAAGCCTTCTCAATGCACAGACAAAAAGTCAAAAACAGTTCTTCTTTTATGTGCTGTGTCCCTTTCAGGACGTAGGCGATCATGGCTTTCCACTTCCCCCTATCCCTTGTAGCTTTCAATATGTTTTGTCCATTTGCTACTTCTCCCAGACTACAATGATTAAGGTTTAACTTAGTATAAGTTCCATTACCCACTATTAAAACAATTTGTGATTATTGAGGAATTACATTTGAGTCTCTCTAGCTACCAAAAACACAAAGTAAGCCAGACTGCATATGATATATATATATATATATATGCATATATACAGAAAAGTAAAATTTGTACATTAACCTAACAGGTCCAAAAACAAATTAAAATAAAAAATGCATTCCAAATAACATCATGGAAAAAGAATTTCTTATTACTTACAATTGGAATTTTATATTAATCGTGCTAACCTTGAATCAATGGTCATTTAGTAAAAAGTCTGGCAGATTCTAAGTACGTCTCAATTTCAGGGACCAAATGTGAAGGGTTTGATGAATTAGGGAGATAGGAAAGGCAGGCCAAACAAAGACAGAGTCACCTGGTAGGGGTGGGGTTTGACTTCAAAGAGGTGCTCGGGTGACTAAACCTCTTTTAAAACCTTGAAAATGGTGACTTTGCAATTCAAATAAAATAAGAAAGGAAAAAAAAATCATAAAATGTATTTGATCACAAATATAAACGAAATATACAAATTTTTCCATTCTATTCATTTCGCCCCTATTCTAAACTTTTACCAATTTATCTGTAATCATAGAAAAGCAAGAAGAAAAGACTAAACATTAAATGCAAGAAGACTGAATACATGGTTGTTAGCAAAAAGAACAATCCACCATGCAAATTGGAAATATCAAAACCATACAAGTTCAGAAGTTTAAATATCTGGGAAGTGTTTTAAGTGCAGACGGAAAATATGACACTGAAATCCAAAGGTGCATTGAGATAGTGAAAGATGCCTTCCAAAAGCTAAACAAAGTATTAAGAAACAGAAAAATTTGATTAGAAACAAAGGAAAGTTTACTGAATGGTTACGTAACATCAGTCCTTTTATATGACGGTGAATATTAGACAATCTCCTCACAGATTATGAAGTGATCTGAAGTGACAGAAATGTGATCTTACAGAAGGATACTAAGAATACCATGGACTGAACATGTGAGCAGCGATGAAGTTTCAGAGAAAATGCAAACAAAAAGGACAATTGTATTTAGCATCAGAGAAGGAAGCTGGCATTTCTAGAGCAGATAATGAGGAATGAGGACAGACTGAAGGCAAGTGGAATAGTGGAAAACAATAAATAACATACCTAGCATGTTTGAAAGAACAAGGTATAAGAGAGATAAGTAAAAGTAAAATATATTAGGAGCTACAAAGAACAAGAAATTGTGGAGAAACATGGCACATAGAATATGAAGAAGATTTGTGTACCGTGAAAACACAATATCACATAACCATCTTTCTTCTAAACCGATGTTCTACTTTTCATATTTCTTCATAAACTTAATCGGAATTAATAAACATTATTTTGTTTTCCTTTTATGATTCTAACTGTTCATGACCAAAGACAATAATAAATTCTTTGAATGTGAATTCTGTCAGACTTTTGTCCTCATCTTGGTTGCTTTTATATTCACAATATTCCATTTACTAGACCCTCCAGACTTGATCAGGTGCTAATTGTATTCAGTTTTCCATAATATAATAATGATTCTTTACTAATTCCATGCTATGTGGAACCAATTCTCAAGAGGATCATTCCCTAACCACTACAATCTTAACCTGTTCAATCTAGGGCCAACCATTATCTTCTTCACATATCCCCAAAAATTGTGCCTCTTACTCAATAACCCTCTACGATGAGGAGCTCTTGGGCCTTGTACAGGGTAGACATCATTGTGGGAAAACAATCAAATTATATACTGAGTAAGAAGTCATAGCAATATCACAGCAGTAAGCAGTTACCTTAAGTTGGCAAAAAAGTGAAAGAAATACAGTGGTAAGCCTTTATCTTAAAATTTCAATCTATGAAATTCTCTGGCAGCAAAAAGTTTTCTTTATTGGATCATCATCATTGCATAATAATAATATTATTATCCCTATATTATTAAAATATTATGATGAAAAATGGTTTTGGGAATGTGAGGCCTGAAGCTCTTGGCAAACATCATCCTTCTTTGAACTTTGTAGACTGGTGCAACAGAATCACAAACCAAAATCTGTACCAAATAATAGAAACCACATCGCTTGAGGACTTCCAACAGAAGTAACAACTAAACTGGATAGCACATGTAAATCGAAAAGAAAATAATGTCATAGTCAAGATGTTAACATCCCACATCAAAACTGGAAAGAGCGATAACAACTACTGGACTTGAGAAAGCTTTTTTCCTGAAAAATTGTTTAAAAGATTTTATAAATTTCAACTGAAAATGGTAGTCTATTCAGTTAATAAATGCCAAATGTCTCTTTGTTGGAAAATGGCTAATATTACCATTATCATAATATATATAATATGGAACTGTTGCTTTGTGAAACTCACTGATAAGAGGATGCTTACCCAACCACTACAATATGTTATCTTTGCCATGTATCTACATAAACTGTGCCTCTTACTATGTAACCCTCTACCTCGAGTGACTATCGGGCTTTGTACAAGGTGAAAATAAGTTTAAAAAGAAAAATCTAAATAATAATAAATTTATTATTATATTATTATTATTACTATAATATTATAATATATACACTATATATATTATTATATATATTCTATTATTTGTTGTGTTATTATTATTGTAGAAGCTTAGATAAAAAAGAAAGATAATTTCATCCAACAACTTTATTTCCAATGATGAAGAAAAAAATGCATATGTCAATTTCTGATATAGTTTCCTTGCATGTCAATGCATTTCTGGTGTCATTCAATTATCTTCTTCATTCTTTCATTTTTAATGTAATTGGAAGCAAAAAAGATGTTTATACTTAGAATGAAAAACAGATAGTTAAAATTTCTACATCACATAATGAATAAGGAGGGCTTGGAGAATTTAACACTCACATAACATACTGAAGGTAGGAGGAGCAGAGGAAAGCAGCAAGCAACCTACATGAGCTTGAGTAAATGAATGCCTACAGGGATTGGGAGAGATAATGAAAAGACAAACCTTGTTAAGAGTTACAAAAAACAGGAAGTTGTGGAGAGCTATGTCCATCACGGCCTGAATAGGCACAACAGATAGGAGGAGGATACGTTCTTTTGAATAAAGCCCAGAAATAGATGACCATCAGCTGTTGATTATGATGCTTTTAAAATGCAAGTCAGAGAGAAGAATTCAACTGTCATCTCTCAAAGACATTTTGAAGAGCTTGTGTTGATATATATATATATATATATATATATATATATATATGCTACCATGAACCACTGCATATTCTTTTTAAAATATACTCAAGTTGTTAAAAAGCAAAAATACAGTTTCCAGATGGAAATAGAAAAATTGCTTACAAATAATATTTTTTTCATCCTATTTTTTTTTCAGATCTCATAAAGATGTTAACATTTGTTATTCATCAGTCTTTAAAAGAGACATTATACTTCCCACATATGCATATAGTTTGGTTGAACATGTAAGAAAATGAGAATAAATGTAAATTTTTGTAATAATTTTCATGTCTTCATAGTTTCTGAAGTAGTTTGCTTGTTAACAAATGCAGAAATTATCCAAGCGCACAATCTGTCTAACAGCCATAAACAACTGCCTTTTCTTAATGGCTAAGCACTGACTTACCTCATCAAATCATAATTCACACTGGTGAACAGAGACTGCATGGCACTAGCATTTGTGATATATCTATTCACCTCATCTTGATCAGCAAATCTTATTGGCTGCATCAAAAGACTTCATATCTGAGTAAATATTATGATTGATATAAAACACACAGTGTTAAAGATTTTCAGGGCATAATTTGTAATGTATTTAATAATTTATAAAGAGATTTAAGCTTGGTAAATACTTCAATTGCACAGTTGTTGCAAGCATGTTAACATTATGTTCATACCATAATGTCAAGCACTGATATTTAGATTTAATGTTATTCATGCAGCGCGAAGGTTTCTTCATGTTGAAAACAGATTATAGCTGACCAACGGAAATAACTGAGTCTAAGAGTTTTGGATGATTACTGAATTTGAAATTCCCATTAGAACCCATTACATTCACTTATGTGCTAATACCCTTGGGAAAGGTATGAATTCTCTCTTCTTCTTCCCCCAGCTATGGGTAAATAGCAGGACAAATTGGGTTCTATAACTTTGGATGGCAGTTGGTCTACTGCAGAACGAAATGGCAACCTATTGCAGGAAAAAATCTGTCATGTATCGATCGATACAGGATTGCCTCAGCATGTATCACGGATGCCATATGACTGACTGAACTATCAGAAACCACATGAAAGCAAACAAGATTATTAAATGAAAGGTGGAAAAGGAAAATGATTCTCATATTTCACTAAGAAAAAAGATTTCAGCATATACATGGGAGATCAAAAATTATGTTTCCAAGCTTCAATTATGATTTTAGTATATAAACAAGCATAAAATATTAATGAAATCATCCACACATCTTGATCATTATATACTGCTATATAGTAATAAAGTGTCACTGCTATATAGTAATAAAGTGTCACTGCCAACACTTGAGTTTGAACATAGGTCACCAGTGAGCAAACACAGGTGATCCCATTATTGAATTAAGTGGATCATGTGACCATAGAGGAAACGCATATATATAGGAAGTTGCATGACGTCTAAATGATCACTATTCCTAGTCTATCCCCTGTTACTATTCGGATTGCTATTTCTACTCTATCCTCTATTACTATACAGACCTCTACTCTATCCTCTATTACTATACAGACCTCTACTCTATCCTCTATTACTATACAGACCTCTACTCTATCCTCTATTACTATACAGACCTCTACTCTATCCTCTATTACTATACAGACCTCTACTCTATCCTCTATTACTATACAGACCTCTACTCTATCCTCTATTACTATACAGACCTCTACTCTATCCTCTATTACTATACAGACCTCTACTCTATCCTCTATTACTATACAGACCTCTACTCTATCCTCTATTACTATACAGACCTCTACTCTATCCTCTATTACTATACAGACCTCTACTCTATCCTCTATTACTATACAGACCTCTACTCTATCCTCTATTACTATACAGACCTCTACTCTATCCTCTATTACTATACAGACCTCTACTCTATCCTCTATTACTATACAGACCTCTACTCTATCCTCTATTCAATATACTATTTCTCTATTCGGATCACTATACAGAGCGAGTATTATCAAGCAAGTACTATTAGTGTGAGTGATATTCAAAGGTGCCTGAAACCAGTATTGTTCAACAGTGTACTATAGTTGTATCTGCGATTACAGAGTCTTTACTATTAGGTTGGTGCAAAAATAATGTCGTTTTCTCACATGAAGTTGAACATCAAAAAACGACATTATTTTTGCACCAACCTAATACAGCAAGCATTATGAAAGTGGCAACGAGTATTCATTGGCATTACAAAAGTGGCTACGAGTGTTCATTGACATCACAAAATATACGTAAACAGAATACACAGTTAATACATTAACTATTATTGGGAGATGATGATTTTTCCAGATACAAGTCTGACTATTTAACCCAAAGTTGAGGGACTTCAAGGAAAGAAGGTAGAAATTAAGAGCAAGTAAGTGGCACTTTCAGATACTAACTGCCCAGATTATATTCCTTGTCTGTTCTATGAAACAAAACATTTAAATGAAAAGATACCTGTCTAAATATATTATGCTTAATATATATATATATTACAGTTTATAGACATAAATATGTGTTGATGTATCATGATGTCATCTATATATATTGACACTATTTTCATGCACTCACAAATAATAATTTTCAGTTTGATAAAAATTTTTGGGTTCTGAGTGAATAAAACCTGTGCATATCTTTGTTGCAAATGAGAAAATTTGTTTTTTTTTATATTTCTGTGACAGAACAGTATATATTTTAGAATTTCAATTCAATTTTCTATCTCACCTGTACTAAACATAATTTTTTGTCTATTTTTAAGCATTAACCATGTTTTTAATACACAAAACATCCAGCCAAACCTTCTCAATAATTTGGTCTGATGCTTGGAAAATTTTGTATATGCAATTCTGTATTTTACATGTTTTATCAAGCAAGAAATCATTCAGTTTTTATTTTAATGATAATGTGTTTTCAATTTGATTGGAATTTTTAAAAAATGATACACAGAAAGACAAGAGGATAATCAAGAATATGAAACATCTTTGTTTTCACTGTTGCATACTCAAGAATTCAAAACAACATTATGCAAAATTTTTTGCATCAATGAAACCAAGTACGTGAATATTTGGAACTGACTATACAATACTTTGTCATGAAGAATCTGTTGGCAAGTATGACGTGCATATTATTATTATTCATTACTACTTTTGAACTTTATCTCTCTCTCACTCTGTGTATATATATATATATATATATATATATATATATATATATATATATAGTGAGAGAGAGAGAGACATATGAAAGGGGGCTGAAGAATAGATTGTCCTTCAGCCAAATTCTCACGTTTGTTTATTTGGTTAGATTTTGGCAAGTGGATCAGGTTAATAACATTTCACTTTCCCTTTAGCTATATTTTATCAGTTTAGTGTAGTCTGACAAAAGGCAAATAATTTGGGAAGGATGATTTTGCTGCACTAATTTAATAAATGATGAAAACTTTCTTGGCTTAAAAATCAGCACTCTGGCATTCACCTCTTCAAATGCCAACCATTCTCACTGAAGATATATATATGTACATAATTACACATACAGACCCACAGACACACACACTATATATATAAGTGAACGTTTAAGTCAACACTCAGAGGCAACAGACTGTTTCATGCTAAACACAATCATCAGGCCTGATGATTACATTTAGCATGAAACATTCTGTCGCCTCTGAGTGTTGACTTCAGTGTTCACTTTTATTTATACATATGCTCTCTCTGATACTGAGCACTTTATCCCATAAATATAGCATACCTTAAACTGTATTTCTTTATATGTGTATATATATATATATATATATATATATATGTGTGTGTGTGTGTGTGTGTGCGTGTGTGTGTTGATAATAAGGCTACTAATATTTATTGTATATTAGTAGGCCAAATGAAAGCATAATGAGAAAGATGTTAAAAATGGGAATTTTCAGACATGCCTGTGTCCTTTCTCAATGAGACAAGAAATAAAAAATAAAGTGTCACTTCTTTCTCTCGAAGGAAATTGTTGTTTTTTTTTGGTATGTTATCTTCCTGAAGAAATCTCACAGTTTTGGGTTAGTTGCTTGCCATGATTAAGACTGTAGAGGGTGGAAAACTATATTTATTGAGTATGCCTCAATAAACTTATGTACCTATCACTGCACATGAAGTATGGATATAAGGTGTTGTCATAACTGAACAAGGTTTTGATTCTCTTTTTACTACTAAGAAGAAAAATGGAAAACTATGAAAAAAATATATATTCTTTCAAAAATGAAGATCATAAAATCAATCATCAGTTACTCAGTAAATATGTTTGTTAGTATATACTTATTTAGTACTCATATATTTGTGTCAGAATAATATGAGAATTTTGCATGTTCCTCTTTTCACATGCCTATTATACCCTGCCATTACCACAGATAAATAATGTACCATTCCATTTTGATGCCAAGTAAAGATAGAAGAAAACAGTATATCGAAGAGAGTTTGGTTTTTAGGAGAAAAAGAAAGTATACATAATAAGAAAGAAAGAAAAACAGAAGGAATCAATAATACAGTGTGTAGCATCTGCTTCATTGAAAAAAAAATCCTGCTGAGGTTAAAGTGTTTTATTTGTACCCTCTTACGTCTTTATATAATGACCTGCATTCATAATTATGATTGTTGTGTTATATTTTGTGAAGCACAAATATTTAACAATGCAATTGTTGCATTTGCATTGCTATGTTATAATTGTGGAAATCATAGTGAACGTATTCAATCATTAAATCAAAAATTATGATTCATAAGAAAATTCAAACCAAAAAAAGATGATTTTCACAAGTGCTGTGAGTATATATTTAATAATGGGAAGTTAGCCAACATTTCTTTGAGAAGGGGAACGACATAGATATGTTAATCAAGTTCTGTGTTCTTCAAAAACACTTCATTAAGCCAAAAAATAATTAAAGCCAGAAAACTGTAATTAAACCTTGAAATAATTCCATAAATTACAATATGGTGGTAATTAAGAAAAATATTAATTTGAATTTCAATAAATAGCAAACCTTATATAGAAATGAATATATGCAAAAAAAAAAAAAAATAGAAATGTGAAACTCCTTTACATTTACTTAACAATTATGTGAAACTGAATGGGCACATGACTGGGTCATTAGAATATTTGTTTTCTGACCATGAGACCTGGATTTAAATCCCACCATGGTCGATTTGTCAGGAAGGTGACTTCTTGATATTATTGGTCTGGAGGATGTGTGCAGCATGTTTGGAAAGTGCCTGAAAGCCATGACATAGTTTGACCCAGAGATTTATGAGTGAAATTGGGTAGACAGAACTCTTGGGAGCCATCAATGGCTGTGCTAGCATGAAGTCACAAGTCATCATGACTGAGCGACTGAACGTTCTGGCCTTGTTCAGACTGTTTATCATGCTAGATAATGCACACTCTTCCAGAAACTGTAACTAAGGTCTGCTCAGCATAGTTGTAGTATAAACAACAAGTGAGCTTCATGGGCATTGAACAAACAAATGTGCCAGAGCATTCTTGGATATGAGTGACTCTGCTATTCAAATGTGAAACTGAAGTGACATATCCTTGATATACGACAACAGTATTCTGCTTTTATAAGGAGCCAGTACCCATGGCTAAAGCAAATCATGATAATAATGAGCTGATCTGCCTGAATACAATTACAAACTGACCCTATTCAAAGAAATACAATGTACAATCATTGAACAAGCTGTCCACTGAAACTGTAATAGCCTGTCAATTTAACATCATTACTGTAAACGCAGTAAAACAAAGAGTTTGTTCAATCATAATAACTTAAACTGTAATAACATACCCTGTCTTCACACAGAAGCCATGCATTTTAATTTGGTGCCAGGAATTTAGTTGCCAGAACCATTAATGGAGATTATTTTTATTCTTTTTTATTACTACCAGCAAATGAAGAGTGTTTATTGGCCTAAAAAGTCTGAAATAATGGCTTGGCCTCAAGAATAATTACAGGACCTGGATTATCTCCCTTAATGGAACAGCTAATTTGCATACACCATTGGCCTGCTAATTTATGAGCTATGACATTTTTCTGGACCCATCCTACTTTTATTAGAGACAACGCATTCTCAGCTGCTGAAGTGTTAACTGGTATTTCTGAGTAGCGGCTTTAAAAAGGTACAGGTAAATTACTAATCATCTAGTTTCAGTCACCAATGACACAGATTGTTGCAAATCAAGTTTAGGTTACCAGCGACCATTTCAAATGAAATAAAACTAGCAAGTTCCAATATTTATGAGAAATCATTAAGTTGAAACCTTTTGTTTGGGCCAATGTCTGTATCTTTCAGCCTATTATGCTACATAGCTTAGTGGTTGAGAATTTCATGTCAGGCCTAAGTTTTCAGGTTTAAGACATCATATAATAATAGATGGTTGCTAATCTTCAAGTATAATCATCTGTTAGGGTGGTTGGCTAATCCCTATTGTAGACACCTGCTCAGGCACATTTGCATTTCTTCAACCTTCACAAAGCAAACATGTTTATAAATTAACTCTGTTGAGTGACCTTTAGTTCTGGTTTCTGGGAGAGAATGCATAATCTGGCATGATCCTTAGTTGAACAAAGCTAGTCAACTCAGACCCATGGCTATTATTATTTGTTGTTATCAGGCTAGCACAACCATTGACAACTTCAGAAAAGCTTTGTCAATGTTTTTCCAATAACTACAATCTTGACCTTTTAAAGTCTAAGATTAACTGTTATTTTAGCCCTATGAACTTATATTTCTTATGCAACAGAGTAATCTTCTACCTTGAGTGGTTCTTGGGACTTGTAGTGGGTGAACATTATCAGAATAAAAAAAAGTTTACAAGGCTTGAAGCACTTCCTAATAATACTGGATTCTGAAATTGTATACCCATGTTGATATTTGCAAGAATTCACCTGCAGTGAAAAATGGACAAGAATGAGATTTGAGTACTAATGCATTTACTACTGGCCATATGCTTGTATAAAGATGTTGTATAAAGAATTTAATGACTCTTGAAAATCAGCATTCTAAATCATTCTCTTTTACCTAAGTTTGAATACTGAGATCAACATGAAATCTACAGCTACTATGGTCACAAGAGAGACTAAACTGATACTTACTTAGGTTAGTCTAACACCAAGATAAATACCAGAAAATGAGTTCTTGGAAAAGATTGTTGAAGATGTGCAGGTAGAGTTACAGCAAATCAGAATGAGAAATCAATGAGCCTTGGGAAAAGAACAAATCCATCTCTTTTCCCACCACCAGGTTAAATAACAAGGCACACTGGTTTCTACAGCTTTGAGGTGGCCATTAGTCTAGAAGGAGAACAATTCAAAATCAGCCTGAACAGGGGTGGTTTGCATCAAGCAATATTGCCCTAGACACATCACTGCTATGGGTTTGGTGGGTTACAGATCTCATGACATCATGATTCTGTAAATAGGATGAACTTTGCATTGAAAAATCAACATAAAAATCAGGACTTTCCCCTATACTGGCAAGCTAATCATTTGTGCCAATAAAAAAAATATACAACTTTTATTAGACAAGCTCTCCTAATATATTCATATAGAATATCACAGAATTATATTAATCATAATCCTACTAATGTGCCTGTAACAAGGCACATGACAGTTGGTTGCTAGAGGTATGGCCAATTTAATCTTGGGGACCCACAAGTGGATTCAAAAGCTAAAGGAATTTCTTAAGATCTCAGAAAAATGTTTGCAAATACTGAGAATTGGCCTGACAATTTTCGTCATCTTACAATGATTTATACAGAAATTATATACTTTATAAAGTTCTACAGAAGTATGGAGAGAATATGTAAACAAAGAGACCATTTTAAGGAATTTGAAAATAAGGACACTCACACATACAGTCTAATGAGGCAGCCCAAATACAAATACTATGAATGGAGTATGCAAGTAACAAGAAAATTTTAAGAAAAATGGAAATGAAAAGGTTAGTTAGATTAAGAAATTTCTGGGATGCATAATGAGGAAAATAGGGCTTGGAGAATTTGACACTCACAGGATATATTGAAGGAAATATAGATGGAAAGAACAAGTAACCATCTCACAAATATAGATGACAGATCAAGGAGTGGGAAGGACAGTAAAAAAAAAGCAAGCATTGCTAAGAACTACAAAGGATAGGAAGTTGTGGAGAGTCATTATCACCTATGTCCTGAAGGGATATGGCACATGAAAGTAGATTATATCATATCACTGAATAATGGAGAAATGAAGGATGCCAAAAATGAAACCCTCTATCTCTAGTAAAATTCCTCTAGCCTCTGGAGTTTGTCAGTCTAATATGAAAGGTTGAATCAAGTTACACTCTTAATTAGCTATTTAGAAAACAAGGAAATATTTAGCATTCATTGACTGTGCCATCAGCATTGTTTTCAGTTGAAATTCATAAAATCTTTCTCGTAAAACAATTTTTCAGGAAAATGGGTTTCTCAAGTCCAGTAGCTGTTATCACTCTTTCTTGTATTGATGGGGTGGGGAGGTTCATTCCTAACTTTATATTTGATGTGTGGAATGAAGTAATGTAGAATCAGTTATTCTTTGTTTTTAATTCTGTAGTTCCAGACAAACATTTTCAAAGAAAGGTGATCTTAGCCTAAACATTCCGGCTCTATTCACTCAAAGCCATTTTAACCACTGACCTTAAAAACCAGTTGTATACAACTGACAGTTTAGATATTTCTGAATGATTTTATTGTCATGCATGACATCCATATGAAATTGACAATCTGACAAAGAACATTACTTGAGATTTCAGAATAATGTTTTTTGTAGCACTTTGTAGTGTTGGGAAAAACTACATCTGGCACAGCCTATTTTATATTAAATTTCTGTATCTTCTATAACAAATTTATATCTGACCCATATTCTGATGTATTTGAAGTGGTTAGTATTTATTAATTCTACATTCTGAATTTTTGTAGTAAACCTTTTAATTAAATATGGTTATATTTAAAGAAAACCCAGTCACTTTTAACAATTGTATAAACTAAGTGAAGCAGTAACTGTTAACAGGAACATGTGTGTGTGTATAAATGTATATACACACACCTGCACAAACTTTATATTTTTATGGTTGCTAGAAGCAGAAATCTATGAAGGAGCCAAAATGTCTGAAGAATATGGTTAATTAAAAGTAAATCTCTTATGTTTTTTGTTTTTTTTAAATTTTTAATCCAGCACTGATGTACTTGAATAATGAATAAAAAAGATTTTCATGGATTTCTTTTATAAATTCTTTCATTTTCAAAAAATTCTCTTTGTTGTTTTTTTTAGTCTTAAAACTACTGTTAGACTCATGCTACAAAACAAAAAAAAATTTACTTCCTTTAGAGAAAATAAATAAATATGTATTTTTTTTATAACAGCAGAAACTTGTGACAATAAGTTGAGATTTTTCATCAGGGAAATGGAACTGCTCAAAGGTAATATTTATTTTCTGATGAATATTTCCTTTCCTTTAGTTTCATTACTATTATAAAATGAAATCAAGATTCTTCAAGATATATAAATTCAGTATTTCTGGTGATCACAATAAGTATAAATTAAATATTCTGTGTTATTGTTGTTATTGCATAGAAAAAATTGAAGCTGGCATGAAAAAATGCATATTATATATATATATATATATATATATATATATATATATATATATATATATATATATATATAGTTAAGTTTATAGTTATTGCCTTGAAAAAGTCGGAAGACGAAACGCGACGGCAAGATCTAAGATTTTTCCAGTTGTCATTTTATACCACATATATATATATATATATATATATATATATATATATATATATATATATATGGTTTGTTAGAAAGTTTGCTAATGATGCAAAATATTTTATACAACTGATAACTTTTGAAAATAATTTTTTTCTTTTTGTTGCACTTACTTCAGTGGTGAAAAGTAATCACATAGTTAAAAAATTATACAGTGTAAGTCATTGCTCTCCACAGCTTACTTGTATTTTATCAGCTCTGAATTGCTATTCCTTCATGTGAAATATTGTGGTTTCCCATTGCCTTCCTCAAAGTTTAAAATTCAGTATTTTACAAATAGCTAAATAGCCCAGTTTACTTTACTATTTAACACATAGTTGGAGGTCAACAAGATACACTTATGCTTTTAACAAAAACGTGTGCAAAAGTAAATGCAGTAGGATAGGCTGGAATTTTTTACTTGGTTTTACAATTTCAGATTCTGTGCCAATAACAGTTATGCTGCATGTATGCAAACACATGAATGTATGCATGTGAATAAATTATCGATATCTCCTGGGCTGGGCAAAGATTTTGAATTAATATTTCTCCCAGTTTTATCAAAAGAAAGGAAAAATTAATGTAAACAATATCACCCATAATCTTGCCTCCTTTGGAAACATTTGACCACTTAATGTTAACCTCAAATGTTCAGTTGAGAAAAATGTCAGTCATTTTCTTTTCTCACGTGCATAAAAACTTAGATTCCTTCATGTTTTCAATAAAAAAAAAAAACAACCTGTCAAATAAAGTTTCTCTCTATATTTCTGAGATGAGGTTTTGTGATTATTTACATTATTTACTTTGTTCTCATCTTTGTTGCCTTATTCACAAATTTTTAGCATTTGTACACTCCGGTCTTCTTCAGGAGATTGCACATGTGGCCCAGTTATAAAAGTGTTGGCTGAATTAATCCAGTGACATGACCTAAAGTGTTCTGAGTTCAACGCCTGACCACAGAAGAGGTGAACAAGAACTTGGAGGGTTGAGTTAAAGGGAAATAACTGAAATAAATGGAAGAAGCATGGCACGTGGAACTAGAACAATCTACTCTAGTGGACAAAATAAAGGTTTCGTAATTCCAATCACCTGAATAAGGCTGGAGCTTACAATGGCCGAAAGGTTGTGAATATGGCAACGAAGTTGAGGACAAAGTCTGAACAATGTAAGTAATGTAAATAAGCAAAGTAAATGAAAATTTGATGGATTCTCTCTCTCTCTCTCTCTCTATATATATATATATATATATGATGTGAAAGAAATCAGCTTTTCTGTGTATTTAAATGTGTTACTTGTACTTAAGTTGGGGAAAATAAAAATAATCTTAAATTTTTATTACAGATTTTATTCCTGAATTGCTAACTTCAGTTAACATGAAATAATTTACATTACAAGATTTAATATTCAATTTTGCAATCATATGGAGAATTTTTAAGTTATGCCAAAATTAACAAAAATGATATTCCAAGATCAAGACCATTTTTTTCATCCAGGAATATAATTTCTATTAATTTTGGCATAAATTAAAAATGCTTCAGTGACCTGATATGACTTGAAAAATTTAATATTAAATTTTCTAATATAAAATATTTTGTGTTAACTGATGATTGAAATTCAGAAAAAGAATCTTAAAAATTAATCATTTATGATTATTTTTTTAAAACTAAACTACTAATAATGAGGATGTATGGGTAGTGTCAAATAAATAAGGACAACTCCGCCACATGTCAAATTAACTGTCATGGAAAGGTTCTTAATCCATTTGTGCAAGCTATTCCCAAATCTTTCCTTTTATTTGCCATTCATGGGGAGAGATGGGCCATTATCCGACCATACTGTATGGCATCCCAACATGGTCACTCATCTAGGTACTGACCAGGCTCAACATTGCTTATCTTTGTTGTTCAAACAAGAACCAGTATTGCAGCATGATATGGTCATAAGCATCATGGGTTATAAAGGTTAACAACTCTCAAAGTGAAATTGGCAAGGCAAGTTTGAACTTTGTGTCTGTTGCATTTACTTCAGTACAAATACCTTTAAGAAAGATATGAATCCATCTTTTCTCTCCTAACATATGGGTTAAATGGCATTAATTACTTATTCAGTAATCAGAAAAGAAAAAGGAAAACTCAAAATTTGAAACCATCCTGAAGAGGGATTGGATCTGTCAGGTTATCTTGCCCTAGACACACCACTGTTATTATGGCTGCATTACATGTGTTGCCTCTACAATCCTAATGTGACATTACTAATAAGGACTAATTAAAGTACTTAGAAAATTTGTTTTATGATGTCAACGCACACTCGTTCCCACTTTTGTAATGTCAAAGAATACCCATCATCACTTTCATCATGCTTGTTATAGTAGAGACTTTGTGATCGCAGATACAACTATAGTAATGCTGTTAAACTATACTGGTGTCAGACACCTTCAAATAATACTCACACTAAAAGTACTTGCTCGATAATACTCACTCAAAAAGTAACCACTGTATAGTAATCAGTATAGAGATCAGTATAGAGAAGAGAATCACAATGGATTTAGTAATAGAGATAGAATAGAAATGGTAATCCAAATAGAAACAGTGATCCGTATAGTAATAGAGGATAGATTAGAAATGGTGATCAATTAGATACCATGTTAATTCCCATATATACATTTCCTTTGACATTATGTGATCTACTTATTCAAAATGTGATCACCTGTGCTTGCTCAATGGCGTTCTATGTTCAAACTTCAGTTTTGGCAGCAACACTTTACTCCTATATAACAATTTGATAGTTTTTAATATTGTTTTTATTATTCACTAAATATTAAAATATATATACTTATTTTAATATTATGGAGTATTTTTTAACAAAGTAAGTCCATACAAACTGAGGGTCATTTGGTTTCATGATTAAATATTCCATAATACTAAAATAATATGTATTAATTTTGCCCAAATAGCAATTTTAATAAAAAGAACTAATAATACAATCTCCTCAGACATGAAGAAAAAATTTGAAGACAACAGAAATGTGGTTCTACAGAAGGATGCTGAGAATACCATGGACCAAACATGGGAGCAACAACAAAGTTTTAGAGAAAATAGAAGCCAAAAGTACACTTGTATTTAATATCAGAATGACAGTTGAAATTTCTAGGGCACATAATGACAAAAGAGGGGTTGGAAAATTTAATACTCACAGGACAACTTTATGGTAAGAGGGCAAAAGTAAAGCTATACACAATCTGCCTGGTGAGTTTGAGTGACTGAATGGCAGGGGAGTCTTTTGGGGAGATTGAAAAAGACAAAATATAGCTACAAAGAACAGGAAATTGTGGAGAGCCATGATTGCCAACGTCCTGAAAGGACACAGCACACAAAAGGAGAGCCTTCCTGTGCTTTCTCCAATATTTCTTCCATTAATGTAAATTGGGCTGTGTTATAGAACTTACATCATGTTTTGGAATATTGAATTCTTCTTGTAGATTAATGAAGTAATCATGTGTATATAGTTACTTTCTTCTTCTATGGCAGTGAATGCCGAGCAATATCTTCCCAAATGAAGAGAAAAATAAATGCACTCAACAGAAATGTGGTTCTACAGAAGGATGCTGAGAATACCATAGATGGAGCATGTAAATAACAAAGATGTCTTATGAAAAATGGAAACAAAAAGGACAAATCTACACAGAATCAAAAAAAGATAGTTGAAATTTCATAGATACATAATGAGGAAAAAAGACTTGAAGAATTTGACACTCACAAGAAAATCAAAAGAAAATGGGACAGAGGAAGGAAGTGAGCTACCAACCTGAAGCGCTTGTGTGAATGGATGTTGAAACTATGAGTGTGAGGATAAGAAAAAGGACAAACATTACTAAGGGCTACATGGGATAGAATGTTGTGGAGAGCCATGATCGTCCATGCTCTGAACAGACACAGCACATAGAAGAAAAAGAGCCATAATTAGTGAACTTCAAAACTGAGTGATGCCATACTTTCACAAGAAGCCCAATCAGGCATTCCTGTGTGCACTGCAAACATTAAGGAGTTTTGCTGTAGCGCAACAACACATGATAACTGATTTCTGGTGGTTATTGCTGGAAATTAAATTAAAACTTTCATTTTCATCAAGAAGCTATTGAATGTAACTATATTGATTATATTTTGATTGCAATTTACTATCTTCATTTTCCACTGGATAATTAACTGATGAAAATTACTGAAAAATAAATAAATAATCCCACTTCTTTTCTTAAAAATAATGCAATATAATCATGCACTTTTAGGAAAAGAGCTTCCATTTTATGCTTACAAAGATAGTCTTTCATCATATCACCCCATGCAAGGAAGTAAAGACACTAAGACACAAGCGGCTCCTGAATGTGAAAGAAGAAGGGGGAAAGAATAGAAAGAGTAAGAACAATAGAGGAGTAATCAAGAGGCCATTGTATTTGAATTTCTGAATATCAAAGTTAGCTGGAAAGCATGAAGCTAGAAGAGATTTCCACAAGAAGTGCAAGAAAAGAAACTGTTAGCATAAAAATTGCGGTTATATTTAGCCAATCAAATTTTGAATTGATGAAACCTTGCTGCCAATCTAGCACTATGTTTAAATTCATAAAGTCAAGATACCACTGTGAAGGGTTCATCTAAACAATTACCATGAAAGTATCTATAGAAAAGGCACAAGGAAGATACCTTACAGTGATGATAAAGTGACTGAAGCTGAGACACATGTATTACTTTTATGTGCTATGTCCCTTCAGGAGATGGCCAATCATGGCTTTTCACAACTTCCTATCCAATGTGGTCCAAAGCAGTATTTATCTCTTCTAAACCTCTGTGCCTCTGATTCTGCCACCAATTCACATAAACCCATCAGGTACATAGCCAACTGCCTTCCCTATTTCTCTTACCACTTTATGGCATGTGAGTGTTAAGTTTTACAATCCCTCCTTCCTTACTGTGGACCATGAAATTTCAGCTGTCTCTTTCTGATTCTAAGTAAGTCTCCTTTTGGTTACCATTTTCTTTAAGGCTTACTCATTGCTTACTTGCTTTGCCAAGTTTTCTCATCCTTGGGGTGGTTGTTCAGCATTAACAGCCATACAAGTGTATTGATATTACATAGCAGTTCAGCACTCATTTGTTTCTTACAAAATGTTCCTCTTTGTTTATCATTTAAAATGCATCATTCACTCACCCAATACGGCATCACATTTTCAATCAGCTGTTAAAACAATTTCAAGATATTTAAACTTATGTTCTTGTTTATTGTTTACATCTTGAATTTCAATACATACAAACAAAGCAAGTTTAACCAAGTTCAATGCTTTTATTTAATTTTTACATAAAACATCTTCAATGTTCTTTGTTTTTTACTATTATAAGTGTAGCTTTTTATCACAACATACTGAGTCAATGCAGTATTTGACAAACAGAGCAAATAACATGGAATAAAAAAGTGATATGAGAAAAATATTTAATAAAATAATAATAGTAAAAACGGTTCTGTTAAATATTTAAAAAGCTACTATTAATTAGTAATAAAATAGTAAAATAATGAAAACAAAGATAACCAGAAAGGAATTGGTAGGAGAATGATTACATTTGTGATCCACTTAATCCTTTAAGCTTCCAAAATGTTGAATCCCATGATCCTTTAAAACTTCCAAAATGTGGGATGCAAGTTCAAGTCTAATTTGAAGCTACTTTTATTTCTGATTTAGTTTTGCTTTCTCAGTTAGTCTTATTACTGTTGATTTTTATTACCATAGCAGGGATTGGCATATTTTCTGACTAAAACAGAAAATAATATCATTGAAATAGAAGAAGTTTGTTTTTTTGCAGAAAAAAATTTTTGAACAAACCTATGAAAATATTTCTCAGAAAATAATTTGGTAGGAAGACTAAGGAAAAATAATTTATATAAACTAATTATTATCTCCTGATCATTTTTTATTCTCTTTTCTATAAATATATATATATATATATATATGAAGAAATATAGTCTTAAGATGTTCTATATTTATGAGATAAAGTGCTCAATATCAGAGATAGAGCATGTGTAAATATAAAAGTGAACATAGAAGTCAACACTTAGAGGCGACAGTCTGTTTCATGCTAGATACAATCGTCAAGCCATGACGATTGCATCTAGCCTGAAACAGACTGTCATCTCTAAGTGTTGACTTCTATGTTCACTTATATATATATATATATATAGAGAGAGAGAGAGAGAGAAAGAAAGAATGAGAGAGGTAATATGCAGGAATTTAAGTTTGTATAAATATCTGAGTGCAAATATGATAATGAAAAAAAATGTTGTATATCTCCTGACCACAGTTTTTAAAAATAATTTCATCCCAAGCAAGGTAATAAAGCTACTATGATGTAAAGGTTACTGCATGTGAGAGAATATGAGAAAAATTATTATTAAGGAGAGTAAACTATAAAAGATTATGAATTAAAGATTGACATTATATTTACATTTTTGAAGATCAAAATTGACTGGGAAGCAATAAGTCTGAAGAGAGTTCCGCAACCAAGAAATATGAAAGAAAAAACTGTTAGCACAGAACTTATATTTACATCTAGCCATTTCAACTCTTTAACGAAGAAGTCTTGCCTCAAATCTAGTACTGTACTTAAATTGGTGAAGTCTAGGTACCACAGAAGGAAAAGCACAGGGAAGTGACGTTACACTGTTGGGAAATGAACTGAAGCTGAGATGCCAGGTTCGGATTAGTAACAGCAGAAACACCAGAGCAGATGTGGTAGCAACATTCAACACATGAACGAATCATAAATTTACAAATATGTAAGATAGATTCTAGCAAGAAAATCTTTTTACACACGTCTTTCATTTTTGTTTTTCACATATAAATATATTGCAAACATGAATATGTAAAAATTTAAATTCCTATAAATATCCAAGTACACATAAAATGTTTAAAAATTAAACCATTTTATATTTCAAGACCTCATCCTTCCTTATTCTCAGCATATACATATACTTAAAATATATAATATTAAAAAATTATATATCATCTTTTAAAGAATAAACTATAATATGTATTCTCCTTTCTTTTTGTTCTTTCTATATAAATACATTTAAATAGATAAACAATATGAAAAAAAAAAACTTTGTTTAAAACATCCAAGTATCATGTTAAAAACAAACTATTATATTTGTTCTGGCCACATTCATACTTTTTGTTCTTAAACATAAATATATTAAAAAATATAAGTAATATGAAAAAAAAAGTTTCATATATGTCAATATGCATATAAACCATATTTAGAAAATAAAGTTTTAAAATAAATTTTATCTTCACTTAAGATAATTATTTTTCCATCTCTTAAATCAATTTCTAAAAAGTTATGAAAATGTATGGTAATAGAAACTATATAAATATGCTTTTCTAAAATATATTGGTTATTTTTTAATGCATTAACAGTTTATTTTTCTTTCTTTTAATCACTTCCCCCCAAGCAAAGCGATAATGCTACTAAGATGCAAGGGGTTATTGGGAGTGAATGAGAAAACTTTACAGAAGAAAAAGGACAATAAAAGAACTGGATACAAAAGGACAGAAGGTTTTCATTGATGTTGCATTTAAATTTTGGAAAATTGTACGGAAGCAAAAATATGGAAGTAAGAAGTGCAAAATAATGAAACTATTAAAAGAAAACATATGGTTCTAGTTTAACAGTAAAATGGTGAGACCAAATTGCCAATCTAGTACTATACTTAAATTCATGCGAATTATTACAGATATTCAGGATATACCTAAGTAAATCTCTAAAGGCCTAATCATAAAAAAGAATTTATGAATTATTGTAACCTAGGGAAGGTTACTGAATAGAATAATCACGCAAAGGTTGGTAATGAATGATAATACTTTGGACAAGAACAACACATATAAGATTCGCCAGCACTGTGTAGAAGTAGTAGTCAACTGCTAGAAGTGAGTCAAATGAATTCCACAGTGAATCTCCAACTGCAGATCACAGACCGACACACACAGTATTTACTACTGTATTTATGGGAATGGGGACATATCCATTATCGTCTGTAGGTATGCTACAACATGAATATAATCTCCTTTCTTATCAATGCACTTAATTCAGTGATATATATTCATCACATAGACCAAACATTAAAAGTTCAGCTAATAATTATGTGTCACTCCACAGAATTATTCATACTCCCTTGTATAGGCATGGTGGAGTAATGGATAGTGGCTCAAATTGAGGAAGTGGAGAGCCGAGTTCAAATTCTACTCAAATCCATTACATTCACATACGTGCTAATACCCTTGGGAAAGGTATGAATCCTCTTCTTCTCCCGTCAGCTATGGCCGGATGAAATGGGTTCTATAGCCTTGGATGGAAACTGGTCTACCGCAGAAAGAAATGACAACCTACGATGGGGGAAAAAATTTACCTTGTCAGTCATGTATTGAAAGATACATGTACGCCTAAGTGTGTATCATATATGGCACATAACTGACTGACATGTATTTACATATATATTGCTCTGAAAATAATGCCTTCTATTTTATTATACTGGCCTACAATATAATGTGGGTCATACATGATCTTGTTCGAGGCTCACAAAAATCCACAAACTTTGTGGAAATATAGTGTTTTGTCACCGAAAATTTGCTCTATAAACTAGTATTATTGTGCTCTTTCTAATTCAATGGAAACAAATATGAAGCATTAGTTTTGGAGCATTCCTCACGGATTATGCAATAGTAATAAATTTAATAAATATCTTTTCCTAACAATGCTTCCTACAATTCAACAGGATAAAGTACAGAATTTTCAGAACTGATTACACAGGAATGCTCATGAAGTCACCAAACATTGATCCTTGTCTATGTTTTCCCCAAATTTTCCTCTCTTAATGCAAATCTGGCTGTGTTATAGTACTTACATCATGTTTTGGAATAATGAACTCTTCTTTCAGATAAATGAAATAACTATGTGAATATATTTAGTTTGAAAAAAACGAGTTTTTTTAACAATAATCCTCTTGTATGGTAGTGAATGCTGAACAGTCTCTTCCAAGATGAAGAGAAAACTGTAATCAACAGAAATGTGTTTCTACAGAATATTCCTTCGCTAATATAATTACCAAATAAATCAAGTTGACCTAGCAGTTCAAACCGTTCTTTGTGAAATACTTTATCAAACACTTTTGCCTATTACTTGCTTTTGCATTTGCATTTACTATGATAAGATCCATTAACAATGTGACAACATTTAAATATAGAGAAGTGTTATAATTTGACAATATTATAGTTAAAACGATTAAAATTTCTCATGTTAAATATAAATATATCTGTTAATAATTCAATAGATTTATCTGACCCTGACGAGGGTTGTGCATAAAAAAAAACTTTGTAGTCAGTCAAAAGCTAAGTCAAGTGAATCTTATTAATTGATTGACCAAGTAATTTTACACATTTTGAGAGGTGCTATTGATTTGTGTTATTGCACACACAGACATTAGATATATATATATATATATATATATATATATATATATATATATATATTATAATAATATTTTTAGTTTTTAAAAATATGATTCCTCCGCTACATAAGAGTTCTCATGTTTCAAAAGCGAGAGCTGAGACCCCTAACATAATTTTTTAAGTTATGAAGAGTTAAGGTGTCTGGACCCGCTTCCTTGTCAAGCGAGAATTTGGGTTAGGGGTCTCGGCTCTCGCTTTTGAAACATGAGAACTCTTATGTAGCGGAGGAATCATATTTTTAAAAACTAAAAATATTATTATAATATAAGCTCTACTTCTGTATGGAGCACTGTCCTTTTGAAAATAAAGCTAAATATTAAGGAACACCGGATTATCTACCTAACGTGTTCTTTCCTATTTCACTGCACACCTGCATACATATATATATATATATATATATATATATATATATATATATATATATATATATTATATGTGTGTGTGTGTGTGTGTGTGTGTCTGTGCTTGTATATATGTGCCATTATCAAGTCTTATTTGTTTACTTACCCAAGTAGGATATAGACTTTATAACAGTATCAATTTCAAAAAGCAAATACTCTTTTTAACAATATTTCACAGAGGTATAGTTTTAATTAACTTAGGACATATGGATATCATGAATGGGGGCCAGACACTTTAAGAAGGAGCTCAGCCATCACCTATATACAATGTCTTTTTAAAAATCAGTGCGTCAGTTAAGCACCAGGTAAGAACCAATAATATTGCTGATTCTTTGGATTTTATCAATAATCTCTAAATATAAAGCAGGAGCACTGAACCATATCTAGCATCAATATTTGAGGCAGGACGAATGGTAGAGTTACAGATATCTGAGATAGTTTCAGGAAGACAAAATCATGTAGCATGATTCAGAGAACCATCTTTCTTAGCAGCAGACCTAGCAATAGATCCAATATAATCTTTCCAATTCATGTCAGCCAAGAATGTTAGCATGAGAAGATGCAATGAATCACTTTCTTGGGGGGTAGCATCAGCCATACTGATGGAATGCTGAAAGGGGTCTCTAAGATATTTAACAGAGAGCAGTTTTGTTTTGGAGGCATTGAAATCAACAAGCAATCATTTCCCCAGTTGACAACAAATTTCTTTGATAAGCCACCAATCTGTATCTGACAGATCAGACTTAGTATCGAGACAAATTTGCTACCCAAATCATAGAAGCATTATTACGTTCTTAAGTAGCCTTGTTCGATCAAGACTTTTGTATGAATGTCATGCATGCTGCTTAACTCATTATGAAATATCTAAACTATCAGCTGCATACAAAAAGCTTTCTCAGAACAATGTTTAAAGAGGGTGTTGAAAACTGGCCCTACAGAATTGTAAACAACTGTAAAAAAAATAACAAAATCCACATTAGTTGAGGACTTTCATCAACAGCAACAACTAAAAGGGACATCACACATAACTCGAGGAAAAATAATTAATTAATGATGATTATGATGCTCCACACAAGTTCAAACAAAAAGAGTAGGAAGGAAACCCCTATCTATACTGGAAAGAGCAATATCTGGACTTGAGAACAACCTGTGAAATATTTCAACACTGGCTGCTTGGTAAATGAATATTGAGTGTTTCCTTATAAGGAGATAGTTATTATTATTATTATTATCTTTTGACCTAGTACATGACATAGATGCTAAAACTATCATAGTCAGACTTTCTCCCAAATATTTAACCAAATTTCTCAACATCAATGTCTTCAGAATCTGTTCTTCACTGGGCTGAGAACTTTTCTACATCCACTTGTATTATATTTAAAATATTTCTTCAGGGTCATTCTCATTCTTAGTGTAAAATTATGCTCACTGGAACTGTTTTTACAAATGTGGACTAATTCTCTAGCTCCACTTTTTAAGCTATGGAAAATTACTTAATAAATTGGCAATAAATACTCCTGACTACCATTGGTCAACCCTAAAATCTATTTCAGATTTGATAGAAGGCAAATGAAAAATAGCCAAGAAAATGGTTTGAGGTCATTCTCTTCAAGAGACTAGGCTTGGAAATCGTTAATTACGACTTTTTTCCTAACTTTGGCACTAAGCCAGATGGCACAAGAAAGAAATGCAAAGCAACAATATGGTTTCAATCTCCATAGGCAAGAACCTTCTGTAACAGCCATTTTCACAAACCAAAACCTTTAAGTATGTTTTAATCACAATCTTATTTAATCTTTGTGTTTAAAACTGACCATTATTAATGGCGACTTTCCTGTTTTTTCTTATTTTTGTTTTCCAAAAATCATGTGCTCTGGAAGCAATAAAATGTTAACTGTTAAAATGAAGCAATCAAAAGATATTTTTCTATATTATTTGCTGCAGGAATAGAATTGGTCAACATATATTTTCATGCAAGATAAAATGATTGATATGAAATGGTTGAATAAAATATTTAAGATGAAGTTCATGGAAATCATTTAGATGTTTCCCTTTTTTCTTTTATTTTTCTGTCAATGTTGCACTCTGTTTAAGTATTTTCAAAATGTTGACAAGAAAAAAATGAATTTTAAACATCCAACTGGTTTTCATGAATTCCATTTCACATACTTTGTTCAGATATTTCATATCAATCACTTTATCATATATTTTCATAGATTTCATCAAGATTTCAATCTTGTAGAAAATAAGTCAAAAACCAGCTCTAAGCCAAGTGCTACACCAAATCTTAAATAATGTCTTCATATGTATGCAAAGAATAGATATTTCAAATTTTACTTTGTTTTTTTTTACAATGTTCAACCTATACAAAACATAATAGTCACTTGACATAGAAGGTCAGAGTGGGAAAGACAATGATTAACTCTATACTCGACATCTTAAGATTGTAGTGATTGGGGAAGCATCCTTTTGGGAATTGTTTCCACAAAACGACAGTTCCATAGGAAGAACATTTTATCTGTGACAAGATGTAAAACATTTATCAGTTTTTTCTTGAAATGAACCTAAATTTTATAATCAGTAAAGAGATGTCAATTTCTGATTCTGTTAGATTTTATATTAGGAGGTTTAAGAGTTTTAATATCTAATCTATGCAAGGCCAGTGCATACAACTCCCTGGACCCTAAAACTGAGGCAAAGCCCAAGTCTAGTTGAGGACCCTGGGCATTGCTTTGTGTCTCTTGCTATCTTATCAGTATTTGCTTTTTCAACCTTTATTTATACATGTTACAAATTAACCTGAGCACAACTAACAAAGGACAAAACAAATTTTGAGAATTCTGACATTATTCTGGTGTCTGTCTGTTTGTCCAAATCCATGAATTTGTTTTACTCATGCTAAATCTAAAAAACATTGTTGCAAAAAAAATGATTAATCTAAGATAGCATGATCTATTATGACATGTCTCTAATTTGTATTTAGATACATTGTATTTATTTTCAATTTTTCTAGTTGAATTGTTCACCCATATTGCATATGATTCATTACTGTACATAATCATGATACAATAATTACAATAAAATTTGTGTTTTATCTGAATACTACCTGATGAGAAATGAATTGTAGGAGGGAGGGCATATTATTTTATCAATGTGTGGCACAAGATCCTTGTACAACTCTGAAATTATGCATTAGTTTCTAAAACACCCAGACATTAGGGTCTACCCCAAAAACAAAAAACAGGCATTCCAATGCAACCAATCCTAAGTGGAATTGAAAGTGTTCGCTATAGACTTTCTTGTAACAATTAGGTCTTCACAGATTAAAAATTCTGACAAAATTGTCAAAAGATGAGATAAATAAGACAGATAAACTTATGGACAGTATTTACATTAGTCGGACTATTGTCCTCATCTTTGTCGGCATATTTGTCACAACGTTTCGGCCGTTGTACGCTCCGGCCTTCTTCAGGTGGTTGGAATTTCGAACCGAAACCATTATTTTGATCACTGGGGTAGACTGTTCTAGTTTCACGAGCCATGTTTGATGGATGTCAGTTATCAGTTATCTCCTGGTAATTTTCCCTCTGAAAGTTCTCCACTGCCTGAACCGGGTATTGAACTCACACTCTTTGGGTCTGTCACTGGATCTAACCAACGCCTTTATCCACTGTACCATGTGTCCTTGAGGACATCTGGGTATGAATTTCTGAGTATTATAAACCTAATTTTTCAGCAACCATTTTTTTTACCAGTACTCATATTGCAATTTTGCTGTTATCATTGCATGTTTTTACCAGATCTCATATTGCAATAGAGATCATAGACAGGGAACACCACTGGAAAATTCGTAAACTTAAGGAATCAGCACATATGCTAGGCCACAAAAATCTCCTGAGTCGGCCAAGCATAGAAATAAATACAATATGGGAACCAGTAATAAGGAGTGCCAGAGAACAGCAATGATAACAAAAAGTTGCAATATGAGATCTGGTAAAAACATGATTTGATAACAGCAAAATTGCAATATGAGTACTGGTAAAAAATGGTTGCTGAAAAATTAGGTTTATAATACTCAGAAATTCATACCCAGATCAAGGACACATGGTACAGTGGATAAAGGCGTTGGTTAGATCCAGTAACAGACCCAAAGAGTGTGAGTTCAATACCCAGTTCAGGCAGTGGAGAACTTTCAGAGGAAAAATTACCAAGAGATAACTGATAACTGACATCCATCAAACATGGCTCGTGGAACTAGATCAGTCTACCCCAGTGATCAAAATAAAGGGTTCAGTTCGAAATTCCAACCACCTGAAGAAGGCCGGAGCATACAACGGCCGAAACGTTGTGACAAATATGGCGACAAAGATGAGGACAATAGTCCGACTAATGTAAATACTGTACATAATACCTCATCTCAGAAATATAGACATAAACTTATGGCTTGTTTAGATATTAAATCTACTAATGTATCTGGACACAAGTGCTTAAATCATCTTGAACATAATTTTTTATTTCTTCTCGTATTGATTTACTTTTCATTTATAAAGTCCCAAATATAAGAGGTTTTCACCATTGCAAGGGGAATTTTGGTTTTAATATCATCATCATGTGATATATGCAGATAATATTTCAGTTATTCAATGAAAGAAATGATCCTTTACTTCGAGAGTAATTAAAACTAAAATTTAAAAGTATTTGTAAGTACCTAAGACCTATTTTTAAATTTTATTTTAATAATTTTACTTCTCTAGGCCTTTTGAAATCACATTAATTCAATGTACACGAATACAATTTTGTAATTTTATTTTACCATGAAACAGATGATTATCTCCACAAATTCTTTATTTCCTGTGAATTGCTATGAAATATTGAGAAAACAGTGGAGTAGTCCTCCACTCCCTTTTCCATAGTTTTGAATTAAAAGTAGTAGTTATTCTACACTTATACTTAAAAGTAGTAGTTATTCTACACTTGTTTCTATCCAAGAACAGAAAACCCAGTCAACTCTACAATTTAACTATCAAAATTTTTATTAGGTTTTTCAAATATCTAAATTAGTTATTTTAAGTAATGGGCAAATTTGCCAAAATATAAACTATGAAACAAAAACAAATTTTATATAATAAAACAATAAATATTCAATGGAATTATTGGAGTGAAAGAGATAATCACCTACCTTGAAAAAGAGTTCATGTTTTGTGTGTGATCTGCCAAAAAAAATTACCAAAAGTAGTTTGCAAAAATCTGCTACTTTAGGTATCAGAATCTATGCTAATGTTCTTTCCTTCCCTGAATGGCATGGCCAAACAGAAAAATCTCTCGGTAAATAAAAGCCCTTGTTTTTCACTTATGGAGAAGATTGTTTTTGAGCTTAGTGGATGAACATGCATTTTTGCTGGTGAGAAGTGAAGGTTGGATTTGTGACCCCATTTTGTTGTTTCTATGTTGCCTGTTAGACTGTTACAATGAACTATCATTTGAACTGTGATTTGGCTACAAGTGTTGTGGTCAAGAGACAGAAGAAATTTATTGCAGGCATTTATTGCTACTATAGTTTACAGTTTGTTTTTTTTCTTCTCTTTTCTTTTCTTCACTACAACACTTATCTCAGTGACAGACTTCAGAGTTTCTTGGAACATCAGTCATCAGGGCTAAATGTTCTGATAAATATTTTAAATTATTATCAGGTATATTTATATTCCACAAAACTAATGCTTATCCTGAACTTCAAATATGAAATGTGCACCAAACAAGAGAATGTGACAAGATTTAAATATTTAGAACAAGTTAAAACAATTATTTTCATAATTTTGTCATTACAAAATATGATTTTATGACAGATTTTTCAAATTAAACAAAAGCTCACCAACAATCACAATTAGAAATACAAAAATTTCAGATATCATAATATTCTAACTTACTGATTATTAATTTGTTCATATATATATATATATATATATATATATATATTTGTGTATTTAGGCAGCAATCCTTCTTTCATGCACATTTCATTAAAAACAACTGACAAGGTGCTTTTATTTAGTTTTTTATATAATTTCTCGTGCGATCTAATAAAGTTTTCCTTTTCAGATGATAAATTATATAAAAACTGTCCGAATGTTCTTTTTATCTGAGCGCTTTCGGCTATATATTTAGCCATTTTCATATATTTATATATATATATATATATACATATATATGTATGTATATACATATATATGTATATACACACAAACACATACTATATTACGTTAAGTACTATTGCAATATACTGTCTGGTGAACCTGTTGTACATATAGAGATTCTTGACAAAAATCTGAAGAAGGATCTGTAATGTAAGTGATCCTGACCAAGTAATTCTTACTGATGTGGCTTCCCTCTGTTTTTCTATAAATATTTTCATGGTAACTACTATGACGATCTTTTTTCCCTGGTGCCCCAAAAACATGAATTTAAGCATGCTACTAGATTGGCATTTAGGCCCTGCCCTTTTTAAGTTGAAATAGCTAAAGGCTACCACCACTTCTACTCCAGAAGATCTTTTATTGCACTTCCCACTTGTCGAACTCCCTTCATTTTCCTTGCGTTCCTGATAGGTACAATCTTCAAAATTCTAAAGACAATATCAATTACCATCTTCTACCTTCTTGAACCCATTCATCTTTTGTCATTTCCTCAAATCTCTCTATTTTTAGTCTTCTCTTTCATTTCCGGTAACCTTCTGCATACTAGTGGCATTATGGCTTTGCAAAAAAAAGATTATATTTCTTCATATATATATATATATATATATATATATATATATATATATATATATATATATATATGAAGAAATATAGTCTTAAGATGTGCTATATTTATTGGATAAAGTGCTCAATATCAGAGATAAATATAAAAGTGAACATAGAAGTCAACACTTAGAGGCAACAGTCTGTTTCTAGATGCAATCGTCAGGCCTGAGGATTGCATCTAGCATGAAACAGACTGTCGCTTCTAAGTGTTGACTTCTATTTTCACTTATATATATATACACACACATACCCCAGACTCTCCAATTATTTTTATGCATGAGAGTACAGCAAATCAGTTCTAAGAACCTAACAGTCAGACTATCCACATATATGATTTAGTTATATTGGCCAAGGCTTGTGCAGAACTAAGCACATTTTTTGGCAGAACCAAATACAGTGAATACGGAGAGTGCCATAATGTCTCCAAATGACTCTCCTCAGGTTTTAAATGCTGAACTGACTTCCTCCTAGTCTGGTTTCCAACTAAGGTTATAGGAACCAGTCTGTCCTGTTATTTAGCCATAGCTGGAGGGAGAATAGATGTATTCATAACTTTGCATCTCCAATCAGCGCTATTATCTATCACATCACTGCACATCCTACATAAAGGGTGTTTCAATAACTTGGACTGATTTTAATGGGAATTCAGTTTAAGCATCTAATGATTATTTTCTTTTTCTTTCAGATTTAACAACCTAAATCTTTGGCAACTTCAACCATGGAAAGATTAACAATCAAACAACGTGTTAAAGTTATTGAAGCCTATTACAAAAATGGACGTTCAAACAGAATTTGAATAAGGATTTCCCAAGTCGCATCATCTCTCAAAACAGCAATGTCAGTTGACCACTTCAATCATGTGACTTGACACCTTTAGATTTCTTCCTTTGGGGGTCATCTCAAAAGTTCTATGAAAACAAGCCAATAACAATTCACTGGCTGAAGGATGAGATATTAAGGCATATTGGTGAAATTGAGGAGCAACTATACAGAGATGTCATAAAAAATTTTGACCATCGAGTGGAGGTGTATCTCCAAAGCCTTGGCAAATATTTGGGTGATGATATTTTTTTACACATAATTGCTATGACTTAAATAACATGATCCAACAGAGAAATAAATAAATTTTCACCAATAACACTGATTTTTTTTACTGCAGACTTTGATCCATCTTAATGAAACAACATTTATATATATATATATATATATATATATATATATATATATATATATATATATATATGTGTGTGTGTGTGTGTGTGCATGAATTAATGTATATTTGGGTAGCAGCTTTTCTTTTAAACATCTTTTGTTTAATATGACAGACAAGAAAAACTTGATTCATTTTTTTTTGTTATAAATAAATATTAATAAAAAATTAATTAAATTTTCCTTGTCTCTTATATTGAATGAAATATGTATGTATGTACATGTGTGTATGTGTAAGTGTTTCATTTTTCAATAAAATCAGGAATATTCACAACTGAGTGACGATAAATAAGAAAATTAACAAAAAGAAAAAACCATTTAAATAAAGTGGAAGATTCCAGATTCTATTTTATCATCTGTATTTTGATTTCAAAATCAAAGTGATAAATATTTCTGACCAATAAATTCTCATAAACAATATACTGATTTTAGAACTGATAAGCAAAAAATTATAATTCCTTCTTTTTACAAGAATATTATTTTTGTCTTAATCAGATAGCAGCAATGAGGTGCAAAAGTTTTTGACTTTCAATTCAAGCATTTTTTTTTCTGACAAAGAAACCCTCCCCACCTCATTGAAAACTTTTAAATATTTCAAAATTCAACAAGAGTCTACTTTAATACAACTTGATGGAGAAAAAAAACAGATTGACAGTAGATAAAAACAGAATGTTGTATTTTATTGATGTCATTTGATCACATAAAAACAATAAAAGGATTTAAAGCTTCTGCTTTTATAAGAATTAAGAGAACAAAAGATGTTTTTATTGATTTCTATTTATTTGGCATTTTAAAAGTGATTAAATGAATTCTTTTAAGGTAAAGATTTAGTGCTTAATAAAAATGGAAGCAACTGCACATACTCAGGTATAGCTTGATGGTAACAGACTGAAATTAAATTTCATTGTCTCTTGTACTCAGTGCCATCTGCAAACTGTCTCTTGTATTAAATGCCATCTGTAAGTTACCTCTTGCAGTCATTGTCGTCTGCAAGTTACCACTTGCATTCATTACCATCTGATTTGGCTCTTGTATTCATTACTGAGTTTGTTCTTGTTTGTTACTTAAATCTTCTGCCGAAAAATAATATTCATAATTTATCATTTAAATTCTCAATAACAATTCCATATAGATTCAGTCTAATCAGAAAGAGTAAATGTTTTGAAATTAATTTCCACTTACATTTTATAGTGTCTACTGTGCATAATGAAAGTTATGAAGAAATATTCTCAGTCGAAGATTTTTTTTTTACTCTATTTATGCACAAAAACTTGTTATGTGCCATATCCCTTCAGGATATGAGCAATCATTGATCTTCACAGTTTCCTATCTTGGGACTTTAAGCAAGTTTTAGCCCTTTATCATCCCTTAAAATCTCTCTTCTGCCATCCATTTACATAAGCTCACTCTTTCCCACTGCCTCTCTTGCCTTCAATAATCCCCATGAATGTCAAATTTACCAAGTCCTTTTTCTTCCTTATATCCCATAAATTTCAGTTATGATTGTAAGCACAAATGTCCTTCTTATTCCACCATTGGTATTCTCAGCATCTTTTTGCAGAACCATATTACTGTCATTTCAAATCTTTCTGCATCTGGGAGGAAAGTCCAGTCAAGTTTATGACATTCACTTAGATGCAAATACTCTTGGGAAAGCTATCTATCTATCTCTTCTTCTGCTAGCTATGGGTTAAATATCAGATCAGACTGACCTCTCTAGCCATTGTTGACAAGCAGTTTCATCAAAGGACAACTCGAAATTAAAAAATGATAGAGATACCTTAAGCGAGATCTCTATTAGGTTTCAACCAAAGTTCTTAACTAAAGGACAACAAATTGAATAACAGTTGTACAAAGATCCCATAAGAGATCATGCAATTGCTGCATATATGCATTTATACATATACACATTTCATTAAACAATACCAACATGGTACATTTCTTAACTTTTTTATTATATTTTTCTTTTATATCTACAAGTATTTCCTTTTTTTGGACTCTTAGTCTGGTCCATGGAACACCTGGTATTTATACACAAACTGTATTTGTCCACACTGAAAAAGAACTGTTGATGTGTGTAAAAATACAAATTTTTCTTTTGCTTTTAAAGAAATTCTTGAAAGAATGAAATGTATTGCAAAAAGATATGTTTTCCTATTTTGTCATTTCAGTTTAACAGTATATATATTCATTTATTCCTCTATTCTCAGCTGTGTATGTATAGAATATGTGATCACAACTTGGAATAAAAAAAAATTGGAGAGTCAAGTTCAAATTCCAGTCAAGTTCCTTATATTCACTTATGTGCAAATACACTTTGGAAAACTATGGATCCATTTCTTCTCCCCAGGTATGGGTTAAATATCAGATCAGCCTGAGCTCTCTAGCCATGGTTGGCAATCAGTTTAGACAAAGGACAACTCTGAATTCGAAACTGATACAGATATCTTCAGCAAGATCTCAATTAGGTTTCAACCAAAGTTCTTAACCAAAGAACAACTCATTGAATAAGAGTTGTACAAACGTCTTGTAAGGTATCATGTAAGAATTATATTTTTTGCATTGCATGGAAAGACTAATATTACATAGCAGTTTGTTTATTTTTTCTTAGTTTATTTCATACAATTTTTAAATTCATTGTGATAAGAAAATAATAATAATAATTTGATCTTAGTGTGCTAATTAACTACTAAATATTTCTTAGTTTCATTTTCATAAATAAACACCCTTCAAAACTGAAAAATGCTAGAATTCAACCTATCTCTTTTTCCCCGGGACCATTGTCTTATCAAGTTTTAGTAACTCCTGTATTTTCTCTACATGCTATATCCTACCATAATGTGGGGTGATTATGGCTCTCCACAACTTATTCTAATGTTTGTCCCTTTGCCAAACCTACGTTCTGCTATTCACTCACACAAGTTTGTCTTCCCCTGTCCCTTTTCTCTTTGACAGAATGAAAAAAAAAAAACATTGTTAAGAAGTGTTGTCGTTCATTCACTCTCCTGCTGAACACATTTACTGCTCTTGCCAGGGAGATGTCAGTTTTGTCTGATTTCTAACCCTTTGAGAATATCTTCTCTTCAAACAGGGACATGGAAGTGTGTAGTATGAGGGACAGCCGCAGCATGATATAAAAGTGTTTCATTGAAACACTGTTTGACACCAACTAAATATATAACAACATGTTTGACACTGCCTTCTTATAATTTGTACAAATAAAAAGAATAATTTCAATAAATCAAAGTTAAATAGATATGTTCGTCTGATCTTTTAGTTGAAGGGTAATTGTCTGTTTTCCTGAATGGGAAATAGGCCCGCAGAAGAAATTTTTCAGTCCTCAGCTGTTTTCTGTTTTTTATGACTGTTGATTTTACATGTGTCTGATAGAAGAGCAATATAAAGATATCAAAGGAAGTTAGAATGCAGATAAAGATATAGACTTAGACAGAAGGATGATACATATACACTATAATAGTTAAACCCATAAAAGTATACTTTTATCTTGCCTCAAAAAAATACATTAAATGTATATGTAGTGTAAAATTTCATATATTTAAAGGAGGAAATGTTCTAAATATTGCAAATACAGTGCATATATATATATATATATAGATAGATATATACATACATATATATATATATATATATATATATATATATATATATATATATAAATCTATATATATGCATACATATATATACATACATACATAGGGATACACACATTTATATACATACATACATATATATATATATGTACATACATACATATATATATATATATATATATATATATGTAAATACATACATATATATATATATATATATATACATATATATGTATATATATACATATATATGTACATACATACATACATATATATATATACATATATATGTACATACATACATATATATATATATACATATATATGTACATACATACATATATATATA
>OZ038495.1:55552287-55614787 GCA_964036315.1 Acanthosepion esculentum | reverse complement strand
AAAATTTGACTGTTAAAGACAGAGCATGGAAGCAGGAGTTAGGTATTTTCTGTTGCAATTCAAGGAACCAAACATTATTCCAGCATCTTTAGTAATGATATGAATATATGAGCTCCATTTTAGGTTGGGAGTGAGCTTTAGACCTAATAGATGTATGATGCCAAGAGCCTCATTGAGTATATGACTGCTCATTACCATTTGAGTAAATTTAGGGTCTCTTAGGTGGTGATGAAATGCTAACAGTAACTAGGTATTGAATAATACAAGTCGGTCTTTCCTTCACTAACATCTAAGAGTTAGATCAGAGGAAAGATCAGCTGCCAGGCTATAGTCATCTTAATATTTGAAGTTGCTCCCATAAATCATAGTATCTTCTGCATATATATTTACTAAGGAACTGAGAATGTCCTTAGGCAAATCATTAATATTGGAAAAAAAATCTATCCTCATAGATTAAATAACTGGTTCAGTTTGAAATTCCCTGAAGACGACTTGGATCAACAGACACCTGAAGGAGGCCTGAGAGCACAAAAGCCAAAAAAGTATGACAACAACAACAACAAAAATGAGGATATTAATTTGAATGTAAATAATGTTAACTCATCTCAGAAATTCAGACTAGAATCAAGAAGTTGATTTCAGCTTCCAGCCAAGTCTGTTGTGTTATGTTTTGTACTATTGGCATTGGAAAAGGCAAGAATATGTCTCTTCTCCAAATTCTGATTAGCAGGATCAAATAGGCATCCAATGAAAGAGAAGCACCAAAGCCAAGGAGATGTCATTGAGAAACCACTCCACAATATTTCCCAAGTCAAGATAGTTCAAAGACAATACAGAAATGGAATCTGTACATGATCACTTTTGTCCAAACGGACATGGTATAAAAAATTTGCATATAATTTACTATTATCTGATCCATCAATAGTAAATTGCCTCTTTTTAAAAGTGAAAATTTTTAATAAGTTTCAGAACTGAATGACTGATAATATAGGCATTTTGGCATGTCTTTTTGTTATCATAAGTATTTCTCTTCAGAACTCATAGTCAATATTGATGCACTTATAAAAACCAAAATTTCAAATACTATAATACTGATGAATATTCAAAGATTTTCATATGATTACAAGACAAAAGCACTCCCCACTTGGAAAATTGGTGCACCAATCTCCCTGCCCTTATTACACTTGTGCTGTACTTAGCTAAGTTTAGTAAATATTGCTGTTGCTGTATCTGTATGACCATATAAGCAATTATTAAATGCAATTAACTAAATGGAAATTATCCATTAATTTAAACAGATGCCTCTATGTTTTTATATATTGTGATTATTTTTCTTAATACTTGTATATTCTTAATTTCCAATGTATTTTTCCAATTAAATTTTCTCTTTGCATTATTTTAGTTTATAATTGTATTCAAGATATTTGAGGTGTGGGGGGCGAGAATACATCAGTTTAAACTGACCCTAGAATGATATGGGTTAATATAAACTTCTAACTATCTCATTTTTACTTGTATTAATTCTTCCCAGTGAAAGGGTAAATTGAGACCTTCTGAAAGAACCTGCACATTCTGCTGGTGTTAAATAATTTTCATTTAATTTTTTTTTTATTTTTGATGTAAAACACTGTAAACCTATCAAATAAATAAACGATGCATCTATTCAGGAAAGTGACGTTTTTCTGCCACTGGATGTTGTGCTCTGACAAAACATGTAAAATTTTCTTGATGGAGACCTAAATGTATTAACAGTTATGAGAATTGGCTTCTCAAATTTCCCTGACAATTTCATGCTAAGATGAACACAAATATTTATTTATTTTTTGGGATTTATTACTGTATGTTACATACAGATTTGGAAAAAAAAAACAGATTTAGCAGGTGGACAAGTAATTTACCTCACCTCAATCTAAATCAAGAATACTGGAGCCATCATGAAAGAATATGTTGAAAATGTCTTGCTGAACTTTCTTAAAGAACAACAGCAGTCTCAACAGCATTTGATGCAGATTAATGGCAAAATATTGGATTAATTAATACATAAAAAAGACAGTAATATTTTGAAACTTCCTTCTCTTGTTTAAAATTACTCTTGAATTTTTTAAATTTTTCTAACGTGCAATCAATTCAAAAGTTATTTTTACAGAAAAATTCTGATTTTACACACGTAATTTAATGGGAATTTGGATTTAATAGAATGCATAAACAATTGCTTTTAATAGATTAACAATGTATATATAAAAAAAATACTAACAAAGTTTAGAGAATTTGAATCTAGTGTATGAATACTAGTGTGTAAATCGCTCTTTGGAGTGGTTTGTAACACATTATTTATCATCTCTCATTTGTGCCTCTGTCTTTGGGCAGAGTGTACTCAGAAATGACTCTGAGGAAAATTATACTGAAGGGTGCCTAGTCCTGGGGAACAGCTGCCTGAGGCCGCATCCTCTCATAGTACCAGATAGAAGGATCAGTGCTTGCACTGAGGCCAACGCAACCAACAGTTGTGGGGGCTGTGGGCAATTTTTGCTCCTGGCCCAGGTGTACGTGCTCAGGTCCCCACCTTAAAAAAAAGACCTTGCGTCACAACTCATCTTAGTGGAGAGACAGAGTAAATTCCTAGTGTATGAATGCTGATTTTCAGGAATGACTGATGCAAATATGCTTTTAACCATAGCATTTTATGGGCGTTAGCAATCAAACTTTAATTAAGTAACATTTTGTGTTGATTTGATAAAACATACAAAAACTGATTTGATTATATGTGATCCATTTTAAATAGGTTAATAAAATTACAAAAGAATGCATTTTAGCTCAGTAATCTGAACTTGATTTTGAATTTAGCATCAATAGTGTTTCAACAGATTGTGAAGATTATTTAAGCTGAATCAGTGGTGTAGGGCATGTGCCATGGACGGTATTTTGGCTCTGTGCCATGATGCCACTAAATCTCTAACAAATAAAAAAGAAAGCAAAAGAAGAGCAATTTTAGTTCTAACCAGTACCTTCCTTAGTTACTTGATACCATTTGTCTTCATACATTACTAGTGCAATAAACTTTTAATATAGGTTTTCTTGCGGTGCCAGTATACTACCATAATTTTTCGAAAAAATATTTTTAAAAAAGTAGTAAAAATATTGCCTTGTTGTGGAGTATTTTAGCAATACTGACACAATAAAAGACAACTCTGGACTGTCAGAATGTATTACAAGATTGTCTTATTGTAGTGTCATATTTCTTTTCATTCAAAAATTTAAAAGACAAAGCACATGTTCTGTTATCTAATCATGTACTCTCAAAGATTTTGTTTTCATGATAATTATGTTACCACAATTTTGTAAAAAGAATAGATTTCTTATGATACTATTTTATTGTCAAAATGTCAATACCCTTCAAATAAAAATATAAATTCCTTTCAAAGAAAAATGTCTTTTAGTTTAAAAATGTTAATTTATTATGTATATTAATAGTTTTGTATTTTTTAAAATACATCTACTTTGATAGTTAATCAGACATTGAGATAGGGTGCAAATTTAGTACCTTGTCATGGGCACTTCTGAGCTGAATTCTGTTTATACCTATCTAGCGTTTGTTTGGCAAATAAAGTACTTACTCTTCTTTTCACATAACACGAGAGGTTGGCATTCAATCTTGGTTAAATAGAATACATCAACTGTAGTATTTTAAAGATGGCTAGGAGGATGGAAAGATGCTGTAAAACAATCAAATCTGTTATATTTCTATTGTTTTGAACTTGCACATGAAGAAACTAAGCAATTTTAAAATCATCGCAGTGGCACTTCACAAACATTTAAAGAGATAAAAAATTTTAAACTTAAAATAATTAGCAAAGAGAAAAAAATCAAGATGTAGATAGTAATAATTTGATTATGATTCTTACTACTTTTTAAGAAATCCTCATCAGAAACTATGGAAAAAAAAATGTTACCATTCTGTCTGCTGTGATGTCATCTAGTCTGTGACATAAAAGTTATACCTCCATGCTGAGTGATGATCGACTTATTAATAGTAACTCTACTCTATGCAAAATAGGGCAAGTCCATTTTGCCTATGGCATTTTAAAATTACCCTTTAAAAGACAAATAAAAATATTTATTTAACTAAAAGACAATAAATCAATAACTGAAAATATTGATCCTGATGGGCAGTCTTAAAATAGCGATAAAAATTGGCAAAACCAAAAAAGAGAATATTTAAAAACAGTCATCATTATTTTCAATTTGTTACAAAAATAACTCAAGAATTACACATTCTCTTTTTTGTAGAGATTTTATTTTATTTTTGATGAACAGCCTAACTTTTAACAGGCTATTGTAAGCTGAAAATCTGTTATTTTTCCTCAACATAATTATATTATACAACAAACATCTTTCCTTCCTTTTATTGGATAATTGTATAATAAGACTTAATATCATAGAAAATTCTGTCTTGCACCTTCGGACACTTCAAACAAAAGAAACAATAGAATTGCTCTTCTTTTTTTTTTCTGGAAGCATAATACCATTAACAATGTAATTCAAAGCGGTCTTTTTTAAGTCTTTGTGCCATATCCTTATTAGGTTTATTACAGTTTACAGACAAGACCATTCATACAGTTCTTGCCTGTGGCCAAGGAGAATGTTAATCAATACTATAATGGTTTGCCACCTTCAGTTATGTTTCCTGGACCTTATTTGGATGCTGTTAAGGTAGTCATGTCAAAAAAAAAAATGAAAGCTTTCATGTTGGTTTTTCTCTCTGGAGGTAAGCACAGTCACACCCATGCCATTTGGGCATGCTTTGTAATCATGAAACAATTTTCTATGCAGTATCTGATGACACGAAACTAATCTTGCCTGACCAATGATCATAAGAACCAAAGAGCTAAAAACAAAGTCCAATTTAACCATGAAATAAATGTTGCATAAATATATATATATATATATATATATATATATATATCTATCATGGCACAAAGGAAACATGAATATATGTACACACACACACTCACGCATATATATATATATATATATATATATATATATACACACACACATACATATATATATATATATGTAAATATAAACATAATTGCAGAGACACACATACATACATATATATATATATATATATATATATATATATATATATATATACATATATATATATATATATAAAACCTATATGCACACACACAAAGGCATACATAATACATATGTGCACAGACACAAACATATATAAACATATGTGCACACACAGACATATATATTCTCAGACCCTTGGTTACAATGACTAGTGACTTTATGTTTGCACAACCATTGACAGCTTCCAAACAATTTCATCAACCCAATTTCACGCATAAGGCATGGGTCAACCTGTGGTTTAGTTTTGAGACACTGTCCAAAGGTGCTGCATGCAGGGATTGCCTCCCTGGATTGATAACATGAAGAACTCACTTTCCTGAGTTATCAGCCATGCTGAAATTTGAAAACAAGTTTGATGGTTGAAAGCACTCTCTCTCTCTCTCTCTATTTATATATATATATATATATATATATATATATATATATATATATATATATGCAATATACTAACATATGTGCATCTATGTGCACTTAGATGTTCCCTTATTTAGGCGTCTAGTTGATGCAGTCACTTAATACCTAAAATAACCATGTTTTCTTAGGTAATTATATTGCGCAGTTTGTAGAATTCATAGTTGCCGTCAGGAGAAAAGATGCTTATGCTGTAATTATTCAACAAAGCTGAGTAATTTCCATTTGGAAAACATAGTAAATCTATGAAGAATAGATAAAACATTAACAAAGCTCTGATAATTGGAAAACTCATAGCAGACATCTATCAAGATAGCTAGATAGATAGATAAAGTCTCTTCCAATATTGTTTCCATGAATTTAACAGACAAGAGCTTCTAACTAATGGCTCCCTTCTTTATCACATATTCTATCAAACATTAACTCACTAAGGTCATAATACTCTGGGCTATCTTTATTCTCAAGATATCAAATATTTTCTACTGTCAGAATCCTTGAATGTTTCTCTGACAGAGTTCTTGCAAATAATGTCATCATATAGCAGCTGTTATAAATAATCAGGTGCAAGCGTTGAATTAGAAATTTCTTTATTTTTTGTAATTACTGTATTATCTGGAATCTGCTGAAAAATTATGAGGAAACTTTGATTATTAAGAATTCTTTATTGAAAAAGAAAATAACAACAATATATAAACTCATACACTGATAATATAAAGCATCATGACCAGCCAGCAACATATAGCAAGAATGACAGCTACTGTCTCATAACACCTGTGCATATCAAAGTCGAAGATATATAAAAAAAATAAACTGGCCTTGAATATGTCACTTTTGAATACTGAATGCTACATGAAGCCTAACTCTACTTTATATTTTAAGGTATTAGTCTTATATTTCAACAGTACTGTAATGCCCAAAGTCATTTTTAACTTTATCAAGTGAAGATGTACTGATCTATCTTTTACGGACGATATAATTTTAGAGATTTTTCTTCAACTAAATCAATGGTGCAAGTTTGGATAACATGGATACCTTAGCCAAACACTGACTATACTTTTGTAGCTCACAGATAAGACATAGGTCACAGTTTAGTCTTTATATGCTACAGTTAGGATTTCTGCATGGATAACAGTCATGTTTAAAATTAACAAAATTATGACCTTGATTGAGCATAATAAATAAATTAAAACAGACACTCTTAATTATTTGAGAAACTGAAGAGGAAAATTTTTTTGTTTTTATTTGTTATTGGACTGAATCCTTTCCAGATCAAACTGGCGAAAGACATGCATTTGTTTACAACTGTATCTAATTATACAAATTGGTAATAGAATCAGTTTGAGTAATATGGGAGTTTTCTGTGGAAGTTGAATGCTTTGATATTAGCAATTTATTTTATGATTTTTCATCACTAGAGGATCAAATTTCAATCCCGTTACAATCAAGGAAAGATTTATAAATGCCCATGAGCAGTTAAAGGACCTTCATCATTCTGTTTTAGTCCCACTGATAACTGACAGTGATAGTCTGAGGCAAGTGTATGTATTATTGATGGCGATATAGAAGTTTATATTTAAAATGTATTTGGCAATTTTATTCAGTTCATATGGAAACAACCAAAAACAGATATTCATGAATAAAAATACCTACCAGCATGCATATCTTAAAAGGGTTTGTTTGTATCAACAGTTTACAAATTGAATGAATAAACAAACATACGGTATTAGAAAAAAACAAAAAATGTAGAATATATATATACCTTCTTATTCATATACTCAGAATTCTTCCGCTTTGCAACACTTAGCAATGTTTTTATTGTCACTCCTACTCCCTGTTCTGCTATCCATTTACACAAGCTAGTTAGGTAGGTTATTAACTATTTCTGCCCCCGCTGCCCTCAATACATCCTGTGTGTGTCAAATTCTCCAAGCTAGCTTTCCTAGAAATTTCAACATTCTCTTTTTGATTCTACATGTAGGTGTATTGTCTGTTCTATTTTCCTTAAGATGCTGCCAGTGAATGCTAGACATTCTCATCACCTATGAAAAAGAAACTTGAGGTAACAGAAATGTGGTTCTACAGAAGCATATTCAGAATATTATGGGCAGTGCATGTGAGCAATAAGGAAATTTTAAGGAAAATGAAAACAAAAAGCATACTTCTATTTAGAATTAGAAAGAGATGGTTGAAACTTCTAGAATAATGAGGAGAGAAGGCTTAGAGAATTTGACATACTGAAGGCAAGAGGCATAGAAGGAAACAGCAAGTAACCTACTTAACATGCTTGTATAAATGGCAGAACAGGAAATGGAATGGCTAGGATAAATTATAAACTTTGCTAAGGGCTACAAAAGATAGGAAGTTGTGTAGGGCAATTATTGGCCATATTTTCTATGGAGATGGTACATCAAATAAGAGGAGTATAGAGTTAAAATTTCTTTCTTCAGTATTGTTCTCTCTTGAAAAATTGCTTGTTTAATTTTGTATTTTTTTTGACAAAGCTTGCTTCAAGTATGAGTTTTAGCATTGCAAATATAGAATATATCAGAAGATGTCAAGGAAAAACACTGGCTGAAATTAAAATAATTCGTCCAAATGAATAAATATGTTAAATTAGATTTTGTCTCGAAGACTGTGAATAGCATATTCATACATTCTTATTGAAATTTATTGCTAATAACATATTTACTGACATATATTTGACAGATCATGAATTTAGCATAACAAGCATCACCGAAACCCAGAAAGGTGTTTGTAATTTGTCAGTCCAGAATCATCTTTGCATATTGACATCTTCTGTTATTCGAAGTAGCAAGATTGCAACCATTGCCAACTTGCAACGACTGTCAATATAGCTTACAGTACCAAGTATTCCTCACTGATTACCCATTTAAGTACTGGCCAGTCTCAGCATAGTTTAACTTCAGTGATTTAATTAGAACTAGGTATATTTACCTGGCCTCCCCAGTAAGGCAGTATGTAACACAAGGTAGTTTTAATGTGGGAAGCACCATACACATTTTTGTCCAGTACCTGCAACCACTGTCATTGATATTACACTGACCCTCAATAGCGTGTAGAAGTGGTGACAGATGATGTGACAGCCCAGGCAACTATATCAAGAGGACATCTTTTCAAAAAGTGAAATAAAAATTTAGTTTTTTGAATTGTCTCTGCTAATTTTGTTGTACAACTGTCCAACAGTCCCACAAGCTGGTGTGAATGTGGATCTGTGTTTTGATAAGTGAGACCAGAGTATGCACCCCACTCTTGAGTCTTAGGAACAGACAATCTAGGAGTTGGCTCCTGGCTTCACCAATTTCTGCACATCACTTCTTTCTATCTTACTGTATTAAACAAGTTCTCCATCTAAAATAAGGAGAAATGTTTACTACAGATCTGACACACAAATTAACTCATATGACAGGTAAGTATTAGAAAAAGTGTTTAAACATAATATCACCATAACATAACAAAACATGACCCAATAAGATATTTACTGAACTTAGCCTGGCATAAATCCATTAGAATTTTGCATCTTCTAAAATCTACACTAACTTTTCAAGATAACATAAGCTTATTAACAATTTGTTTAAGGCAAGACACCTTATGATACATCCCATTTATATCTTGGCATTCAAAATCATTTTTATGTTAACAGTTGTGTAATCTGCCATTTACTAATAAAAAGAAACATTAATCAGTGGAAATTCAATCCATGTAACAAATGTCATTGGAATAATGATTGAAAATAAATATCTGGAAACAAGCATTCCAGAAAATCAGATTATGCCAAAGATGTTCCATAATGCTTTTACTATTCTAGCTTTTGCCATCAAGTACATTACTCACTGATTATATTCTTCCATCATTATCAAATGCTCATCTGAAATGCCTTTGGCAAAATATCGTCACACAAATGTGTACTATTTTATAAATTTACTTATAAGCAATTATAATTGTCCTTATTCTTTTTCACAATACGCCAGCAAGCATTGAACGACGTGGAATCAGGATAAGTAGTTGTTGTCTTGGACTAAATCTAAAAGCTGTTTACTTCTGAGATTCTACGATATTGTCCAAAAGATTTTTATCACAAATCTTACTCTCAGAACTGACGTCTTAGTGATGAGGACATTCAGATATCTAGAATATTTTACTGATAACAAAAAAAATCTTAAATTGGAAAAGTTCTAAAACATAATTTTGAAGAAAATCAAAATAAAGTGAAAAAAATAATGAAAAGGAAAAAAAACTGATGAAAATACAAAATGCTATGAAATCCTATTTTCATCTTTGACGTTTTCCTTACATTGTTTTGGCCTCTGAAATCCTTAGCATTTCTTCATGTCTTTTGCACTCAGTTACCATCAAGGAATTTTCAGCACTTTAATTTTTCCTTACAGAGTACACTACTTTATCATTTTTTTTGCATAATGTTTCAGGTCTTTTAAAATTTCTAACTTATTATGCTTTAATCACTCTTTATCCTAGAGTAGAAAAATAACTAACCAGCACTTTTATCAATTGCACTGCACCATCTGAAATTCTGGAGTTTGAAGTCTGTTATCTCTATTACAGGCCCCTTTGCACTTGTAGCTTTAATTTCTATGCTGGGCTTACTAAATGAAATTTTTACTATAAACACTGTTTCTTCAAATCTATGAATTTCTAATATTTATCCATTATTTTGGCTTCATTCTATGGGAAATGTCTACTTAGTTTTACCTGTTTCTGATTTTATAGCCTCACCCTGAATGCTTGTTTCCAATGATTGTTAATGCTAGAGGAAAAGACATGAAATGTGATAAAAACAATGACAAGGACACCTGTGTGTATATATATATATATATATCTGCCACTAAAAATAATATAAACTTATTTACCTACTGATTTATCATTGTCCTGTATGTATTGTAATATCAAAAAGTAAATGTTTGAAGTAGTCTACCTCATATATATATATGTATGACATACACATGTGCCTCTATAAATATATATATGATAAAAATATATTTGTAAGGTTTACTATATTTATGGCTAAAAATGCTCAATATCAGGGATAGAGCGTATGTAAATATAAAATTAGATACTGAGGTCAACACTGAATGGCGACAGTCTATTTCATGCTTGAATGCAATGGCCTGATGATTACCTTCAAGCATGAAATAGACTTGCCACTCAGTGCCCATTTAAATATATATCACAAACTTTGAACAAGTATATAGCAAGTGAAATATAGTCAGATGAAATTAGATATTGAAATATAATACTATTAATATATGTGCTTATTAAAGTTTTTAGTACCATGGTGTGATTTTGAGCAAGTTCATTTGCTTACAATTACAAGTGTTGTGAATCTGATAGTGATGGCCTTGTACCAGACTAGACTTAGCAAATATTTAGCATTTAAAAGTATAGAATGATACCAAATTTAAAAGCTTTGTGATTAACATCATGACAAATTACATTTTATTTGTCACATGACTTGATATAAATGACACTTTTGTATGAGAAGAAAAATTTCAAAATTATTTCAACTGTAGCTGACAGTAGTTGATTTTCTATTTTGAGGAGTGAGCTCATTTTTTTATGCTTGCAAGTCTCATCAATTAGATTTCAGGAAATATTAAATTTATGTAGTGTTGATAAAAATTCTCAGCTCAGCCAACTTAATATAAAATGTTTTTGTTGATCCAAGAACTTTTATGCAACTGCTTGTCTATAATGAGGGCACTAGGAAATTGGAAACACATTATATAAACAAAGGTGTTAAACAGAAGACATTTTATTTCTAGAATTAAAGCAGAGCTTCCTTTGTAACACTTTATTTGAGGTAGTGCAGAATGTCCACATCTTAATTATGTCATTATTTTCTCTTCAAGTTACACGTGATATTCATTTTACTTGTTACTACTGTTCAAAGTCCTTAACTGATAACTTCCCTATTATTTGGCAAAGTTCTTCATTGGTGATTCTGTAATTCCAATCCACAAAGTTCATAGAAGTGTGGTCTTCTCCAAGACCCACAGGCTTCACTCATGCACCCAGTATTTCACTTAGTTTGGCACCAGGATAATTGTATATTCCACATTGGTACCAGTGGTCAGTATCTGAGCTCAGATTAAAGCTAGGATTTCAGATACTGATTTGAAAGTAGGCAGAGCCCCCACAAAAAGGAGATTCCTATAACAGAAATATTCTATTTGCACTGACCTACTTTTGGCCAGGTAACATACTGAAGAATTATCTAGACTAGCATAAAAACTGACATAGTGAAGCAATCATGACGATCTTATGGCAAGACTCCTACTTAGATGTATGAATGAAAATTTACATAAAGTTATCTAATTAATAAGGAATTCATGGATTTTATATATAATGCAACATTATTTCATTACTGTAAATGTTATATTTAGAGGATTCATGTGCAAGTTGACATCTATTTTTTAAATGGTGTAAATCTATGTCTACCAGCCTGTACATTTGAGAGTCTTATTAAAGAGTTGGTGTTTCTTACATAAAAATTAAAAGTGATAGCAGAGAGAAAGAATGGTGATTGAGAAACAATGAAGAGATAATGACATAGTGTTTCTTACTATATAAAAATGAAAAGAGATAGCAAAAAAGTAAAAATGGTGATGGAGAGAAAAAATAGAGAAGGGAGAGTGAGAGAGGGTGACTTCTGGCAGGGTGTCAACCAGCATCCTCCTTATAGAGGAAACCATCATCTGGTATAGCATGTTTAAGACAGCTCAGTTACAGAAAGCTTTTATGATATAGCAAGGTTTAAAACATGCTGGGCTACATGTTTGCTTGTAGGGAGGAGGCAGGTTTAAACATGTACAGAAGGCACATTTACTTTATATATTTCTAGATATAGTTATCTAATTGCAGCCTAGACAGGACACTAAGGAAGAAGATAAGTGGAAGATTTTCAAAAGATTGCAACAAAAGATTCTTGCAAAAACAGATATCTCATGAATAATTTTCACATTCCCAAGAATTAGTCAAGATTTTCAAAAAAGCTATTATATAAAACATCTTTTAATCTTAGTTTAATTCTTGCCTCTTCTTATAGTGAAGAGGCAATTAAAACATTCTATTTATCATAACATACATTTTTTTTAGAAGAAAAGTTTGAAATCAATGAAAAGTCAAGAAAATTTTAAGTTCAATTTCTATTTAAATAAAGTATTGTTTTGTTCAAGTATTTTTTAGGTCCTTTAGACAAATCAGCTACTATAGTTAAAATAATTTTGATTAAGATTTATCAACTAAGACTAACAAAAAAGTAATATACAAAAATAATCACAATTAATGAAATTTATAAAATATTATACATGATAAGAATAAAATGTGTTTCTTTTCATTCTTAATACTACAACATTACTAAATGGTTAGCAAAACAAAATAGGAAAAAGACAGGATTTTTGTAAAAATTTTTTTGTCATTTCTATCTTGGTTTTGAAGATATTTATATTCAAACTATTTTCCTCATTTTTGTTATTATCACAGAGTTTTATCCATTGTGTCCACTGATTCAGGTATTTTCTAACTGAACCCTTTATTTAATCTATAGGAACATATTGTTCTTCTTCTATTGATTATGTCTAGGATAGCTTGTCTCATTCTTATTTTTAGTGCTGCTCAGTTATATTTTGCTTAGTTTCCATTCAGTATAAGTGCACTACCCTGTCTAAGGACTGAATTCAGAATTTTATCATTTTTCATGAAACAAAGTTTTAATCCACTAGGCCATTGACCTGTGGCACAATCCAGAATATAAAATTTGGCACCTGAAACCCTATCTGCCTGTGGCTAAGGCTTCTCCTTTTGTCATGATGAAACCACTAACTCTCACACAGGATTTAAATTTCAGCTGCAATAAATTGAAATTATGTAAAATTCAAAAATAAATTTCTAAACATATAAAATTATTTGTGTATGTGGCAATGTCAATGTAGCAAATCTACTTTACTCAAGCTGAGATCAAAGCAAAAATGTGTACTGAACAAATTTCAGAGTCAGGTTACTAAAACTTGGTCACTGAAAAGATACAGAAGATTCCTTAAATCATGAAAGCATTAGTTTGTCAATGTATCCTATAAGTCAATTCTGACTTTAGGAAACAAGAAAAGGTTACATTTTATTATGCAAATCAGTTCTTTTTACAATAACCGTCTTCTATGTGCTGTGTCCCTTCAGGATGTGAGCAATCATGACTCACCACAATTTCCTGTCCTTTTTAACTCTTAGGACTTCTAATTCTCTCAGAATTACCTCACTATAAAGTTTGAATAAGTCCAGTGAGAAGACACATCCTTGTCTTACACCCCTTTCTATTTTTCTATATTTACTGAATTTATTTTTTATCCATATGAATGTAGTTTTATCCGAGTATATGTTCAGGATTATTCTAATGTTGTTCCCAAATATATAATCTCTCTCTTTTTATTTCATTTTACCCCAAGCAAAGCAATAAAGCCACTAAGATGCAAGAGGTTACTGAATGTTAGAGAGTATATGAAAAAAAAACACCATTATGGAGACAGAACAATAAAACAAGAGGAATTAAGAAGGTAGACAATAACAATTGACATTGCATTTAAATTTTTGAACCCCAGTGTTAACTGCAAATCAAGAAGCTGGGAGTGAGTTCAACAAGCAGGAAGTGTGATAAAAGAAACTATTAGCATAGAACTTATGGCTACCTCAAGAAGTTTCAACAGTTCCTTGTGATGTACTTTATTAAACATTTTAGCATAATCTATATAACATAGTTATACATATTTTTTAATCATTTCACTCTAAACAAGATGGAGATGTCACTAGTATACAGGGGATTACAAGGAGTGAAAATGAAAGAGAAGACTGAGAACAGGAAGGCTTGAAGAAAGGACTAATGATGAAGGGGATTCTAGAAGATAGAAGATTGTGATTAAAGTTGCATTTAAATTTTTGAAGATTGTAGTGCAAGTAAACAGAAAAGAGTTCCACAGGTGAGAAGTGTGAGAAAAGAAACTGTTGTAGTAGAAGTGCATTTAGTTATTTCAACTAAATAGTTGCATTTAGAGTCTGTCTATATTTCTGAGATGAGGTATTATGTACAGTATTTACATTAGTCGGACTATTGTCCTCATCTTTGTCGCCATATTTGTCACAACGTTTCGACCGTTGTACACTCCGGCCTTCTTCAGGGTTCAGTTCGAAAATTCCAACCCCCTGAAGTAGGCCGGAGCGTACAATGGCCGAAACGTTGTGACAAATATGGCGACAAAGATGAGGACAATAGTCCGACTAATGTAAATACAGTTGCATTTAGGTATTTCAACAGTAAAGGGGTGGGACCTAGATGCCAATCGAGAAGCATGCTTAAATTTATGTAGTTGGGGCACTAGGAAAAAAATGTTTGCCAGTGCAGTTGTCATGAAAATATTTGTAGAAAAGAGAGAGGGAAGCCACATCATGTCAATAAGAATGTAACTGAAGTTAAGATGTCAGAATCTTGCATTTGCATTGGTTTTTCTGATATTATCCTGGGCATAAATACCACATTCTCTGTTTCAGTGGATTTAACAAAACTACTGTTCTTCTATTTCCAGTCTGTGTGCTTGATTCATTTTTCTCAGAATATGCTTATATCTATATAATAAATATACTATGAGAATTTCAGTTCGTTATGCCTGGGTTTATGACAAGTATTTACAATAACTTAGTGATAGATTTTATTATAAATCCTTTGTCTTCAATTATTGTAAATAAATATACATAACAGTCTTGTTATTAATTTTTATCTTTTAAATATTGGTTATATAGTTTGGAGTTGTAGAAAAGATATAACCTCAAAAGTACAAGATATTGTAAAATTATTAAGGGATTGTAACAACAATGGAAATTCTGAAAATGGTGAATAGTTATCATATAATAAAAATGAAGAAATAGGAATCATTTCTATAAGAAAGTAAAAGTGGATTGACAATATTTCAAAACATTCATTTTGCAAACAGAGAGAGAAAATCTATTTATATTTCTGAGATGAGGTATTGTAATTATTTACACTATTTACATTGTTTGAACTGTTGACCTCATCCTTGTTGCCATATTAATGATATTTCGGCTGTTGCATTCTCTGGCTTCCTTCAGGCGACTAGAATTTTGGACTGAACGGTGGACGAAATAAAGGGTTTAGTTCAAAATTTCTATCACCTGAAGAAGGCTGGAAAGACAAGAACAATAGTCCAAACAATGTAAATAGTGTAGAGAAAGTTAATTATTAAAAACATCTGGGAAAGACATTTAACCAAACTAACAATTTTATGTAAACATAAAGAGAAATAAGGAGTGACAATTTGTATAGTCTGAAATAAGTTAGATACCCAACAACTGAAGCCATCAATTCTAGAGAACTTTAAAAGAAAAAAAAAGTGTCTGTTTATTGGTGACATTTCTGTCATTCATTTTCTGAAAGAAATTAGTCTAATCTGAATTAAACCTCTTTCATTTTCTGGCTTTCCCGAAAATATATTGGTGTCTCGATGAAATATTTCAAAATCAATCAGTCAATTGAAGAATAGAGTTCAGCAGCATCAAATTTAATTTTCTAAAATGAAGACTGACTGCTATTTTGTTTTGAATTTGTTACCTGCTTATAACCTCAGCTGAAATGTCATAGACAGGTAAAGCCTCATGTTACTTTTCCACCATCAAATTTTTAATGATTCATCTGTTTGACATAGTAACCTTGAAAATTCTATTAATGATAGAATGTTTTTCAAAATGTCAGGACATTCATATGAAGGCTTTATTCTCTTACAAAGCATCTGATATGTTTAATTTTTTTTTTAAATATGCAAATAATTAAGAGGGTGAGCTGATTAAAACATAACACAAAACTTCAATCTTCATTACTTAACATTATATTTGGTCCAAGATGGCATCGGCACCTCTCAGTATACAAGAGTCTGTGCATAACTGCATGGGACAGTTGTTGATATATCTGTTTGTCCAGAATTCTTGTTTTCTCCAGATGCAGGTACAAGGAAACATACTGCATTTGGTGGCCAAGAAGAAATCCACATCAACTCTGCACATGGCTTCCTTTGATAGTCTAGTGTGACATTTGGGTGCTATATATATATATTTACTAGAACTGGCTTAAGAGACAGACAGAATAAGAAATCTGAGATGAGTGTTCAAATTCCAGTCATATTCATTACATTTACTCACAAATAACCTTTGGGAAAAGTATGAATCCACCCCACAGTCTTTGAGTTAAATAGTAGGACTTGTATCTTGAAAAATCATTGTTATTCTTTAAAAAAAACATTGTTAATTCAATGTTCACTTGCAAAAAGAAAAAATATACTCATAATTCACAAAATATGTTTCAGCTTTAAATAACCTTCAAGGGGTTGATAAGTTGTAAAAAATCAATCCAGCAAGCAAGGAAATTAAGAGTGCAGGATCTTTTCTATTACAAATCAGTTATGCCATTCTTGTCTGAAGGCATCAGATGAAGTTTTGTCATTAATGAAGAATCATAAATCTTTTCACAAATACAAGACTTAAGAATTATAACTGACTTGTAGAAGTTATAGAAATGTTCCTTTTGTTAATTTTCTGTGAAGCATTAATAAGTTGACCTCATGACTAAATGCTGAAATCGTCTTAATTACTTAATCAATGCACTAATTTAAATTTTTTTTTTAATCAGCCAATTATAATTCTCATTAGGAATTTGACACAATTCATTTTGATGTTAATTTTGGTAGGATAAATGATAAAATTTTCACCATTAGAAAAAAAAAATGATGCATTTTCTGGCAATGATCAAGTAAAATTTTGTTAGCTTCATTAATAAAAAAAAGTGTGTCAAATATTCAAAACTGAATAAGACATTGTTCATTGTTAAAGTCTTTGATTTAAGGATGCTTCAGCAATGGAAACAATAAAACAAAGTTTTAAATGAAAAGATTTTCGCAGTTTTTTTTTTCCTGACAAATTCAAAAAAAGTTTTATAACCTCTTCCAGTGAATAACTTTTAGATTTATTTTTCTTTCAAATCCAGTCTTGTATTTTTGCTTTTTTTTTTATAGGTATTTTTCTTCTGTTTTGACAGGGACTGACAATGATTAAAGAGGGAGTAACAACTACAGTAAAGGGTAAGAGAAATATAGAAAGGAATGAGAAAAGAAAATAAATTCAGAAGGAAAAATGAAAGGAGTCTTTAAAAACAGAAAAGAAAGAAAAAAAGAAGAAGAAAAATCAACTTAAAAATATAAAACAAAGAATAAAAAATAAAAGCAAGGGAAGAATACAGGAGATAAAGAAAGAAAATGATTGGTTAAAGCCAAGCCATTAAAAAGATTAGAAAGAAATAGTTTAATTTGTTGATTTGGTTCTGGACAGCCATAAAGACCTGTCATAAAAACAACCAAATTTGTCCTCAGACCAAAAAAAATCAATAAGTTTTGGCAAAACCCACCCAGAACCCAGGAGATTTCTTTCAAACAGGAATGGCCATGATAGTACAATGTCTCACATGATCATCATGAATACTTCTTATAAATGCCACTTCCAAAACACAAAGTTTTTTTTTTATTATTTCTGTTTTGGTAACTATCATCGATATAGAATGCTCGAGTAAGTACCAGAATCCTCCTGACATGCTCTATCATTTCCAAAGACAAATCAAACTAAAAATTCAATCAACACATTCCAGCCTTGACAGAATTCAAATTATTTTATACAGCCTTGTTAGCAATGAATTATTTTAAACCCTAAAGCTCCTTTACCACAAATGAAATTGGTAAGAAGGAAGTTCTACTCAGATAGCATATTTATAAGAACCATTACTTTATGCTACAGATTCTGTTTTTTACATCTTTATGTATCAAGTCAACAGTCCTAAACTCTGTTTCTAATGAAATTTTCCTGTTTATTAATACTTTAAAAAAAAATTCTTATAATCTAAAAATATTTTCTGGCTTTGAATAACTACCATTGGTTTGAAAAGCTGTAGAAAATGAATCAATCAAATAAAGATTAGCTGCACAGGCTGACTTTTAGATTTATTTAGATACTCTGAAATGTAGATGTATAGAAACTAATGATCACAAAGTGAGTGACCAGTTTATATATTGACTGAAATATAAAACTGACCCCTCACTTTGTAACTACATATTTCTTGTTTGTTTATCTACATATTTCTTGTTTATCAAATTCCGATTATCATTAAACCATTATTTTCTAAAAGAAAAAAAACATTCTTACAATCTAAAAATATTTTCTGGCTTTGAATCATCTGCAAAGGGTTGATAATCCATGAAAAATGAATGAATCAATCAAATTCTCTGAAAACTACAATTCTAGAAAAATTCATAACAGTGGAACTGAGAAGACTATTTTCCTGTTTCAACCAAAACAGTACAGTCAATGAAAGCCAAATGTTTCGTCATAAGGAAATCCCTAATTTTGCCATTACCATTAAAATGAGACATTGATCTTTGCCTTAATTTAAACTTTTGGTTTAAGTTTTGCCTTTAAAATATTTAATTAATCTTGTTTTTTTATTGAAGTTGTGCTTTTATTTGTTAATAGATAAATTGGAATAAAGTCCTCAAAAAGGTCTGTTTGCTTTATGTCTTAATTTTTTTATTTACATTATTTAATGTAAATGGCCCAGCCACTCATATCCAAGGATGCCAGTCTACTCAAGCAGCTAGCTAATCTGCCTGCTCAGGTACATTTGTATTTGTTCAACACCCACACAGCTCACCTGTGGTTTGTACTGCAACTATGCTGAGCGGACCTGAGTTAGAGTTTATGGGAGAATACATGCTATATAATTATTATGAGAACACATATGGACAATTAGTGGAGAGTAAGTTTAATACATTCACTGCTTATACAAACTCGAATTCTAAGGAAAAAAATTTACTAATCAGAAGAAAGATCCTATATATCTTCAAATCTGATTAGTCAAATTTTATACAGCAAGTTCCACTCTGATAGTTTCTTCCCATAGTACTGTTTTACTGTGGATCAAAATCCCTGGAGAATACTCTCCCAACCATGACAGTCTTAACCTTTTCAAGTCTAAGGTTAACCAGTATCTTTCCCACATATGCACTCCTTATTCTCGACCATCTTCAGTAATCCTCTAAATTGTGTAGCACATGGTTATTGTATAGAGTGAACATTATTAAAAAAAAAAATCTTATCGGGATGCACTTTATCGCCCTTTGGTTGAGATTTGGCCATGTGACAAGTGATTAGTTATATCACTTTATAGAATGATGAAAGATTTAAGGAGTCAAACCAAGCAGTTGCATTTTTAGTACAGGTCAAGGCTAAATTTAGCAACTTTAGCCCAGCCGGTATTACCCATGGAATGCAACATTATTCTTCAAGCCTGAATTTTTATTCACAATAACATACTATGTTCCAGTTAGTATTATTTTTGATTCTATGAATTCCAATATTCACTCATTAACATCTATGTCCAAATATTTATAAGTTTCCATAAAAAAATTTAAAAAAAGGAACTGAAAAGAAAAGAAAAATGTTTGTCTCCAGTGACTAAATTTGTTACTGAAATATTACTCAAGTCTGTTATATCACTTTAAAATTTCATCCAAATTTATGACTTGTAATGTGATACCTGGAAAGAGAGAAGAAATGACTAGATGTTCTCCACACTCCAAGGTCTACTATAGGCATTAATATAGCCATGATTAAGTTCTAAGTTATAACATGACGAAAGGAAGAGCAAGAATGACCCAAGGAGTTGAATTCCTAAATGAATTAAACATGAAAATGAATTATATGCACAACATAAGTATTCAAATACATATGTCATACACAAATTGTCTCACATGGCAAAATTTAAGCTCATATACGAAGGCAGGCAATATGTGAAAGAGACTAATAAAAAGGTTATATATTTAACATCCACAAGAGGGATACTATTGCATATATTAAGCTCTGCTTCATTTTAGAATGCTTGCATACTTGACTATGGTAAGCTCAACCATGACTGACTGTTCTTACCAATAGTCTTTCATGTAACTCAAGAGACCCTTCAGACATAAGTAAATTTTTTCCTGCCAAAAGGGAGATAACTGCTTTCTATATCTAACGTTATATTTCTTATTAATACTCTAAATAAATTATTGTTGTCATAATTTTAAATTTCTTCTTTTTTCTGTCAATCACTTTTTATAATAAATTAGTTGATATCAACTGAAGATTGTTATCTGATCGGATTTCTTTTCTTTATTGCATGATCAAAATCTGAACACTGAAAGTGATAATACATTTGTTTACTACAAGTGTCTGTAACCCGTCAACTCAGTTCAAAGAACAAGTGGGTACTGATTCAGCTTTTCTTTAACCATAAGACTAATTAAATTCACAAGCATCTCATGAAACAGTTCAAGTATGGATGACCAAAAGGATAAAACCTGACCTTAACCACAAAGGTAAAAATATGTATTCTAACATTAAATTTTGACTTACTTTTTAAATTCTTAGAAATAAAAATATAATTTTTGTCTCTAATTTAACTTATTTTGTATTTGAAACTTTTTGATCCACTTTTGCACAAAATATTTTTAGTAATTTTTTTATTATATGAATGAATTTATGAGAACTTTATTAAGCACTATTTTTATATTGAATGGTTTTAAGTATTTCCAGAGTGGGATAAAATATCCCAATATGTATGAAACATTAGGGTTAGGCTCACCTATCACCCAGTTCACACTTCATTTTTTTGAATAGGAGTAGAGGTTACTTACTTGTTTCCAGTTCTTTCTAAAGTCTATGAACTTATTATTTAGTGCTTATTTAATTTTTTTCCTCAATAACATTAAATAGGTTCATCTATTGTCCAGTTCACACACCTGCCTGATCTTTTGAATATGAGAAGAAGCTTATCCAGGCTTCCTGATTAGGATTGGATTTCCAGTTCCTTTGAAAGTCTTTCACTTCTGGTAGTCCCTTACATCTTGGTGGCATTATCACCTTGCTTCGATTGATGCCTTTTACTCTCTAACCCTCTACCTTGAGTGAGAATCAGTGTAAAAAGAAAAAAGTTGGGTTAACCTAGGTTGAAATAATAACAGGCATGAATACCACCAGAAGAATGATTTAAAATGTAGGCTGTTCTTATCAAAACGCAAGGGAAACTATACTGCTGATAGCAAAATTCTGTTTGAGTACACAGAAGAAAATATATATGATAATGACATGGAAAAGAAATTACAAAATGTCCTACAGAAGGTAGCAACAGAGAGTGAGAAGAAAGGACTAAGCATAAACTACAAGAAGACAGAATGCATGGTCATCAGTAAGACGATGAGCCTGAAATGCGATTTGAAGGTCGGGAACACTAATATCAAGCAGATGTAGAAGTTTAAATATCTGGGAAGCATCTTGACAGTAAGTGCGACACTGAGATCTGTAGGCATACTGGGATGGCCAAGGACACATTCCAAAAGCTGGGCAAATTATTGTAAGACAGGAGGATTTCTTTGGTAACAAAGAAAAAAATGCTGATCTGTTATATGACATCTGTTATATGACATCTGTTATTCTTTACAGCAGCAAATGTTGGACGATCAGATTTGAAGAAGAGACTTGAGGTGATGAAGATGTGGTTCTACAGAAGGATGATAAGGATATCATGGACCAAGTGTGTGAGCTACAACGAGGTCTTAGAGAGGTTGCAAACGAGGAGGAGGCTGATACTTAATACCAGAAAGAGATAGCTGAAGTTCCTGGGACACATAATGTGGAAGGAGGGCCTGGAGAATGTGATACTCATGGGTTGAATAGAGGGAAAGAGAGACAAGGGAAAACAACACATGACATACCTGGCAGACTTAAGCAAGTGGATGAAAGAATGTGGTCTGGGGGAGGAAGCAGAGGAAAGGAACTTGTTGAGAGCTGCAAGAGATAGAGGGAGGTGGAGAGCCATGATTGCCTACGTCTTGAAAGGACATGGCACCTAAAAAGAAAAGATTTAAATGCACTCAGAATTTGTTGCCCTCAATATTTATATGAAGAGGAGAAATACTTTGAAAATGTTTTTAAGCTCCTCTAATACCCGAATTATTTCATATTCAACATGAAACAAAAGGCTCATAAATACTTCAAAATAGAAGAGTGTAACATTCTGACAAACCCAACTAATCAATATATATTCTTCTAGCTACCGACTCTATCGTAGCTACAAGCAAAAATAATTCATCTACTCATAAACTTAACATAAAATTTATTACAACTACTTCGAAAACAATAAACAAATTAATTAATACAAAACAAAATAATAAGCTAACACTTACTAAATTTACTCTATCACTCATAATAATTGCCACAAGGACTACATAGGAGAAACTTCAAGAAACTTAAATAAAAGATTATATAAATACAAAAGAGGTAATTTATAAAACAACTCTCTTAATTCATGAGTTGATTACTGTAATAAGGCTGAACATAATTTTGATTTAAAAAAAATGCTACTTAAAAAGTCATTAACTCAGAAAAAAGTGTATAGAAAGTGCTTTAATCTGTAAATTATCCACATTAAATTTGTATGTTCTTATAACATTTCACCTTTCTTAGCAAATCTTCTACGATCACAATGTGGGATACTCAATAACAAAGTGATAAAAACGAGGAAAAAGAAACTAAATGAAATTGGTTAGACTATATATTCAAACACATATAAAAAAAATAATTTAAAAATTTATAGTTTCAGCATCCTCTTGCCTTCATGCATTTGTATAGTTACATAGACAGTAAATATCATGTAGTTCAATGATATCCTAAAGAAAGAAACGCATCACATGAATTTTTTCCACTTTGCTATTAATCTTCCTAAATCAAGATTACAAAAGAAAATAATGCTAGAAAAAAAAATTACACAGTTGTGTTATAATCACAATTTTTTTCTAAATTATCCTTTTAAAATTTTTATTTACGATATATAATTTATATATATAATATAATGTATACAAATAAATTTATTTATATTTATATATAAATTTATATATAATATAATTTATATATATAATATAAACGGTTTTATAATGTTAGATGTATGTTATATGATGATCTGTGTGTTGTGGTGGAAAGTATGCTATGTTCAAGATGTAAAGAGAAGAACAGAGATACATTTAAACAAATATGATTTAAAAAGATTAAAATATAAAATTATAAAAGCATATAAAATACATTCTTAAACATTTTTATAGGGTATAATCTCCATAACTTCAATGATTCTTCAGGATAAGTGAATAAGCCGAGATATGAAACATAAAATTTATTAATTACACTGTACTCTGTTTATAATTTAGTAAGATGCACTTTGAAATTTACACTTGATCTGTTGTTATGGTAATGTTTAAAATGATAAAAAATTTCCATTTAAGATTTCCTCATATTTGAACCGGTTTTTCTAAAAGAAAATGAACAGCTATTAAATCCAACTCTCATCCCACCACTGAAAAGAACTTACTCAATTATCTGAAACATATCTAGCACCAAATAGCCAAGACAGATTTTGGTTTGACAAAAATCTATGTATAATAGCAAACTATATCTACAAGCACAATCTTCCACTGAAAAATTTACACCCTATTTTGAAAATGTAATTAAAATTTTAATGCTTTTTAAGGCAATATTTTACCCTTCAATTGCAATCCATTTTCAGTTCTTCAATTTTAGAAGTATATTTGGGTTAGGAGCAAAGTTCAAATAAATGAAATAGTCAGTTGGGGATTGTTAATTTGTTTTTTTTTTTCGTTTTTTTTACAGTTTATCAACCTTTTTTGGGTTATTGAAAGCCACTCTAAGAGATTAACATCTCTGTATTCAAAGCTGTAAAAAATCTAAAGTGAAACCACTCTACTATCTTGAAATTCAACGCAAAAATAAGATTGTTAAAATCAGAGTTATGCCAACTTGAGAGATCGATGCAACATAATTTTTCTCTTCTTTCTTTCACCCACTGTAGCTTCATGCATAGCCCAGTTAAGCTTAGTAAATAACTATTTTCTTTAAAAGGACTGTGGATTCATTCTCAAGCTCTTAAAGCACTAGCTAGTTTACTTTGGCTGCAGGGCCTACAATATGATGATTACATTCCCTGTAGAGAGGCAAAATTCTCCCAAAAAAGAGAGACATACAAAATGGATCTGTGCAGATACAAGTACAAACACAACCATTCCTGAAATATAGACTCACATGTCAATACAATGTTTATACATAGACACAAGTATAAAACATACAATTTCTTCATAAACCTGACCTCTGTTTACTTATAGACTCAAATATAAAAATGAAAATGTTTACCTGTAGGCTCAAGTAGAAATCTGACTCATGTTTAACTACAGCCTTAAATATAGACCTGAACAATATATTTTTTACAATGAGGCATACCCTGTACAAGCCCCAGGGGTAACTCAAGTTAAAGGGATACAGAGTAAGAAACACATTTTATGCAGAAAGCCTGGGGAAGATAACATTTAATCCTAGACTTGAACAGGTTAAGATTGTAAAGATTATGAATATATCCTCTTGGGAGTTGGTTCTACAGAACAGTGGTTTGCAGGGAGAAGCTGGAACTTACTTCTCGCCAAAGGAATATGGTGGAAATGAAGGTGGTATACGACAATGTGAATGGTAGAGTGGGTTCTAGCTATGAAAGTTCTAACTGGTGGAACCAAGTAACACAATTCATCCAAGCATTTTCCATGGAAGTAATGATAAAAATATTGAGAGGCTTGCCACATCCCATCCGTTAGAAACTGGGGTTGCATTGTGGGAACTAATTTGTCACCCACAAGGATGTGGAAACCCTTTTGGCCTTTATCGAGACAGGAAAGTGGGGATCGGGCACCTCCTACCTAAATATGACAGCAGTACTTCATTTTGAGCCTTATCAATCATAGCAATCTATATTTTATAGATATTAAAAAAGAGGAGGAAAATGTAGAGAGCCATAATGGCATGTATTCTAAAGGAATGTGGAGCTTAAGCAGTTCAATTGAATTTAAATTTAGTTAAGTGAATTTAGCAACACATAAATTTATTGAAAGTAGTACAAAATCTACAGTGAAAGTAGTGGTTCATGAAAGCAGCTTTTTACAATCTGGTTGGGGAGGAAGCTATTTAGATATTTCATGCACATCATTCAAAACTCCATTTAAATTTTATGCGTAAACCTCTTTTTAGACAGCTGCTGCTAAGTTCAGACATCGTAGAAATAGGACATGATGCATTATCTAATTTATTAACCAATAAAAATTCTTTATATATCATAATTCGTAAATCTTCTTTCAAATTCCCTCCCCCAAAATAGGTAGAAAATACTCTTTCAGCAATCTAACAAGACCAACTTCAGCAACTAGTAAGTAATTCCTACTACTGTTCTTTATTCATAGAACAATAACTTTACTTTATCAAAGATACATGACAAATTCCAAAAAAGAAACATTTATTTCTATAAGACTGAACAGTTCTACTTTAAAGAACTAAGTATGCAAACACTCATTATGAATATATATCTTTTGTCATTGTTATAAAATTAAAATCTACTTGTGCATACATTCTACCTTTTTTCCCATCAAAAATCATTTTCTTCATTAAGTGTGTTAAAGTATTCAAAAAACAACAATATTACATTTGCAGTGATAAATCCTATAATTTATATATATATATATATATATATATATATATATATATATATATATATATATATATATACGATGCCCTAAAAGAGAAATGGAAAGATTTTAGTGAATTTGATTCAAAATATCAAAACTGTTCATTTGAAACCAGATGGAACATGATCACCAATACAGACATCTCTTATATCTTCAAAAATCTTTATTCTTCTCAAACTTCAGTGCTTTGAAATTTTAATTTACTTAAGCTCAGCTGTGAGAATAGCATAATTAATTTTAACTGCAGAAATGAAAACTAAAATGTGCACATGAGAGAATTTTCTTTTTTTTCTTTTCTTTTTCTCCAAAGGAAGACTTCAATATGTGCATTTTTCTATCTACTTTGTTCTTGTGCATTTATGTCAAAAACTTTATTCATTATCAGAATTTTCTTCTGGTGAATTTCAGTGCTCAACAAAATTTGTGGATTTGGGAAATGAAGAGAAAGAGAAGTTAGTAAAAAATGACATATTACATCTATGCATTTCTGTAGAGAGCTTTGAGGAATTGACAAAAATTTAATAATTTGAGCCAAAAAAACTGTTTCTGATATGAAAGAAAATGCATGCCTAATGCAGTTTTCTCTGTTGAGGTGTAAAAAGAAAATCTTTAGATTGCATAATGGGATAAAAAATGTGAAAAATTCAGTCAAATAAATTTTGTTTTACTTATTAAAAATTTTCCAAAGTTTTCTGCTGTCCAAACAAATATTTGCCAATGTTTTTACCAAAGAACTGCTGAACAGAAAGAAAATAAACTATTATCAGTATTTTCTGGATAAGACATTCTTTTGAACTTTCTAGATTTATTCCTCAAGCAAATACACTTCTATATTTTAATAAAGAGTGATGTGATCTATGATATCACAGGTAGAATTTATAAGACAAATATATCATAATTTATATTCACTTTCAGTCAGTCAGTTATGTGCTATGCATGATACATGCTTAGACGATCATTTATCATTTCATACATGACTGATGAGGCAGAATTCTTCTGGCAGTAGGTTGCCATTTCTTTCTGCGGTAGTCCAGTTGCCATCCAAGGCTATAGAGCTTGGTCTGTCCTGCTATTTACCCATAGCTAAAGGAAGAAGAGGATTCATACCATTCCCAAGGGTATTAGCACATAAGTGAATGTAATGGATTCAACTAGAATTCAAACTCGGCTCTCCAATTCCTCAATCCAAGCTGCTATCCATTATTCCACCATGTCTCCTCTGACTTTACAGATCAAATATATTGTGGTACAAGAATATTTCATCTAAAAACATCTATTTCCATGACAGTTACATCTGGATCCTGTATATGTGGGTATAATTTCAATTTTTATTATTAACCACAGATTTAAACATTATTCCATCATATCCAAGCTCAGTGTTTATCAGCTTCTGTACTCAAAACTAAACAGAGTGATTAAACACCAAATTTTGCTATCAAATTTGTTTTGGCATTCCCTTTGTATATTTTGTATTGATATTCTTGAAAAAATGGAGTGTCAAAAGTCAGAAATGAAAACAAGCTTAACAAATGGAATAAGGCCATTATTGTTATTTTTTGAATCGTTTCACCTCAAGCAAGGCAATAAAGCCACTAACATGCAGGGAGTTACTGAATGTGAAACAGTAGAAGAAAAATATTATTAAGGAGAGACTAAAATAAAAGTAGAGGAATCAATAAGACATAAGATAATGATTGGCTGCATTTAAATTTTTGACATGAAAGAAAGAATCTGGAAGAGAGTTCCACACATGTATATTGCAAGAAAAGAAACTGTTAGCAGAGAACTTACGATTATATGTAGCCATTACAACTGTAAAATGAGGAAAATATTCTTTGGGATTTATAAGTCAAGTTTAAGCAATTATAAATATTTCATACCTAAAATATAACATTTATTTTGTTCTACATTATTATTTTTGCATCAATAAAACATTTGAAAAACATTTTGTCTAAGAGCTTCTTTCTTAAATACGAAGTGGTAATATTATCCATTTCTTTATGTAGAAACTGTTGACATTCCTTGACCATTATTGGTGGAAGTTTATAAAATCTGTCTCTTAAAATAATTTTTGAGAAAAATAGGTTTCTCATGTCTAGTAGCTGTTATTGCTCTTTGCAGTATTAATGGGAGTTTCCTTCCTAACCTTCCATTTGAAGTAGTGTGGAATGTCAACATCTTCATTATATCAATTTCTTCTCTTCGAGTTAAATGTGCTATCCAATTTAGTTGCGGTTGTTGCTGAAAGCCCTCAAGTGATGTGGTTTTTGTTATCTGGTACAGTACTTTGCGATTTTTTAGAGGTTTGAAAAAGAATGGTCCTCACTAAAACATACAGCTTTCACTCATCGGAAGCCATTTTTAGTCATTGATTTGACAAAGTGTTGTAAGCAGTAGAGACTTTAAATATTTTTGAACAAGTTTAGTGCATCATGTGGACATTTTCCATGGCACCAAAGTCTTGATCTAATAAGGCTATCTACGTACATGACTCAAGTTGTTAGTTTAATGTTTCGGATTTCTAGCAACTAGTGGTTTTGAGCAAGACTGTCCTTGGCACAGCCCATTCTATGGACAATTTCCTTATCAATGTTATTTAATTTGTTATAAATGAGCTGTACATTGAGTTATTTGAAGTGTTTTTTATTGAATAATTCCGCACACTGAACTTTTATGATGGACTCAATGTATGTCCCATCAGTCCTTTCATTCCAATTCCAGATGATATTTTCTGTTTTGGAAAGGTTTGAGTTTTACTTCTAGGAAAACTTGGTAGAGGATATTGATTTTTTGTTCAAGACCATTGTTATTCTGAATATGAATACCTATGTCATAAACATAGCCGTCATTATCAGCATATCAACTTCAGAAGGGGAAACAGGAATGCTGTTTTTTTATTAATCTTATTTTGAATGTGGCATAGAATGCTTACATAATCAGTGCCCATCTCTTCATATCTGTAATTGTATATGTGCAGAACAGAGTCTAGTAAGAGATTAAATAGACCGGGGCTCTCATTTCCTCTTTGTCATATTTCTGATGAAATGATTTGGTATTTAGATCTTCACAAAATATGTATAACCCCGTGGAGTGATGCATTTTCTAAATCAGATTTTGACATTCGCTCAAGTTTCAAATAGATGAAAGGAGGAAATTTCTGTTGAAATGGCCATATACTACTGTTATGTCAATATAGTACATATACAATTTTCTATGGTAGAAGTATGCAATTTCCTACAGTTGTTCAATGTATGCCATCATTTCACCTCTTACTATAACTAAAGTCAAATTGGATAGTTAAGAGTAAGCAGCTATTTAAAAACAGAAAAATAAAAATATGAAGTAATGGTTAATGTCATTAGAAAAGCAATGAATTTGAAGAAAGGTTGGCAGTATCTGACTCAAGACAGGAAGAGAAGAGGATAAGATTGAGTAAACAAACTTATGAGTTGTATAAATGGTTGGCAGAACAACGACTAGGTCTCATTAATTGTTTTTCTATGGCATATCAACCATTTGCAGATTATTTAAAGTCAGAAAATATTTTTAGATTGTAAGAATATTTTTGAGATAATAATGATTTACTGATACAAGTTCTAATAATTAACCTATAGCTGGGGGAAATAAGAAGTGGATTCATACCTTTCTCAAGAGTATTTGTGCATAAGTGAAAATAAAAAACCTGACTGGGATATGAACTCGGCTCTCTGTTCATCACTTCCAGGCTGTTATCTATTATACCAACTGCACATCCAAGCTTACCTGATATTCCCAAGTGGTCATCCACCTTAACACTGACCAGACTTAAATTGTACAAGAACCCAATGATTAGGAGGGACAGTAAAAAGACAAACATTGCTTCAAGCTACAAAGGATGGGAAGTTTTGGAGAGATGCAACACAAAGAAAGAAAAATAATATTTTTTCTAGGTTTGATTTAAAATTCAGAATATCTGATGAGACATGTACTGCTTTCCAAGGAATCTAAGTGCAAGTGAATAAGTGATGCTATGTGTCAAAATGAAAAGGGAACTGCCAGTTCTTTTCATCATGAGTTTCTTGCTTTTATCTTAAGTGCCTGGAACCTAAAAACCCTCTCTAAATATACTTGACATGATCATACAAGATGTTGGCAAACTTTAATAGTGATTCCATTTCTAATTACACAGATTGCAAGTCTGACAAACATAAGATACTTATGCTGACAAGTAAATCTAGGTTATGTTACTATTCAGATTTGTACATGAAAAGTTTTTCTTCAATTCCATATTCTTAAACTGCTAGATTCCATTTTAAATAAAATGACAATGCACCCAAGTATTACATTCTTTTTTCAATGTATACTTTCAGCCAGATTTGAAGTTCCAGTCCATACTTCCCCATCTTGATAGAGTCCAAAAGCATCTCGCAGACTTGGAAGTGACAAATTATTTTCCACCCTGCAAACTCTGTGACAGGTGGAATGTGGCAGGCTTCTCACTGCTCTATCGATACTTCCATGGAAAGTGCTCACACGAACTGCATACCTTTGTTCTGTCAGTTCTAACCTTCACGGCCACAACAGACAATATCACTTACATTGTAGCAAACCACCCATATTCCTGCTGTATTCCATGTGAACAGCTTCTTCCCACAAACTACTGCTCTGTGGAACCAAATCCCAAGAGGATGTTTCCCTGATCACTATGATTTTGACATGATCAAATCTAGGGTTAAACATTATTTTCTCCTATCCAAACCTTGAGTAACCCCTGGGATTTGTGCAGGATGAACATCACTGTAACAAAAATGAAGAAAAAAGAAGCTATATGTGTGTGTGTGTGTGTGTGTATATTATATAAAATATTTTTAAGGTATGCTATATCTATGGGTAAAATTGCTCAATATCATGAATATATTGTATATAAACATAAAAGTGGAAACTGAGAAAAACAACAAGTGGTGACAGCCTGTTTCATACTGGAATGCAATCTGAAGGTCATGTACATGAACTGATGATTATGTACATGACCATGTTATTCAGCCTTTTTATCCATACATATAGCATACCTTAAAACTATATTTTTATCACATATATATATATATATATATATATATATATATATATATAATATAAAATATTGCACATTGAGTGCTGGTTCAAATAAAATAATGCACAAAGTATAATAACAGAGCTATAATTCATATTAGTCATTTTTTTTTCTTCACCTGAAACAAATCTGACTTTCATGCACAATGCAATCATTAGGTGCTGGATGAAAACTATTTATTTATATATGCTCTCTGATTATATATATATATATATATATATATATATATATATATATTTTAGAATTGGACATAGTCCGACAATTTATTTAAAGACATTTATATTATGTTTAACGTTCTTTTTATAGATACAAGTATCTATAAAAAGAACGTTAAACATAATATAAATGTCTTTAAATATATATATATATATATATAGTCATCCACAGGCAGACTGTTTTGCTGTACAACAGCTCTTCAGTATGACTAGACACGCGATTACTTCAATTCAAGCCAGGATCAAAACTCAATTGATTTTACATGAGTCAGAGACTCTTACCTCTAGGCTATTAGTGCACACTATGAAGAAAGGGAATTTTTAATGCATTATATATGTGACATAAGCATTATCAGCTGCCAGAGTGCTCTATTCATTGTGGAGGGTTTAGCATTATATAGAAGCTGTCAAAGTGCTCACCTGGCAAATGGGAGAGAAATAAATATACAAGCAGACACACACAATATATAAACGGTTAATTATTTAGCTGAAATATAATTCTAAGTCAGTGTAAATTATTGTTGATTTTTGAAAACAATGCTCAGTCTTCTATGAACAAAGCCTGATATAGTGTTAAAGTTATATTTTTCAGATTTTATTATAAATGCAACAAGTATATATGCAACAGAATGGATTGTCAAACAATTAAAATTGAATTAGTTCCATTTTTTGTAATCACAATTACTATTTACAATTTTTCACAGAATATATTTTTTGCAATTCTTCTTTAAAAAAAACCTAAAAAAACTTGTTCAAATTCCAAATTTGATGGCCAGACTGATACTGGAGATTTTCATTACTGTTCCTACATTTGAACTTGGACTTAGCTAGTATGGCACTTTTTGTTTTTAATCTGAGGCAAGCTTGATTAGCTTCAGCAGTATATGTTCTGGTTTATTGTCTTGTTGGAAGCAGAAATTGCAACTCGAGTGGAATTTTCTGGTTGATTTCAAAGTTTCTCCTTAAAAATTTGTCAGTACATTGTACAATTCATGGTTCCATTTAATTTGACAAGATCTCCTTACTCAGATGTACTGAAACATGCTTGCACATTGTGCCTTACGGAGTTGATGGTGAACTGTAGCAATAATAAACCATATACACCAATGTGAATTTTGTCCAAATAATTCTACATTGATCAGAGTCACAGATGTAATTTTAAAAAATGAGTTTGCTCAAAAAAATTAGTTTTTTTTTTAAAATGGTTCTCTCAAGTTGGTTCTAAAAATATTTCTATTTTCATTTAAAACAACTTCAACTATTTGAATCTCACAGGTGAACTTTATCGATGTGCATGCAACCTAGCAGTTATTGTCTTGGAAAATGGAATTGGCAAACAAAGTTCAAATTCTGCCTTGTCCATTGCATTTAGTTTCACATAAATACCCTGTGTTAAATAGCAGGGCAGACTATAATCTCCAGACTTAAATGGAAACCAGTCTAAGTCAAAGAAAGCCTGGATTGAAAATCATGAGAAAAGAAACTGCTCCACTATCTTACCTAAGAACAGTGGTGGCATCAAACTAATTCTTAAAATTACAAATGCTTAGTGAACCAGTTGTTGGATTATTCCAGAATCATAATATATATTAATTGCCCATATATAATAGCTAAAAATATAATTAATACTATTGCTGTAAGTTCTGGAAGAGGCTGAAAGAGGGTTTTCTGCGATGAGCATAATTCATTCAGACAAAAGAAATCATCTTGGAGGAAAAAATTTTCTAGTCATAAATTTGATAGATCTTCCATTGGATCTTTGGGTCTGCAACGATTCAGTTTGAATGTGGCCCAGAAACATTAACACAGCTGATGACACTAGAGTCAAAAAGCATCATACTTCTGAATAGATATAAGAACAGAATTTCAATCTGGAAATATCTTAATAAATAAATGTTTTCTATTAAATCATCAAAATGGTTTAATTCTTTTTGATACTATAAAATGATTTGTTTCCATCCTCAGATTGAAAAGAAAATAAGCAGAATAGGTTCCTAAAGATTATCTGCCTTTATTGAACTGATTCCTGAAAATTTCAGATGCCATTATTACCTAAGAAAGCACAGCAATTCAGAGATTAAAAAAAAAAGAATCTGCGGATAACTATGATCAACTCCATCCTGAAGGGAGATTGTATTTAAATAAATTAAAAAATATTAATGGACAGGCAACATTGTATCAAAGAAGATTTTATTTTTTAAATATGTTATTAGAATAATATTTGTTAGGTTATTACTATTATTAATAAAATCATTAAAGATGAAATTGCTCTTTTGTAACTTAAAATAACTCCTATTACAAATTAGTAAAACAAAGATTGTTTAAGGAATTGGTGAGGGGAATGGTTGATTGTTTAGATTTTGTTTACCCTGATGGGCCATTTTTTGCCAACCGAATTAATATTTATATTATATATACATTATTTTTTCAAATAGTTGGAGTGGCACAGTTTGGTAGCTACAGTTCTGTTTGAACCATTTGAACCAGTCATCCTTCTATACACATATATAAACAATTTTTAAAGGAATTTAAAAATTCCTATTTCTTTTAGAAACCCTATTATCTGGCCAGCGGCAACATCTTTAAACAATATTTTTATATTTGTGACATTGTAGTATTTACTTCATTTAAGCTGACAGCTTTTATATTCAAACCTTTCATTCCTATCTGCTCTCGCTCCAAATCTTCTGTAACCCCCTTGCCTTGATCGATCCACTATCTTTCTCCACATCCTCTCCTTTACCACTCCTATCTGCTCTTCCTCCAAACCTTCTGTAACCCCTTGCATGCTAGAGGCTTCCAGCCTTGCTTGGGGTGATAAACTTTTTAAAAAAATAAAAAAACTGTCAATTTATGATTTCAGTGTGTGCCTTAGGGTACATCTACGGCTCTTTGCAGGTGTACATGAGTTAGTCTTATATGTCCAATAATGAACTCTAATTTTCAGTGTCCTCTCTTTACCCCTTTTGGAAGTTTTGTGTTTTCCTGTCTGATGCTTGGTTGGTGTCCATAAGATTTATTTTCTGTGGATGTGTACTAAATCGCTTTTTATAAAGTCATTTGTTTATAGAGTGTTTATGCAGTGTTGATCCCACTGTCTGTATTTATGTATATAAGGGATATATAAGCAACAAGAATTCATCAAACATGTTCTGTTAAATTCACCTGACAAAGTTACTCTTAAATTTTTACTTGATTTTTCCAGATAAAGATCATATTTACAGTAAAATAAAACATGTGACCAAATAGATGAAACAATAAAGAAACGTTTTACAAGATAAAAGTGAAGTCTGTGCACTCATCAAATGCTTTCTAAACATTGATCTTCCATACTGCATTTAAATATGAGAATGCTGACTTAGCTCAGTCAGACCTCATCAACAGAAGTGACTGCATGCATATGGTTTTATAAACAAACTATACTAAGTGCAAACATAGGTATTTAATAAGTTTACATTAGTCTAGCACAAAGGCATAATATGGAGAGCCAAAGAAAGATCCAATTCACAGCACTAATAATGATTGGTAATAATTCAGCAGTGAAACAATTTTTTAATCATTTCACCCCAAGCAATGTGGGAATGCTGCTAGTACACAGAAGATTACTGAGAGTCAAAGTAAAAAAGAAGACTGAGAATTTGGAGGATTGAGGAAAGTACAGAAGATGAATGAGATTCAAGAAGACAGAAGATGGCAATTGATGTTGCATTTAAATTTTTGAAACTTGTAGTTGGCAGGGAAGCAAGTAAGATGAAGGGAGTTCCACAGTTGGGAAGTGTGAGTAAAGAAACTCTTGGGTAGAAGTGACAGTTGCGTTTAGCTATTTCAACAATAAATGGGTGGGACCTAGATGTTAATTTAGTAGCATGCTTAAATTCATGTAGTTGGGCCACCAGGTAAAAATGCTCATCAGAGCAGTTTCCATGAAAATATTTGTAGAAAATATAGCGGGAAGCCACATCATGTTGGTGAGAAAGTGAATGAAGTTGAGATGCCAGGTCAAAATGGATTACATTAAAGATCATTCTTGATTTGTTTTTTAAAGAACACATCTGGAAACCCAACTAAGATAGGCTTAGGATACAAATTATTCAGACAATAATAATATACTAAATCCTAGTTAATAAAAACACATTGAAAGCCCTATGTTAATACACAGGGTGTCCCTAAAGTCTGGACACATAGGAAATCTCATTAACTATGGGTTTTTTTTACCTCCACAGACTAAATATGGTTTTGTCAAAAGAAAGAAAGAAAGAATTTAACTGGTACTTCACAGTGGATGTGAATGATGGTAATATTGAAAGATAGCAGATGAAATTAATGCACATCATCCCAGGAGGATTTCACTTGGCTTTTCTATGTGTACAGTCTTTAGGGACACCCTGTAGCCTGTTATAATGATGAAGAAAAACGAAAAATACATATGCTAACTTCCAATGCTAATATTATTTAAATCAAGTATACATACAAACTTACACATTAATCTAATTGTTCACATATTGTTGAATAATAAAATCAATTTTTACCATAAATATTTTGCAAGAAACACGTTCTTTCTTGAGTTTTCAATAAGCAATCATTTCTTGCCAGTTTTTACATGAAAAACTAAGTATAAATTCATCATGATTAGTAATTACAAAATTATCCTGACACTAGTGTTTACTATAAAACTAACTTTGGTTTTTAAGCCCATCTCACTGATTTTCGCTATCATAGTGATTACCATTCTCACAAGGTGTATTACTGTTGCGGCCTTGTGTAAATCAGTACATTTATTGAATGGGGTAGATATAAGAATTATGCAATATTAATTCACATGCAGTTTGTATTCGATTTGTAAATGCCTTGATAAACTGATGATAGTTTATAAATCTAAGGAATTCTTGCATGACAGAATGTTGCTTATCAGTCTGAAGCTGAAACTACCATCTTTATACTGATTATACTAATTTAAGTGACTGTGATTTCATAAGATATATCTATTGCAAACTGCCTGTTAAGTTATGACATCTATCCATTCTTTTAAATAATTGATGAGATGCAGCAATAAAACAAAACGGATAAGTATGTGAAAGATAAAAAATCTTGTCTAAGACCAGAATATACACTTAAAGCTTTTTAAAGTCAAAAACTAAATAGCATTTATTATACAATATGCTAATTAGTAAATTATGTAAATTGGGATCATTTTAATTTATTTGGACTTAATTTTATTCATGAGAGACAAAAAAGTGGTAAGAGCATAATAGTTTGTTTTTCTTCTTTTTGATTTAATTAAATTTAAAAGCAAAAAAAATGATAGGAAAATGTATATTCTGCCCTAGTTGTAAAATCAATCTTATTGTTCAAGGTGCATTCTACTAATGAAAAACTTCTTCACTCCTAAATTTGCATTTACAACCTATCCAAATAGACTGACTGAAAAAGACAGTGTCTGAAAAATTGGTTCAACATCTGAATAAGAATGTCTTGTTCTTGCATATCTTTCTAAAGAAACTGCTGAATGCATATGTGGGGAATTTTACAAGCACATTACAGTATTAAAGTTGTGATTATTTATTTAGTAAGACAATGCATAAAATACTTAATGAACATGACTAAATAGATGGTGGTACAGGGCTTAGGAGAAATAACAGAAAGACAAAGTTTATTAAGAGCTACAAGGGACAGGAAGTAATGGAGAGCCATGATTGCCTACATCATGAAGGGACATGACACATAAAGAAGAAGAATATATATTAAAAATTTCAAACTTGATTTTATTGTAAATACAAGCCAATCACCAAGAGGGTTCCTGCCCAAAATTATTTGTCTTTCACTTGTGAAAATGCTGTAAACTAATTTTAGTGAGAAAATCTTTACTCACACGCACATCACTTAAAGACCAGCACCCACCCTCATTCCAAACATCCTGGTTACTGGTTCAGTTAGATACTCTTAACAAATGAGTTTGGCCACAGATAAAAGTTTGAAATTGTTGAAAAGTGTAAATTTGACAACACTTTTGGTTTTGATATTATCTTTGAGACAGTTAAAAATATTAAAAGCTGTTCCTCTAAAATCAGTGAGTATTACTGCATTCATAACTATTAAACAATCAAGAGACCAGGGTAAAGTCTAAGAACTGATACATGCACAGAAGTAGATCAAGTAATATAGAATTTTTGTTACTTTCTTTTTGTGCTAAACACAAAGTGAAATTTGAAAAATTATCAAGTCCTAGACATAATTATAAAGTCCATGAGACAATATTTTTCTGTCTAATTTGAAACTAATTTTAAACAAAATTGAAAAAAAAATCATTGTATTGTTTTTTATAAAATGGGGTACTTCGACATGGTGTAATGTTTGACAAGTTTGTTTTGCTAGATCATTTATGACTGAGTAGTAAGTTCAGTACTCACTTGGTGCCCCAAACATTTGCCTTTGTGCCATATCTAAACTTCATAAATGGCACTTCAACATAGTGTAGTGTAATAGTTAGCAAGCTTGTCTAACTAGATCTATTATAACTGAAAAGAGAGTTCAATCCTCACTAGATGCTCAATATGTTTGTCCTTGTGCCACATCTAAGCTACACTTAGTAAATCACTGCATTGTTTTTTTTAATATAAAGTAGAAATAAAACAAAAAAATTACATAGGCTAAAACCTTTCTTCACGTTGGGTCATCAGCAAAAGCTTATCAGTTTATTTGAAATAATTTTTATGGACACATTTTCATGCCTAAGTGAATAATTCATCGCAATAAAAAAGAAAGGGTTATTCATTAGATATCAATAATGTTTCTAGGGTCTGTGTCTCAGCTGAGAGAATTCCATCCGTTTTTTCTTTCTCAGATTGTTGACTTTCTGCTGTGTTAATATCACAACTACAAAGCATTACAACTATTGATAATGACGGTACTTCTGCTGCTGTTATTACCAGTGATTGGTACTACTGCTACTGCTGTAGTTAGAAATGATTCTGAAGCTAACTGACAGTGCCAATGTACTGATACTATGATTATTACTTCTTATGCTGCATGTGCACATATATGGGAAAAAAAAGTATTTATTTGGAAACTCTCTTGTGTTTGCCAAAACAAAAATTGAGTGTAGAATTAAAAGAATTTTATCAATACTTTCATATCTTTCTATACTATTTTATCAATACTTTCATATCTTTCTATACTATTTTATCAATACTTTCATATCTTTCTATACTATTTTATCAATACTTTCATATCTTTCTATACTATCACACTTTTTAAAAAACTTTTTCTGGCTTATAACTTTCCATTGAAAATACTGATACACTTTGAATGAATCTTATTCTGTGGCTTATTTCAATAGTTTTCTGAAATATCAGGCTCAGATGATTAGTGACACGTGCTATCAAGGAAAAAAAAATCAACATTGTCAATATATTTAATTATTGATAACTTAGTTAGATTATGATAAAAATTAATTTTTATCCTTATCATAATATCAGAAAAAAAGAGTGATTTCAACACTGCTCAGACAAAATAATTAAATTATTTATGAAAGCAAAATTCTAAACTGGTAATTGTTACAGTATTTACATTAGTCGGACTATTGTCCTCATCTTTGTCGCCATATTTGTCACAAAGTTTCGGCCATTGTACACTCCGGCCTTCTTCAGGTGGTTGGAATTTCGAACTGAACCCTTTATTTCGATCACCTGAAGAAGGCCGAAACGTTGTGACAAATATGGCGACAAAGATGAGGACAATAGTCCGACTAATGTAAATACTGTACATAATACCTCATCTCAGAAATATAGACAGACTCTGGTAATTGTTAGTAAAAAAAATTAAATCTCTGAAAAGTAGATTTTTTCTAAAACTAATTTTTTTCTTTAAAAAGTTATTACATTATTTTATAACCCACACCATCAAAAAATGCTATTAAAAAATAAATTAAAAAAACATAAAAGTTTGATATTAAAATAATAATTCAAGATAAAAAAAATCAGATGTAAAGACAAATTAATATTAAATTATTTTTTGCATACATTCAAGTGAAAGCTGTCAATTAGCAACTGGTTAGATTGGGTTCAAAGCCTGAAAACACATATTAAACCAGGAGCAGACCATTCACTAACAAAAACTGTAACTGCCAATACATTTCTTTTCATGTAAAATCAATGCTACATCTGGACAACAAATATCAGATTAAACAAAAAAAAAAAAGAAAGAATATTCATCAAATAACCAAAGGAGAAAAACAAGACAAAGTTACAAACAAAATAACTGTAATTTTCCCACTTATCTGTACGTACCAGAAAGTAAAGAAGTTAATTGCTGTGATGATCTCTATAATTAAAGCTTACTCCATGTATTACTCAATTGTTGTATTGTAAATACCCTGGGTCAGCCAAGTTTTAATTTTTACAATGATCCACTGGGCTGTAGCCCCCACAGTGGGTGCCTTTAATCCACTCTTTAGCACAGAACACCTGGCAATCTAGGAAAGCTTATTCCACACATGCTACTGCTTGGCCAAAGCTGTAAAAAGAGAAATGGAATCCAGGTAGAGGGGAGTGGATGGACCGAAATGTGGTATGACAATTTTCAAAAAAGTAGTTAAAATCCATCAGTGATAATTTAAAGAAAAGAAAGAAGAGGACTGCATGTGTGGGGATCAAAATGCTTTTTTGTTTTTGTTTTTTTCTTTTCTTTTATTTTTCTTTATTGTTGAAAGACATGGTTCGGTTTTACATATGAGGATGAGCTTTTTTTCTTTATTCTTTTTTCCAAAGAGTAATATATTAAAAATTAATTGCAAAGAAAAAAATAGCAGTGTGAGATAACAAAAATAAGAAAAGTAGCTGCTGATTATTTGAAAAAAATGTAAAAAAAAATGTCAAATTAATTATGAAGAAAAGAGAAAGTGATGCAAAGAATGAAGAGAAGCAAAAAGAATGGCTGAAATTAAGGAAAGCATGTATTAAAGAATGAAAAGAAAAGTAAGGATACTGAAGAAGGAGTTCATAATAAAAAAGGAAAAAGGAGAAATAATAAAAAAGAAAAAAGAAAAAGAAAAAAAGAAAAAAGAACAAAGGAAAAAAGCAAAAAGACAAAGAAAACAGAAAAAAGGACAAAACAAAAAGTGACAAGGAAAAAGGAAAAGGGAAAAAGAAAAAGAAAAAGGGAAAAGGTGAAATGGAAAAAATGAAAAGGAAAAGAAAGGAAAAATGGTAAAAAAAATAAAAAAGAAAAAAGAAAAAAAAGGAAAAAAATTGAGAAACATACAGCAATAAAAATAACAAAATTCTAAATAAGTTAAAAAAATTTTTTTTTTTAAATTTACTAAGCTTATCTAAATATGGGCACAATGTCTGAAATTTTGGCACCCAGTGAGGAACAAGTACCCAATATTGTCTTCAAGACAAACTTATGCACTCTTCAGAGTTAGGAATGGAACAAAGTAAAGGATAGTTGCCTACTTATAAACAAACACTAGAAAAATACTTTTTTGAAAAATTTCTTGAGATCTTTGACTTATGTTTTCACTGACATGTACATTTCTCAATGGTGCCATTTGGTAGTGTTGCAGCTCAGACTTCACACCAGGTTTGTTTTCAGGGTGCAGCGTCTTCCAGTCAAATGCTTGTGGCTTAAAAATAACCCTTTGGCCAGATCATTACCTACAAATTAATACCAGGAGAATTTGTAGTAGGAAGCAGATTTTATTTTCAGGTTATAACCTGCTGCTATAAATAAGTGATGCTGCAATGAGGCGAGATGTGGGAAACAGTCAAAAATGTGTTTTCCCTTTCATGTCATTTTCTGTGGACACTCATTGTCTCTCTGACTTTTTGCAGGCAATAGCCACTGTCTTATAGAGAACAGTGTTCTTTTTCTTGCTCCTTTGTCTACAAAAGTAATTCATCTTTATTCATTGACTCTCCTTGTCTGGTGAGTGAGTGCATTTGCTATGCACTTATCAAGACTACTTCACTCACTGATAACTATTGGTAAAATAAATGTCCAAATCTGTTTTTGTCACAGGTCAGCTCTTTTCCATTTAATATTGCTACTCAGTGTTCTGAGCAAAATGCTCATCTTCAAACAGGCAAATAGGCAGGTCTATCAATCTGAAAGACTCTGTTAAACCTGCAGACTCCCTGTACAGTAAGGAGCAACAACTTCACACAAGAGAGACACTAACATGACCTCAGTAACAAGTAAATATATGGTGGAATTAGATCTGTAGCCACATACATAAACAATTTTGAATTAGAGTTTTCATTTTTCAAGAATGGTGGCCAGACAAGCCTGTCTCCCTGCTATTTAATCTCAAACTGGGGAAAGAAAAGAAATGAATGCAATAGTGTTAAAATTTGAAAACAGCTCAATGAAATCACTTTCCCTACCAATAACCATGATAGGAACATCATTTAATTTTCATTCAAAATGGAGGAATTAAAATATTAATTTGATTTCTAAATTTATTTAAACTAATTTTATCATCACTATAGATTTAAACAAATTTTAAATATGTCTTGCACTTAATATCTTCAAATCAGAGTGTAGAATTTCACAAATATACACAGATGTATGCAAGTGTAAACATTTTAAGTGTGATTTCCTTTTTTTTCTGTAATTAAAAAACGTGGTTTAAGAAATGCTTATAAAGATGATTCATAATTTCAATTTAAAATCTGTAGCATACAAAATCTGAGTTTATTCAGATCTAAGTCATATACATAGATAGATGTGAACAAAGTCTGTTCAGATCTATCTATCAATCTAGACTTTAAATGGCAATCTAATGCAGTGTGTTGATCCACAGGTGTTCTCACACAGAAACATCCTATTCATTGCAGTCATAAAATCTGAACCTTTCAACCAACAAACATGTTATGAATGTAAGAGGAAGTAATAAGAAATAAAGAGTATGAAGATAAGAAGGATATAAAATAAGTGACCCTTGACTTGAAGATTTTAATACTGTACTGTTCCACAAAGTAGCAGTTTGTAGAGAAAGCTGTTTGAATGGAATACCCACCATAAAAATGGAGTACAGAGGAAATGAGAGTAGTATCATATGCCTTAGTTGTAAAGGTCTGAACTGGATAACAAGTGAATCTCACTGATAACTATTAATATAAGCATTTGATCATCACTTGGGGCTGAGTTCCTATATTGGTTGAGTTTTGAAAGTTCAATGCAACTAAATTCTGAATTTTACCACTTATAACTGTGTTTTTATAATCATTTCATCCCAAGCAAGGTGATAATGCGACTGGGATGCAATGGGTTAGTGAGAGTGGAAGAGGAGGAGGAAACTTTAGTAAGGAGAAAAGAACAATAAAAGAGTAGGATTCAGGAAGACAGAAAATGAGATTTTGTGTTGCATTTAAATTTTTGAAGATTGTATCCGGCAGAGAGGTAAGAAGTTGGATTGGAGTTCCACAGGTGAGAAAAAATATTAGAATAGAACATATGGTTGCATCTAACTAGTTCAACAGTAAAATGGTGAGACTTAGTTGACAGTGTAGTAGCATGCTTCAAATCATACAGTGAAGACACAAAATAGTAAAGCTCATCAGAATAGTTGCCATGAAAAATTAGTAGAAAAGACAGAGGAAAGCCACATCATGTCAGTAAGAAAGTGACTCAAGTCAAAATTCCAGGTCAGACCCTTCTTTGAATTTTGTCAAGAATCTCAAGATATATAGTAGAAGCATCAGACCAGATTTGGTAGCAATATTCAAAGCAGAGATAAATGGTAGATTTATAAATGTACAAGATGGATTCTGAGAAAACTGTCTGACAGTGAACTAACTTTCTGAGCAGTAAATATAACAACTGATTTAGTATAATCACTCCACATCATGTCAGTTGGAAATTTGAGCCAAAAAGGTGCGAAGAGTTGCTCTCCTGGGGGTTAGCATCAGTCATGCTGATGGGAGGTAGAAAAGGGCCTCTGTGGTGATTAAATGAAAGAAGTATTGATTTGGAGGCATTAAAATTTGCAAGCTATTGGGATTAGTTTTAAAATATGCTGGGCTAATTTAACTGATGAATGATAGAAGTTCTATTAAAATTTAGTAATTCTAATGGAGTCCAAGAAAGCAGCTTTTATATTGGAATAGTAAAAGATGTTTTCCAAAAGCTAACAAAAGTATTAAGAAACATGAAAAATTAATTAGAATCAAAGTAAGGAATGCTACATAAGATCAATATTTTGATATTGCAGTGAATGTTGGACAATTACAAAACAGATAAAGATATTTGAACCAACAGTGATGTGGATCTACAGAAGAATAGAGAGAATACTGTGGACAGAACAAAATTCTCAAGGATAAGAGGTGGTTTATCTGAGATAACTGGCCTGACATAGATCCTTTTTTTTGTCAGAATTTAATTCAACTCTTTCTTATTTTGTCTAAGATTAGTTCAGCAGGGTAACCAACTTGACTATTTTAAGATTGGTGTAACTGTCATCTATCAATAAAATATCAAGGATTACTTAAATATTTTGAAATGATTAATCCTGCATAAAAATAGTTCTTTGGAGACGAAAACTCTTCTTCTAGATAAAAATACAAGGTGCACATATAATTTACTTTTTCTCTGAATGATATTGAGAAAAAAAAATAGAATGGATGCATGAGTGTCAGAGAAAATTGTTAATATGACACAAAATACACATCTTCTATGTACCTCTTCAGGATGTTATCTACAGAGGGCACTTCAGCCTTGGCTGCCAACTAGTCAAAGAGAACTTTGAATTTAAAACTGATTGAGGATCAGGCTAGAAAATCCATACCACAAAATCTATTTGCTTCAGAAAGCAAAGCAGTGATATGTTGAGGTTATGGTTTCATATATGAACAGGATTGTTTTTGCTACTTGTTCAACAAATACAAGGCACAAGAGGTTGTTATATGAATGCAAAAGGAGGTAGTAAGAAGTGTATATTATGAAGATATACAGGAAAGATAACCATTGACCCTAGACTTGAAGAGATTAATATTCTAATGATCAAGGAAGCATCCACTTGGGGGTCTGTTCCACAAAGTAGCAGTTCATGGAAAGAAGCTGTCTGAATGGAACTTCCTTTATACTAATGGAATACAAAGGGAATGAGCATGATTAGTCTTAGCTGTGAAGCTCTGTACTAGCAGAACTAATGAATGAAGCTCATCAGAATATTTGCCATGAAAATAACAATAAAGTAGCAAGAGTCTTGCAATGTTTCACCTATGTTAAAGGGCTTGCAGATCAGACATGTACACATTTCCTTAATGTCTTGACACACACAATTCAAAAACTAGAAACCTCACCTGATATAGATGAAAAAAAATATATAGCAAAATGTTTTCATATACTTAAATGAGTACATAAAAAAAATGAACATAAAATTTTAAAAGCATACACACAAAATAAACACAAGTATAAATTCCCAGTGCAGATTTAACTGATACAGAATACCTTTTATGGATTTAAAATTTGACAAAAATCAGTATAAATTGATAAATGTATTTTAACATGATACATAAGCACATATAAGGAGATACTATATTTCGACTCTAGGCAGAAAAATGTAAGGACTATATATATATATATATATATATATATATATATATACACACACATACATATAAAATAATAGCTGGTCACTCGTATTTGAGGATACCCATCTATTAGGGCAGCTAGCTAATCCCAGTGCAGATGCTTGCTCAGGCACATTTGTGCTTGTTCAACACCCACAGAGCCAACCTGTGGTTTATAATGTATCTATGCTGAGAAGACCTTAGTTACAGTTACAGAGCATGTTATCTAGGATGATCAATAATCTGAACAAGGCCAGCACACTCAGACCCTCAGTCATGATGACTTGTGACTTTGTGCTAGCACAGCTATTGACGGCCCTGCCAGGGGTTCCATCTACCCAATTTCACTCACAAGGCTTGGGTCAACCCATGGTATAGCTTTCAGACACTTTCCAAAGGTGCCGCATGCTGAGATTGCCCCCTCCTGACTGATAACATCAGGAAGTCGACTTACTGACAAATAAACCATGGTGAAATTCGAACCTGGGTCTCATGGTCAGAAAGCAAACAATCTAATCACTCGGCCACATGCCCATACATACATACATACATACATACATACATACATACATACATACATACATACATACATACATACATACATACATACATATATTTTTTAAGACATTTTTTATATTTATATGTTCTTTTTATAGATACAAATATTTAAGTAAATGCTCTGTTTTATAATAAACAGTATTAACAACATTTACCTGCCTGAATGTCTGAAAAATTTATTATAAACAGAGCATTTACTTGAATATTTGTATCTATAAAAAGAACATATAAACATAAAAAATGTCTTAAAAAATAATTGTCGGACTTTGTACATTTAATAATATATATATATATATATATATAAAGACACACACACACAGCACATGTACACATATATACAAACAAGCAAAATAACAGAGATAATTGCAATCAATTTATTTCTGCATTCTATCATTTATGAAGGTTTTCTTTTGGTTTAAATTACATGTTTAAATTGAAGAAATCTCACATATGTACTTGAGTGCCATATAGATGCATGTATAATATTATTTATGTAAATGTTGGCAAAATCTGATGAAAATCAGTATAAATTACAAAGTCAGAATTCACATTTTAAACTTTTCTGTGTATTTTATCAATAAAAATAAAATAATCAATTAATATCCGTCCGGTTTAAAAAATATATTAAATATGTACAACTTGTGGAGAAGTGGAAACTAAAAGGTTAATGATTAACAAAGTTTAATATTTTTGTCTTCTTGCAATCTCTGAATTTGCTTTTGAAATGATTAACTCAATACTGTAAATGTGTTTCCTTCACATCAAGATCCTTGATACATCACTGATTAATTTATTCTTCAAAAGAAACAGAAAAATACCATTTATCTAACCATAGCAACCTGTGCATGATGTCTACAGGGCTATGAATGAAAGAAGCTCATGCATGCAAAATTTATACTTGGAGCAAGAATTTGATGATTAACTACCAAATTTTACAATTTTGAAACTAACATTTAATTTTGGAAGTTTTTTCAGTTTCATTTTGCACAGGAAAATCAAGGAAAAGATGTTTTGGAATGAATAAAAACATTAGCATCAAAGAGAATAAGTTTATTAAAAGGTATATTTTGAGAAAGTTCTTTAAAATTAAATAAAATGCACCAACAAGGTTCACGCACTTACAGTTTGAGAGCGCCTGAATGTACCCATAGTCAGGTAGCACTGTACTTAAATACACACTCATCACATGATCAAGTAGGGATACTGCAAATGTACAAATTCTTGGAAGACTTTTCAGGAAATAAACATAGTTACTTAAGTTCCCAAATGGCATCAACAATTAGAAAATAAGGCAAAACAATTTCTATAACTTTTATGAAGTTATAAATTTCTAAAACCATATCTGAAAGCTATAACAAGTACCATATATACTCTAGTTTAAGGCCAGGTTTTATAATTAGTTTTCTGCACAAAAAAACAGAGGTTCGCACTATATACAGGTACATTTTTTAAGAGTTTAAAAATCATGTCACCAAAGTTAAGCAAAATTAAGCCTGGTCAGTACCTAGATGGGTGACTGCTTGGGAATACCAAGTACTGTAAGCTTGGATCTGTGGGAGGTGTAAAGAATAATGGCTGAGTTCCAGTCCCAGTTGGGTTCCTTATAATCACTTATGGGCAAATACTTTTGGGAAAGGTTTGAATCCATCTTTTCTTTCTTCCCCAGCTGTGGGTTAATTAGTAAGACTTGTATCATTAAATCATTATTATCTCATAAAAAACTATATATATATGTATGTATGTATGTACATATGTATGTTACTATTATCCAAAAATAATATCTGGTTTTAAATAACCAGCAAAGGGTTGATAAGCTGTAGAAAAATCAATCAACAGAATCTGGAGGTAGCAGTTCGTATATCACTGTTACTGGTGCCTTGTCTACAGCCTGTAGTCACATTACCAAGTTAAAATATGACAGATTTTAATTATTTTACTGGTAAAATAAAGAAAATCTATTTACAACACAAAAAATTAAAAATAATAAATAAGATTGAGGAAAAAAAATCAATAAACTTGCTCCTTATTTCATATTGTCAGGATAATTTATTTATGACAAAGGATTTGAAATAATTTCAATATCTTTATCATAAAGAAAGAGTTACCATGATAAACACTGTTTTCTTACAAAATTTCATTCAATTCCTAAGACCTGGAAAGAAAATTGCAACTTTTCTTTGGGCCAGATATGGAAGGTTAAATAGGTAAAAATTTGTCCTTGTAAAAATATTTAACTTGTCCACAAAGAAAAAGGAAAGGAAAAGAAAAAAGCAGATAAAGTATAAATCCCGAAGTAGTTGTGGTGATTTATAAAAAAATGTTTTTCTTTCTTTTATTTTCAGTTCAGTTTCTTTTTATGAAGACAGTTTTATATAGAGAATATGCAAGACACAGACAGACAGACAGACTTCGCAACTCAGATGTTTCCTCCAGCTGCTACTCATATTATCACATAGACTGTTTGGACTGACTGCCTACTTAATACATTTTCCATTTATTTATACCTTATGTGCGGACATCATAGTAGACACAAAATGCAGGCAAATATTTAACAGAAAAATGTTTGCAAGTGTGATGGTCAAACTCTCTGCTTCCGGGCAGAGAGGATCCCCAGATGAGGCTATGCCAAAGGGCAGAGTCTCCTCTCAGGAGACAGCTACCTGACCACATCTTTTATGGGGTCTACAGGGAATTTTTGGCTAAGCCTATGGGCTCAGATACCCCACAATAAACTTGGACCTGTGTCACATCTGACTGTGTGGGGTGTTTAGTGAATATCTGCCTAAATTATCAATTGTGCCATTTGAAGAATATAAAATTATTAATAGCTATACATGATTAAAAGGAGAAACTTTGTATGTTTTAAATAGCGCATAATTTTTATTGTTCTCTCTAAATTAATTAGTTAATTAAATGTTATTTTAAGTTGGTATCCATTCAGTAGGGATCTATTTTAATAATTTTAAATGAAAGGTAATTTCTATTGTGTCTGAAACTAATTAATAGTAAATGTCCTCATAATTTATTTCCTATAACATGAAACTGTTTAATTGGTTCATTTTACCAAATCTTAATTTTTATAGATTTTTAAAGTTTTTCTACGCAATCTTCATGCTGTATTAGAAAGGTTTCATGTAAGGTTAAATAGAGGCTGAAAATATAGCCTTTTCAAAATATTCAACATGTCCACAAAGAAAAAGAAAGCAGTAAAAAAAAAAGTAAGTGTAAACACAATTTCTTTTTATATTCAAGAAATAGAGATGATTTTACAAAATGGCCCAGTGGATAAAAACATTGGTTGAAGTAATCCAGTGACTTGAACCAAAGAGTTGTGAGTTCAATACTCGGCTACAGTAGAAGTGAACAAAAACTTGTAGAGTTGAGATACTAAAGTGAAATAACTGAAACTGAAATATCCAGAAAAGCATGGCATGTGGAAATGGAACAATCTATCCCTATGGTCTAAAAGGGCTTAATCCGAAATTACAATGAATATCTAAACTGAAGAAGGCCTGGGCTTACAACATAAGCCCTGGCCTTCTTGTTGGCCAAAATGTTGTGAATATGACAATGAAGATGAGGACAACAGTCTAAACAATGTAAATAGTGTAATTTTTTTCTTTGTTTTCATGGAGTTTCTTCATTTGAAGATTGTCTTTATATAAATGGAAACAGGCTGGACACAAGTAGATTTCTTAATGACTCCGTTTCTACACTGTCTTTCATTTGTACATGGACAGAGTATTAAACACAAAAATATGAGCAAATATTTAACAGAAAAAGTTTAGACTATTTAAAAGCATATTAACTGAAGAGTATAAAATTTCTAATAACTTAATAGTAATAAATACCTAAATGTTGAAACATTGCATACTAATAATTTGATATATGTTCTAAATGCTGTATACATTTTACCTTTCTTTTTAAATTCTAATTAGATTCTAAGTTGGTATCTACTTGATAAAGTTATCACATCTTATTAATAATGTTCAGTAAACAGGTCTTTATGTTTGAAACTGATTAATTAATAATATATATTCTAACATGTCCACCATAATTTGAATAGCTGATTTGTTCCTTTTACCCAAACCTTCATTTATGTAGATTTTTTAATTATTTTCTTAAAAACTGTTTAATTGCAAAATAAACTGGCAAAGACTATCCATTTCAGACATTTGTTACCTATGAGCTTTTAATCTGAAAACTTAAACAATCCTAGAGTAGGAGAAAAGATGACATTAAAGCCATGCAAATAAAAATAAAGATCACTGATTATGGTTGTAAGATGAGATTACTTTTTTTCTATTAGTGTAATTTTGTGAAATAGAGTAGGCTGCTGATATTTCAATATACCCAGCATTCAACTGTCATGTTCAAAATTGGTTTAACTTGTTTATGGCAGTGAAATGGTAAATACACATATTTTCTTCACTAATATTTTTTTCTTTCTTACATAGCTTGCGAATCAATATTTTTCCAATGGCTGCATGCAAACTTGCATATGGTCTTCAAATGTACAAATATTATACAGGATATTGAAGCCATTATGGATGCAAACTTAAAATTTTGAAAATTGTGCAAAAATTTTTCGTTTTTCTTTTACCTTAATGATTCTCTAAAATACATTATTTTTATGGCTGTTAATTTATGCCAGGACACAGAGGAAGTCAAATTGATTATTAATAATTCCTTTCAGTGATGGATGTGCTGAGTTCAACACGTTTTACAGTTCTCTTGCTGTATAGATAATACAATCATTAGAGTGTGATATAGCTATAGACTATTACGGTTGGCTTGTTAAAAAGACAGAAATAACAACAAAAATGCAGTCTGTGATATATGATGTATTAAGGTAGGCCTGGGAGCTCATCTGATTCCTGGCTGTCATGGCAAATTTGTAGGATGGATTGTAGATTGTAATCCCATTTGGTAATTGCTTGCAAAGGAAAAAGATTTTCTCAATATTAGCAAAAAAATTGATAAATGGGTTTACCTCCCTTGAATGATGACGGTTGAATGAAGTCAGGCATTGAGAATTGCTGATGGAAAAACCTGATGAAATGAGAGAGAGCAAGTACTTCAAATAATAGAATGCAATATGAAAAATTCAAGTGGAAGAGAGCCCTTCATCCATTCACTCATGGATGTTGTACCATATATTATAGTCGTATACCTCAGCCATATCTGTACTGTTGTGTAAATCAGCCATACATTTTTTTTTAAATTAGTATCACCCCATGCAAGGCAGTAAATCCACGAAGACACAAGGGGTTACAGGGTGTGGAAAATTTAGGAACAAAAACATTAATAATAAGCAAGAAGAGGAAAGAGTAATCAGGAGGACAGCAGGTAGCATTTGGCATTGCATTTAAACTTTTGCAGATTAAAGTTGGCTGGAAAGCATGGAGCCGGAATGGAGTTCCACAAGTGTGAAGTATGAGAAAAGAAACTGTAAGCATAGAAGTTACAGCTACATCTAGCCAGCTCAACTGTAAACTGGTGAGATCAACACTAGTCTAGTACTGCACTTAAATTCAAAATGTCTAGCTACCATAGTGAAGAGCTCATCCGAACAATTACCATGAAAGTATTTATAGAGGAGGCACAGAGCAGCAACCTTACAGTGGTGGGAAAGTGACTGAAGCTGTGCTGCCAGATCAACACCAATAATACTGCTGAGTCTTCTCTGGATTTTATCAAGGAGCTCAAGGTAAATAGCAGGAACACCGGACCATGTAGGAAAGGAAAATATAGAGAGAGTTTTGAAATACAAGCAGAAATTTAATGTAGAAATTCAAATAGAAATAGAAGGATATTTTTATTATTAAACTTTAAAAGTGATAAAGCACAAACAAAAGTGAGGCCATGAATTTTTTTATTTTTTTAAATAGGTGACTTTTCATCTTTCTTGTCAGTTCATTGAAATGCCTAAGAAGAAAGTCATGGATGATTCTCATATTTATTAGTTGGTTTTCCTCAGTGAAATTCCTGTTTCATGATGTTTGGCAAGTTTATTTTTCAAATTGTCAGCAAAATAATTAAGTCTATCCAGCTAAATAGTGTTGATACTATCAAAAACAAAGATAAAACTATAAGTCCTAAACTACTTGATAGTACCCAAAAAGATATACTATTTCTAAATTCAACTAGACTGTTATGATACTACAATATACACTGTTTTTGACTATCACCACTGTGAGTTGTCCCACTTGACTAAAAAACATTGCTAGTGAATACTGCTTAAGCCTATGAATAGGAAATGATATTCTCATTCACTCTTTTTCCTATTTTACAACTCTGACTATAAGATGTAGTCGCACATGAGGAAAAAAGTGTCATCCACTGGGGCATGTTCACTTTCAATGTCCTACGGCTTTGAATCTGTCATGTAGGCCTACACATATATCACACACATAAAAACACTTTCTCTAATTTAAATGTTTCCTATACAATTAGTTTTTAAATGTTTTCTACTTTTATTATAATTGTGATATTTTTGTTAATGCATGCATTGTTGCTTGTTTTATATATTGTTTTGTGTTACTATTTTATTACTCGGACTCACATTTGAGTTTACAATAATTGTTTTAGGAAAAATAATGCCACGGTACATGTGTTTTCTACATAAACACCACAGGCATTCCTGCAACAGCACTTAAAATATTTCAACTGTTAAATCCCTCAAGTTCTGAAAAATCTAAATTGCTGAAAAATCCAATTATGTGATTTTAATATAATTAAACTAAAATGGTTAGAAAACTGTTGAAAGTCAAGTTTTAAAAGTTGAACTTATAGGAGAGTAAATTGACTTTTTAAAATGATACTAAATTTTGCCTCCTTGATATTAATGGTTATGAGATAATCTTTTCAGTTCTTTTTACAAAGGTGTAACTTTCCAAAATGTTCTACTTTTTTAGCACCTTTACTGAGTGAGCTTGAGTAAATGGATGATAGAACAAGGTTCAGAACCAATAATAAAAACACAAAATTTATTAAGAGCTACAAAGTACAGAAAAATGTGGATAGCCATGATCCTGAAGGGACACGGTATATTGAAGAAAAAGTTGATGTGATTGGTGTTTATGTTGTGTATTGAAATACAGGGCTACCTAATCCAAGATGCATTCAGGTGCTTCCTAACTGTAAGCATGTGGAACTTACAGACACATTTGTGTGCTTTGAACCATAAAGATTAATAAGATGGCAAAATAGATGAAGAGAGCCATAAAGTCAAAAGAAAATGGACAAGAGAGCAAATACATATTTTGAATTAAAAAATACAAACATGAAGTTTGGTTTCATACTTAGGATTTTTTACAGAAAGGCTGGTAAAAGCATTTATTATATCCTGATCATACTTACGTAAATTAAATGCATGTTTAGACAAAGAGTACAAGGTTTTTTTTAAGTGCATACTTGTGTCTCCATTTGCATTGTCACAGATTAAATATGACCCTGGAGTTTCATGGACTGCATTGACAAGTTGGAAAACAGAACCTCAGATCAACATAAAGAAATGATATTCACTTTTCATGAAAATCTTACATTGAAATGAAAACTGATTTTCTAATTATTTACATTATTCAAACTATTGTCCTCATCTTTGTTGCCATATTTATCACAACATTTCAGCCGTTGTACACACTAGCCTTCTTGAGGTGGTTGGAATGTCGAACTGAATCCTTTATTTCGCTTGCTGGGGTAGAGTGTTCTAGTTCCACATGCCATGTCTAATGGATGTCAGTTATCTCCTGTTAATTCACCTCTCCAAGTTCTCCACTGCCTTTACTTGAAGAAGGCTGGAGCGTACAACTGCTGAAACGTTGTGATAAATATGGCAACAAAGATGAGGACAATAGTCCGAATAATGTAAATAGTGTACATAATACCTCATCTCAGGAATATGGACAGATACTTATTTCCTAATTGTTGATTCCTTTTTCTGTTTATTGTACCAGCATAAATAAATACATTTTATGTTCAGTTTTAGCTCTGTCATATTTCTTAACTCAGTCTTAATTACTAGACAACATGACCAAGAATTATGACCAGATGCTACTCACAAATAATCACTCACCATTATTGCATTTATTGCCCATTATGCAGGACATGTTTTGCTACAGATATTATGCTATTTTGGTGTTACCATACAATATTATCACAACATTATATACTATCTCTACTACAGGAATATTCTTTCAGACTAAGAATTTTTCAGAGTTTATTTGAAGTTTGGAAATATTTAGTGACTTGTCTTGAACTGACTTTTATGGGGAAAAACTTATCAACATGATGTGAATGGTAACAGAATTGGCAATATTAGCAATTTCCATATTAGGAAATGTTCAGCATTCACTGACTGAGCAGCCAGTGCTAGTTTCATTTGCAATTTATAAAAGCTTTCCACTAAAACAAGTAGTTGTTATTGATCTTTTGCATACTGAGAGGAGCAATCCTTTCTTTCCTTTTCTTTTAGGTAATGTGGAACAACAGTATCTTGATTATAGCATTATTATCTCTTAGAGTTGTATTTTCTATCCATTTTAGTTGTTGCTGTTGATGAATGCCATAAAGTGATGTGGTTTCTGTTATCAGGTACAGTTATTTGTGATTTTGTAATGATTTGAAGAAGTATTGTCCTTATTGAGATCTACACGCTAGTCCTACAGGTAATGTTTTTAATCATCAATCTGAGAAAGCAGTAATAAGTAACTGACAGTTTAGATATTTCTGTATTTGTTTGCCTCTATTCATCATATCCATACAAAAAATCTTGATCTGATAAGAAAATGACTAGCTTTAATGTTAATGTTCTGTTTTTGTAGCAATTTCTGCTGTTTGGCTAAACTACCAGAGCACAGTCTATTCTATATTCACCTTCCTTATTGCCTATGCTAAATTTATCATAACACACAACTTTAAATGGCTTGTATTTACAATTTCTCTTGGACTGCAAAAAACTGAATTTTAAACAGTTTACAACTCACTGGAAAAATTCATTATGTTAAAAACATTTTCTAAAAAAATGCATCAAGTGTAAATATCAGGAATTTCATTTCTTTTGCTAAACTGCAGATACAGAAATTTCTGTCACAGCTAATGTGTTAATGTCAAGCAAGCTTAAATTCAATGAGCTGATGCTGTGAACTTTGTATGACAATACAGTTTTCTCTGAAGATCAAAACAGAAAAAAATAATGAAGGTGAAATCTCTTTAGTAAATAAAGGTAAGCAGTTCAAGTAGCTGCAATCTCTCCTCATTTTTTTTGTTTGAAATGCAATATTTATTATCACGTAAAGTATAAATAATTTTAACAATTACAGATATAATATACGTATAAAAAAGTAGGGTTTTATATATATGAGGTCAACAGTAGTCTGGATAATTGAGTCAATGCATACAATCATTTCCTTAGCTGCAGAGTTTATTTCACCAGAGTTAAATACAGTTTTGAAATCAAAATTTTCTTCTCCTAGACTGATTGCCAACCAAAGCTACAGAGCCCATACTGCCCTACTATTTACCCATAATGGGTGGCTTTGAAATTCAGAGTTTTTTTCTTCACCTAGATTGGTTGACACCCAAGTCTATAGAAACCATTCTGTCCTTCTATTTAGCCATAGCTGGAGGGCAAAGTGATGGATTCATACCTTTCCCAAGGGTATTAGCATGTAAGTGAATGTAATGAACTCGACTTGAATTTAAACACAGCTCTCTGATTCCGCAATCTGAGCCATAACATGACTGTGCTTCCAAATTACAATGTGCTTCCAAGAGCTTTACTACAACATAAAGCAATCTCAAATGGAAAAATAATACAATTATATTTAAATTTTATCTTTTACATACTGATGACTCAAATGTCTTTTCACTATTAATAGAAATATTTGCCTTGAATATTTTTTATACTAAAGTTTATCCAATTCTTAAGAGCCACTAAAGTTAGATGGTCACTGGTAAAATAGTTTGGATGAATGAGGTGTGTATGATAAAAATGGAAGGTGTGGTAGGAAATGAAGATTGTAAGAATAAAGAGGATAGATAACAACTAGCCCTTGACTTGAAGGAGTTAAGACTGTCACATTCAAGGAAACATATATGTGGCATTCTGTTCTGATAATATGAGGACGATTCAACTCTTTGAAAGTAGCTTGGCATATCCTTGTTGTAAAGTTCTGAACTGGTAGAACTAAAGAATGGAGTTCATCTTAAAATTTGCCATGTTAATATTGACTGAATATTGATACGTCCTGAAAAAAATATCTGTTAAAAAGATTGTCACCACCGAATCACATAACTGATCATAAACAAATGTTCTAGTAAAGAAAAGAAAAAAAAAGCTGTAAACTTATATTAGCAATAAACACCTGCAATAGGTTTCTTCTGTCTCTTGTATGCAGCACTTGTAGCCAAATCACAGTTCAAATGATAGTCCATTGTAACAGTCCAACAGGCAAAGTAGAAATGACAAAATGGGGTCACAAATCCAACCTTCACCTCTGACCAGCAAAAACACATGTTTGTCCACCAAGCTCAGAAAAAATCCTCCTTGTAAGTGAAAAACAACAGCTTTTATTCACCAAGTGTTTTTGTTGATTGGCCATGCCATTCAGGGGAGGAAAGAACATTAGCATAGATTCTTATACTTAAAGTAGTAGACTTTTGCTAACTACTTTCCATGATTTTTCTTTGGCAGATTGCACAGAAACACAAACTCTTTTTCGAGCTAGGTGATTATCTCTTTCACTACGACAAATAAAAAAAATTAATTAAATGATTTTAAGTGAGCTACCAGGCTGGTATGTTGGTCCCACCCTTTCTCTGTCAGAACAGTTAAATTCAACTCTCTCTTCTATTCAAACAGCTTCTTTCCTTGCACTACCCGTCTTTAGAACTACCTTCCTCTTACTAACTTCCTCAATGAATATAATCTTCAAATATTCAAGTGTAATGTCAATCAACATCTGACACCCTGAGCTTGTTTCTCATTCTTCTCTGTATCCTTTCCCCAAACATGCCACTTTACTCTTGTTCTCAATCCTCTGTAACCCCTTGCATGCTAGTGGCACTCCTGACTTGCTTGGAGTGAAATGCTTTAAAAAAATAAAGAAAAAAAACAACACATAAATTAATTTAAATTTTAATTGCAAAATTATTTATTAAAAGCAATCAAATTTTAAAGTTTATTTTGATTACAGAAGCTGTATAATTAGTAACAAAATTATTAATAAGTGTTGCTTCACTTGTTTATTCTTTTTCTGTTACCCAGGCGAAAAAGGATATTAGCCATTATGATACACATGTCCATTTCGGTTTAATAAAATTATGTGTGTGTATATATATATATGTGTGTGTGTGTGTGTGTGTGTGTGTGTGTATTCATTGACAAACCTAAAAATATTTTTTCAAAACTTTCAAATAATTTTATTTAATTATTAAAAATAATTTTATTTATTATTTGATTTCCGAAAGTTCATAAAATGATAATTATCTATTTTTCAAGGCTTAAAAAATTGGCAAATTTTTGTTGCTGACTTTTTCTAGTGTACATGTGCCATCAAAAATGATGTCAGTCATGAGAGAGTTTTAATAAAAATGAAATGCAATGAAACGCAAGTCTTGAAACAGTCTATTGAGATTAATTCCGATATTATACAAATTACTTTTTGTTCAATATCTTTTCATGTTAAAAATGTTGTGTGTTTAACACAACAGTGAATTGAAAATATCTCTCAGATGAAAAAGAGAAGCAACAGAACAATAAAGATGGTGATGACAAACACAATCACAAGTTGAAAGAAAACAATCAGTTAATACACAAAGTTAATCAAGTGTATTACAATGGAAGCCTTGAACAAATATGACTGCAATCTACAGAAGGTAGGATTAAGGAACCGTCTAATTAAATGGTCAAATTTGCTCAGGAACTAATTTTGTCATAATGCAGATATTTTATTTGTAAAGATTATTAAAATAACCAAAGGAAGTAATCACTCATAAATTTACTAACTTAAGCCGATTTACTTCCATTCCCACTACAGAAGGCACAAGAAATATGTAAGTTAATACACATTGATAATTATTATATGGTTTGATGATTATTCAGTCCAAGTGTAGGGATGGTACAAAGTGAGTGAGAGGGGAATATATTATTCCACTCTCTTATTTCAAACACATTCAAATTTATGTATGTGTATATGTCAGCATATTCTTTTGCGTACATTAAATAGAACAAGCAGATGTAAATCATTGATACACAACAGAGATATCCGTCTCCATTAAGGATTTCATATGAAGTGACAGACTGTGATGGACAGAGAATAATATGGATTATTATTATTATTATTATTAACCGTAGTAATAGAATAAGTAATGATAATACCCAGTTCATCGTCATCATTCCTACACCCAGATGTGGTTATAGTGTCGCTAAAAATTCAATTAATTATTAACATATCATCACTTGTAAAATTCCTTAATGATCCCATTGAACTGTTTTGAAAATATTCACTTTTTGCTTTGAAAATATATAATAAATTTTTTCATTTAATTTACACTGATCAGAATAAATTTGTACTGCTTACCCTTCTGTAAATTTGGCAAATGAGAGAGAGAAAAAAATCAAATACTTATTTGTTATCCTGAAATTTTTCTAGAATCTAATTCAGTTTTATAAATTTCTTTTATGTGTATTCTTTCGAATATTTTGCCTTAAAAACAAAAATGATGGAAATAAAATCTTCATTACAAAAAATAAGTATTCGCATATTAAAGAAACGCTCACACGAAAATAACAAGGTCATATTTTAGGATATATGCATGATTTCAGCATTAAAAATAAAATAGACCTCTTGCTATTTAAAAAAGAAAGAAAAGAATTCCAAGAAATATGAATCAATATGTTTGCTCAATATTAAAACTTATATAGCAAGTTGGTACGTGGATCAACTTTCTCTGAAAGAAAAATGCACTTCCTAGCTTTTTAAAATATTTTGTATTTCTTTATCTTAATAGATGAAAAAAGAAAGATATCAACTTTTTCCTTGCTTTCTTTGGTCATCTGAATAAGATTTTCTGAAATAACTGGACATGTTGTTTCCAACCATTTATGTAGTGTAGCTTTTTCCTCGCAACCTAAATTTCAAATATACCCCAATGCATTATACTATGTGATGTAATGGAATAATCTGTCACCCCCATGAGTGACTACACTATAGGTAGTAACTGCCTATAAGTATCCTTAAGGCAAAGGACTACAGGAGTCTAGCTGTGATCTGTTGAGTATGACTCAGACTTAGGCGAGAACTACCGACCTTCCAATAGTAGCACTCACTACTGGATTGACTTGTGACGACCTTGTGCATAACTGTTACCTTTATTCTTATTGTACTGGTTTTTACAATAAACCTTTACTTATTTTATCCACCATGTTTTCAAGTATATATTCCTATTAGCATGATATATAACACTATGATAGTCATAATTTGGAGTCAGTCACAGAGTGAAATAACTCTCTATTACTCCACCTTGTTTGCCAGGTGGTGTTGTATTCAGGCTTACAAAAGTAATTAACATGATCCCTTTCTTTTTTTCTCTCTCATCCATAGAATGTAGTAGTCTCCATTCTTTCTCTACATGAGAGACAATCTTTCGGCAAGCCGACTTAATTTACCTCAACCACGTGGCACATTGACAAATGCCATAAATGTTTTTCTTTCCTTTTTCTTAGTTTCTGTCTTCCTTTTTCTGCACACACACACACACAAGTATAATTCTCTCTATTTGGTGAGTCATGCTGTTCTTTATATAAATATGTGTACATAAAAACTGTCTATGTGTTGAATCCACTTCTTTCAAAAGTTCTCAACACTTGCCATAACAAACAGTAATACGCATCCAGTACAACTGAAAACTAGATACTTTTATTGGTTAGAATGGCAACAAGACAATTTTGTATTTCTGCTCCCAGTCTTATTTTTGATCAACAATGAATCAAAGTCGGACAAGTGATTGATTAAATGAATTCCTATTTACAATTGCAACTCTAATACTAATCAACAGAGTGGCTTTAAGGATAAACTAATTAAAAAAATGCTTGTATAAATGGATAGCAGAACAGGAATTGGGGGTAGGTATAGAAAACAGACAAAACAAGTCAAACCTAAAACATTTAGGAAGATGTTTAACACCATTAAAGCCCGTATCCTGAAAGGACATGGCACAAAGAAGGAGATGTTAATTTTTCTTGGAAATGACAAATTTATCCGTTTTGGTATTATTGGTTATTAGATATTGTTCTGGAAATGTTCACCTTTGTAAGCATTGTATATTTCCAAAAGGGAGTAGATTTCTGGCACTTCCAGCCTTAAAAAGGTAAAAGCTGTCTCTGGAAATAACTTTGGTATCGACAGAGACAGTATAAATTGCCAAGTGGTTGATCCAAATGTGACACGCCTCCATTCTCTTTGAGAGCAGGGAGTTGGGGGAATAAGAACAGACATAACAAGATAAACCTTACTAAAACTGACAAAGTATAGGAAGATGTGTAAAACCCTGATAGCCCATGTCCTGATGGCACATGACACATAGAAGAAGTTAATTTCTGTTGCAAATGACAAATTTATCCTTCTTGGTATTATTAGTTATGAGATATGGTTCTGGAAATCTTCCAAAAGAGTATAGATTTCTGGCATTTCCAGCCTTAAAACATTAAAGGTTTTTTATGTTTTTTTTAATCATTTCACTCCAAACAAGGTAGGAATGTCACTAGTACACAGGGGGTTACAGAAAGTGAAAATGTGAGGAAAGACTGAGTATGGTGGTATTATCTCAGGAAATAATTTTGGGATGGACAGAGACAATATAAATTACCACAAACACACACTAACCCATTCTTTTTAGACTCAACTAACATGGTGTAAGACATTTTACCAATATATCTAGAAATAAGGGGAGAGAGAAAAGTAAATTTCTTATTTATATAATTTACACCCAGACTATTGCCCATCCTGCATATGATGATAAACTACATCTGCATCCTGGGTAAGATGATAAACTACATTCAACAGCAAGGCTTCTGATCAGGAGGCTTTGAGGAGCATGGAACAACCTCTTAATTGCTGGTGTTGCCAGTTCCACCTGACCTGGGGTGGTAGCACCTGTTAGGTTCCCATCTATAGCCAAATAGATAAACCCCAAATTGGGGTCAAAAAACTATAGTTTTTAATACCAGCAATAAGTTTTTGTAAAAAAATTACCAGCAATAAATTTTTTAAGAGAAATTATTAACAGCAATACATTTTTTGAAAAAATATTTCCAGCAATAAAAATCTTGTCGGCATTAAATAACCCATTGAGATTGATATGCAGTAAACCAAAGCAAACCAAAAACCAAACCAGACTATTTTCCTCATCTTTGGTGCTATTATTACAATGTTTCAGCTAATGTGTCCCCCAGTCTTCTTCAGGTGTCTGTTGATCCACATAACCTTCATAGAAATGAACCCTTTATTTAATCTACATGTTCTCATTCCACTGACCACATTTATAGATATCTTGTCTAGTTCTTGTTTAGTACTACTCATTTATTGCTCACCCCATTTCTACTGATTCTAAGTTGATGGCACAGTAGCTGAAATAGTGGGATAATAACAAATATGAAAACAAAACTCCTCACCACAGAAATTCAGCAAGAGATTGTAATTTGTTATATAAAATTATCTTTATATTAAAAATTCCATATAAATTTTTTTTTTTTCAGTAAGGTTCACCATTTACAAGGCCTGGGAGCCATTCAAGGTAGAGGGTTACATTAAGGAGTAATTTATACAGATAGGCAAGGAACATAATGGTTAACTCTAGACTTGAACAGGTTAAGATAGTAGTGTATTGAGAAACATTCACTTGGTTGTCAGTTCCACAGAGCAGTGGTTCGCAGGAAGAAGCTGTTCAAGTGGAACCTAAATCTCACTGATGGAATATGCAGGAAAAGTAGGTTTGTTACAGTGTAAGTGGCATAGCATGTCTTTGCTGTGACGGTTTGAACTGGCAGAACCAAGGATTGTAGTTTGTCCGAGCACTTTCCATGGAAGTAGAGACAGAGCAGCAACAACAGATGTTCATTTTTCAGTTGCAGATTTGGAGAAAGAATATTAGGTCAGAAAAAAAAGTCATTTCAAAATTTTCAGCATAAGGAAAATAAAAGAAATATGAAAACAATGTAATGATATTGGGAGAGTTGGACTTCATGTAAATGGATTCCCCATTCACCTCCTGAATTTGCCATGTCATAACACTGCCATAAGAAATCTGGTTGTTATGGTATATATTGGAGTTTTTTTTACCTGGATACAGACAACAGACAAGAAAATCAAACAATGGAATTTGTATAAAGATTATTTTAGATGAACAACAGACATGTCACGTAGAAGAAATTCCAAGAAAATTCATTTTAATGCACTGTCTTTCACTCCTTCATATACGCACATGAATGATATCTCTGTACACCTTGTTGTATATATCAACATATGAATGCAGATATGGGCTCCATTATATATGAAAATTTCTCAGAGTTAACTGGTAGAAAAGACAATATTTATAAATATAAATGACAATAGGAAAACTGTAGTAGTTGCCGACACATTTTGTCCAATGTGGACTTTCTCAAGGCAAAAAAACGAGATGAATTTATTTAAACAAAGTAACTAATAATAACAAAAACAAAATGTCCTTAGCAAATGGAAGAATCTAGACTTGAACACACGCATACATACATAC
>OZ038495.1:55312287-55542287 GCA_964036315.1 Acanthosepion esculentum | reverse complement strand
TTATTTTTCCTTTGCTAAGTTTACTGCCCCCACCTTGTTTCACTAACAATTCACACAAACTTATCAGTTAAGTGGCTCACTGCCTTCCACTTTCTTGCCCTCAATATGCTCAGTGATGGTTTAGTTTTCTAAGCAGTCCTTCCTGATGATGTGTCATAATCTTAACAATTTAAGATACACTTATGACAGTGCTTATGGCTGACTTGGAAATAATACTACAGGACCACCTAGATAAGTTAGTAGAAGAAAGCAAGAAAAAGGACTAACTAGTAACTGCAAAAAGAGAGAAAATATTGTCATCAGCAAGAGAAAAATCCCAAGCGGTGATTTATAAATTGGAGAGGTCAACATCAAGCAGACACACAATATTAAATAACTTGGAAATGTTTAAACAGATGATGGAAAATGCAACACCAAAACCCAAGCACTCATTGGACTAGCAAAAGAAACATTCCAAAAACTAAGCAAGGTGCTGAGAAACAGAAACATTTTGTTAGAAACAAAGAAAAGAGTACTGAATTGTCATATGTTGTGCATCCTCTTATATGGCAGTGTGCAGGACAATCTCTTCATGGATGAGGAGAAAACTGGAAGCAGCAAAAATCTGATTCTACAGAAGGATTCTGAAAATTCCATGGATGGTGCAAATAGGCAACAAAACTTACTTGCTAACTAAAAAGATCTATGCTTTGTATTTTTAGCTTTCATTGGTAGAACCACATTTGGGAATTTGTCACTGGTTATGAAATGGTCCAGAAATAGAAATAAATAAAAGATTTCATAGAAATCCAGAATTCTTCATCTTCTGGCCATTTTTTTAATTCCTGAATACTTTGTTTGGATGTACACCTAACATAAGTGAAGCAAAGACTGGAACTGGTTAGCTGATTTCAAATTCAAAATGAGAGTGTTGTTCAAATCACACTTGGAAAAGGCCTAAATCCATCTCTTCATATTCTTTCAGTCAGTTAAATAGTAGGATGGATTAGCCTTGGTTGACATCCAGTGTAGAAGAAGAACATTTCTTAATGATGGATTTTTTATTTTTTAAACTTATAATTCATACTGGATTTTTATTTTAATTTTTGAATAAATAAGGAACAAATAAGAAATCATTTATAACTTTGACCTATTTCAGTTTAATTGCAGCTTCATCAGGATTTTTTTGAGAACGAGAGGAAATGGAGAATGTTATTGTATTTCAAACTCTATACTGTTTGTTTTTATTCCAAATACAGAAACATTCTCCATGTTCTATCATTCCCCTAAAAATCCTGATGAAAATGAAAATTTGAAATTTATAAACATTTTATTTGTTATTTTATCAGATCTAATCCATAATGTTCAATTTATTTTCTTTATTTTAATTACTACTTCCATCTTTTATTGACAGACAAACACTGAAAACACACTTGAAAACTGCTTAAGAATTAAAGGAAAAAGTTATTTTAGAATTTATTCCTGATATCAAAGAATCAAATGACAAAGGCAATTAACTCTGAAATTTTAATTTAGAATGTTCACTTTATGGAAAAATTTGACTGTTTTAATTTGAGCCAAAACTGAATTACCAAAATGTTTATAAATCAAAAATCAATTTACATTATTTACATTGTCTAATATCCTCACCTTTTTTGCTGTGATTAGGTTTAAGCAACTGCACTCTCCGAACTTCTTCAGGTGCCTGTTAATTTTGGTAACCTTCAGGCAGTTTTGAAACCAACCCTTTATTTAATGTACATGGGAATTCCCATTCCACTGTCTCTTGAGTGTAAGATTCATACCTTTCACAAAGTGATTTGCACATTGTAGAAGTAATGATCCCAACTGGAATTTGAACTCAGATTTCTGATTACTCATTCTGAACGGTTATAACTTACACCATCTAAACATCTAAGCTTAGCACACCTGGTATTCCCAAACTTTTACTAAGTATTTACCATGCTCAACATTGCTTAACTTGGATAACTGGACAAGAACTGATGTTTCAATATGATACAGCCTTAAAAAATGTGTTTTAACTGCAGTGAAGGTGATCTAAATTTCATCATTGATGTGTATTTTGATAACTGAAATTTAACATTTAGAGTCTATTAATGAAAGTGGATCACTCTGGAAGGATTTACAGTTTTTGTTAGATGCACGATTATTATCAAAGAATAATATTCAGATTATTTTGGTCAGAATAGCATAAAATTCTGTCCCGAGTTGCCTTACTAAACCAACTTGCAGATTTGTTTGCAATCATATTCATTATCTAAAGTCACATTGAATGAATGAGCTCTTTTTAAACAAAGTGTTCACAAAAGATGACAAAAAAACATTTTATTTTATAATAAAATCTCTTTTGGGAAAATAAATTTAGCTGTGAAGACTTTTAAATTAATTGCATTCTCAAAAAAAAGAAAAATGTTTACAAAATAAATCAATATTTACTGAGAAATTGCTCTAAAAATTCCATGGGTTCTTGCCAAAAATAATTCATAAACTTAAAAATGATTTTAAAACAAAATATGGTTGTCAGCAAAAGAAAAAAGTCTAAGATGCAAACAACGAGTTTAAGATATCAACGTCAAACAAGTAAATATCTAGGAAGCGTTTTAACAGAGGATGGAAAATGGGCCACTAAAATCCAGTAGTGAATTGGATTAGTGAAAGATGCATTAAAAATCCAAATACTAAGAAACAGGAAAATTTCATTCAGAACAAGGAAAAGGTGCTAATCTGTTCTGTAATAACAGTCCTCTTGTATGGTAGTGAATGCTGGACCATCTCACAGATGAAGAGAAGACTGGAGGCAATGAAAATGTGGTTCAACAGAATGATGCTGAAAGTTCTATGGACAGAGCGGGTAAGTAAGCCTTAAGGAAAATGGAAACAAAAAGGACATATATTCAGAATCAGAAAGCGATGCTGGAATTGCTTGGACACATAATGAGGAAAGAGGGATTGGAGAATTTGATACTCACAAGACATATCAAGAGTAAGAGGAACAGGGGAATGCAGCAAACCTGACAAGCTTCTTTGAAAGCATGATAGAACATAGGACAGGAGGTTTGGCCGAAGGACATTTGCTAAAAGCTGCAAAGGAGCAATGATTACCATTCCTACATAGATAACTTTTATAAACATGAAGATCAAGATCAAGAACAGAATGTCAAGTTGATGGTATTGAATTAAATATGAAGCAAGCAGATAATAGCAGCTATCTCATGTTAGATGGATATTTTCTAATTAAGTAAAATGAAAGTAACATGCATTGTATTGACTTCAGTCTTTGTTTAACAGTAAATTTGTGGCCAAGATCAGAACTAAAAAGCACAAAGCTTATTATCATATCTCCCAAATTGATGCGAAAAATCAACCATTCTTAATGCTTTCTCTGTTAAGGAATTGTTACCTGGTTGTGCTGGTCTATTCTAAGAAAAATAAATTACTGTACATAAATGACTATAAAGATGTTGATGGTGGTCACTGCCATTTTAGTTTGATCAGGTACTCTGGAATACAGACTAAACTAAATGATAACAATATAATAAAAATATACCACAAAACAGATAATGTATTATGGTAATATTTGCCTACACTGGTTTGAAAATCGCTCTAGGTGCTAGTTACTTTATTACACAAATGCTAGGGACTAACATTTTAAAGTGTCCTGAAAAACTATATATACTGGCAGCAAACAATCAAAGTTTTATAATGACACTAGCAGCATGGCCCGGCATTACCCGTGCTTGATTCAAAAATTGTACGGCTCATACATCAATCGCTATCACTTGACTTAAAATAATTTTGCCCTTCCTTGCCTTTAAAGGATGTTGCTACATGCCTTACTTCTTGCCTATCTCACACTGCAAATTTTTTCTAAGCTCTATACTAAACATTAAATCTGTTACGAAAAAAGAACTAAACAAAATGAATACAAAACGATCAGCTTTAAAAAAGGACTCGTAACTGGAAAAACCGAATGAAAAAAGAATGTTAACAACAAATATTTTTTCACACCCAACCCAGTTCTGCGGAATCAAGAATGAGCCAATTGGAGTAAAGTGCCATGCATATTTAAATTTTTCCCACTTGTGATGAATGCAGCTATCGATTTTTTTTTTGCATGCTAGCATGCTAGTTAATATTCGTGGCACTATAGGCTCTCACTCTGGCCAGTAGAAAATGGCCGCAAACTACATGAAAACTGCCGTAGAAGCATGAAAAAAATCGATTATTTCCACTATCGATGGTAGTTGGGAAATGCAAAGTCAGTTTTGGCCTTTCCACTATCTTGGAGCATGTGCATGTAAATTTTGGTGCAAATCCGTCGAAAATTGCGGCCGTGCATTCGTTACACACACACACACACACACATCCTGCCTTTTATAGATAGAGATAAGTATGTCTACAGAAAGGGAAGAGTTAATCATCACATCTGAACAATTACAATAAATATTTAAAATGGAAAGCAGAATAGAAAAAACAGTCATTTTTAGCCTGACAAGGAAAATATTTATTTTTATTTTAAAACTCACTTTTAATAAGTTTTTTTACTTTTCAAAATAAAATCTAAGCAAGAATAATGTAACCTGATTATAAATTAAGGATTTAATTAATATTGTTGGCTTTTGCAAATTTAATTCATGCATTGCAAAATATTTTAAAATATGTATAAATTTGAATCAATTTATGTGTTCCCAGCATGCAAGTGACAGATAATCTGCAAGTAACAATTACAAATTCTCATTAATCTTGATTATAAATGTCTATATCAGCAAACACCTCAAGATTAATAACACACATGAGATGCATATGGTTTCCAATGAATATTTTTCATTCTAAGAATAGAAAATTTTAAAAGGTCACTTGCACATTAAAATGCAAGCAACATTCAAAAAAGTTGTGTTAAAAATAATTTGAAATTAAGCCCTTATTCATATATAGGAAAAAGTAATGAAAATTTCAGTGCAATGAGTCCTGTTTTTTTTTATATTATGGGATAATTCAGATTTGCTATAAAAACAGGCAGGTGTTGATTTTAAGCTTCTCTCAGGATATGAAGATTCAAGAGCAGAACAAAAACAAAATTGAACAAAAAATGTTTTGATTCATTTTTAAAATCAAAGCAAATGAACAAAAATCCAGCTGAAAGATTTAGTGATGAAAATCAACATATTATTTATCTACACAAATTTAAGTTGAAGAAATGTAATAGTTAGATCATATAATAAAATCAACTAACCATGTAATTACTTTTTTAATAAAATTATTGCACAGACACTGGAATTTTGTCTTGACTATTGATTATTCAAAGATGCAATCTAAATTTTTCCACAGATTTATTTCATAATATGTCACAGACAAAATGAAAAGAAAGAGCTGTAAGTATGAATTTAGAATGTAATGAACAATGGGGAAAAAAAGGATATTTGAAGACAGAAAAAGTGTTTTTTGAGGAGATATTGTCATTGTTATTTATAAATCTTGCATAAATTATATCTATAAGTAATAATGAAAATGTTACCCAGAAGAAAAGGTTTCTGAAAACAGAACAACTGGAGAATAAAGTAAGATTTCTTCTTTTGTTACCTAAAATTGAAGGTCATGCAAAACTACAGCATTCCAATGGAATTTTATCTTGACCTTGTTTTCAGATATTTAATGATTTCACAGAGGGTTAAACTTATATGAACATATGTTTCTAGAGAAAAATCTACACATGAATCCTTATTTGTTTAGAAATTTTCTGTCTCCAAACAATGTCTACAAAACAAGTTTAATATCATTTATTTATAATAGAGTAATCTTTCATTGAAAACAATTGAATATACTCAAATTTTAAGTATATGTAATCATTGACACAAAGTTATATATACACAAATATACAAGACTTGAATATATTTCTTCAGCTCTCACTGTCATACAAGCTAAGAGCCTAGTTATGTAGATTATATTTATATATGAATTTTATGAATTAAAAAACAACTTTTTTTGTCAGAAATATTTTTTCATTAAAAATAACACAGATGAAAGATTCATTGAAATATGCTTCTAAAAATTCTTATGCAAATTAGATATTACTGGTTATATAGTATATATATGAGAGTGAAAATAAATCTTTCATTTGTTAGCAGTATTGGCTGGGCTGTTTTGTTCTATTTGAATAAAATGGGAACACACAAAAAAGTTTAGCCTTAGGCAAAAAGCAATACTTTTGATGTTTATCAATATGTGTAACTCTTTTGATAATGTCAGCTCATAAGTGGAATATGTCGGAGTATAAGTTTTCCTAATTGTCTCATGTCTATGTGCGCACACATATATATGATAAAAATATAGTTTTAAGGTATGATATATTTATGGGTTAAAGTGCTCAATACCTAGGATAGAGCATATCTCAATGTACAAGTGGATATTGAAGTCAACACCTAGTATTTTCCTCCTCTTTCTCACACTCAAAGAAATCATATTTCTGTTCGTTTTAACAAACAACTACAAACAAGAACTGCAAAAACTTTAACACTCATACATGCTAACAAAAATTTATTTGTAAAAAACACAAAAATGAAAATCTTATATTTTTATATTTACACACCTTTTTTCTTTGTTGTGAGTTGATTCAAATCTGCAATAAAACATTCAAGATTCAATTACTGTCCAGTTAGTATTACTGTCAGTTGACATTGGTAAGATCTTTCTTTTAAAACATTTTTTTTTACGAAAATAGTTTTCAGTTCACTAGCTGTTATTGTTCTTTCTAGTACTGAGGGGAATTTCCTTCCTAACCTTTTTGTTTAATGTATTGTTGAACATCAACTTCTTGATTATACCATTATTTTCCCTCCATGTTATATTCACAATGCATTTTAGTTGTTAATATCATTTGGAGTCTTCAAACGATGTGTTTTTTTATTTGGTAATCTCCTTTCTGTGTGTTTTTGTAGTGCCAGTCTATAAGATCTGATGAGGGATACTTCTTTTCTAAAGGGTCTTGAGAGTCTTCTTCTATGTTCTGTGTCACTTCAGGATGTTGTCAATTATTGCTCTCCACAATTTCCTGTTCTTCATAGAACTTAATAAATTTTGTCTTTTGGTTATCTATCCTAACCTTGTTCTACCATCCATTTACTCACACTTTCTAGGTCAGTTATGCATTGTTTTCCTCTGTCTCTCTTGCCTTTAAATGTCTTGTGAGTATCAGATTTTCCAAGTTCTCTTTCCTCATTATGTGCCCTTGAAATTTCAACTATCTCTTCCTGATGTTAATTATGTGTCCATATTTTTTACCATTTTCTCTAACACTATCATTTCTCACATGTTCAGTCCATGGTATCATCATCTTTCTGGAGAACCACATTTATGTTGCCTCAAGTCTCTTTTTCAGTTATGAGTAGACTGCCAGGAGGATTGATATTATGTAACATTAAAAGATGAAATATGTCTGTGGCTCATAAATTAAACAAAAATCTATGCATATATTAATTAATGTCCAATGCACTGTTTTATTATTTGATGGCTATCTACCTAAGACTGAAATGGTCAACATTAAGATAGATTCATTGAGCAATATTCCCCCAAATAATATTGTTAGTTGTTGAATATATTTCTTGTTAAATAAGATAAATTTAAAAGATTAAATATGTTTATCATATCTTTGTTCATTTATCTATTTATTGCTGCTTTTTTTTTGTTTTTTCAATCAGGTGATATATCTCAGACAAGTTCTGTCTATACTCAAATATAAACGGAAATATTTTGTTTCAACAACAAATAATTTTATTTGATAAAGGCAATGGAAATAGAAAAAAAATGTTAAGATAAATGGTAAATTGTGATTTATGTTACTTTGTCAACTAACCCTGTCATAAAATTTTTCCATGTATGCAGAACAAAATTCTCTGAATTTTACCAAAATATTTTGAAATTAATGAAAGTAATAGCAAACTAACTTTTTGGTTTTTCAAAATATATTACTTATCTGAATTTCTTGTCAGATCGAATATATTTTTTAAGGAAATTCCTTTATTGATGTGAAGATAAAAACAGACATGTTTCAAAGATTTAGTCCATGATGCACATTATCGCAATAAATGTATGACAAAGTGATGAGAATTACTTAGGCTTGACCAATTTCCCAAAATATGATCAAATGACTAATCGTCAAATTTATCTTTTTTAAGGGTTTCCTTTTTGGAACAAGTTTTTTTTAGCACACCCTATTTTGGTGTAAATTTTTCTATCATGTAAATAATAATACATTTGTGAATTTTTGTTGTAACCTAGAAACAGTTACTGAATGAGGAATGATGAAAACAGAGGTTGGTAATGAAATGGTAATCTTTATAATATCAACAATATACAATACTCGTCAGCGGTGTGAAGTAGGTAAACCACTGCTAGTGGTGGACTACTTAGACAACATATTACCCCCACTTACAATAGTGTCCAACATATATATGAGGATCGGGACATACCCATTAGTATTCATAGGTATGGGATATAACAATTTTTTTTTTACAGTAAGATTCACCCTGTTCGAGGCCCTGGGTCCACTCAAGGCAGAGAGTTACATTAAGGGGTACTTTTTATGGATAGGAGTGGAAGATAATGGTTAAATCTGGACTGGAAGAGGTTAAGATTAGGAGTTTTTTCTACAGGGTGTTGGGTCATGGGAAGAAGCTGTTTGAGTGGAATTTACTTCTTGCCAATGGAATACACAGTGAATATGTGTGGTAAGTGGCATGGTGGCAAATACTTCCTGCTAAGTCAATATTTTTCTTTATGTTTATACCCATATTTAAGTAGACACCTGCTTTCTGTTTTTTTAAATGCTGTATTATGTTTACCACACTGAAAACTGAAGAAAGTGTGCCTTCTGGAAGAGTTCAAACCTGTGTTCATTGTAGGAGAAACCAACATCTGATCTTGCGTGCTTTCAAATTCTTGGTCACAGACAGTAAGGTTCAATTACTATTGACAGAATATATATATATATATATATATATATATATATATATATATATATAGTAAGGTAATGAAGGGTTTGGTAATCCATGTGGATAATTCCAAAGAGGATGTAAACCAGAGAGCTCAATGTAACACCAGAGCAAATATTGATTAAATAATTCCATGACTATAATTTATTTCCCCAGAAAATATATTTTTCCTGGTTCAATCAGGTCATAACTCTAGTTACAAAGCAAATTTATTATTTAATATATATATATATATATATATATATATATATAAATGTAAAAGACAATAGGAAAACTGTAATAGTTGCTGATGAGTTTCACCCAATGTGGTCTTTTTCAAGGCAAAAATGAAATGAATTTATTAAACAAAGTAACTAATAATAACAAAACAAAATGTCCTTAGCAACTGGAAGAATTTAGAGAACGCCAAGGACATTTTGTTTTGTTATTATTAGTTATTTTGTTTAATAAATTCATTTTGTTTTTGCCTTGAAAAAGTCTGCATTGGATGAACTGCGTTGGCAACTATTACAGTTTTTCTGTTGTCTTTTACATTTATAAATATTGTCTTCTTCTACAGGTTAACTCTGAGAAATTTTTCATATATATATATAATAATGCACACACATTTAGGAAAGTCAGTAAATAATTCCACTGTCTAAAATATATTTATTAGATAAATTTGAATCTGAAATTTAAACTGTATAATCTTCTTACATTAATATGATTATTATTCACTACGAATTCATGCATATAATATTCACAATGTCACTCAGGTGAGAAGCCTCCTTGACACAAAAGTATTATCTATCTTTGGCTGATTAATTTTTCTATTATTTCTTTTTAGTTAATTTCTAAATATTTTCATGGTGCCATTCTATTCAAGGATGCTGTTGCATAACATGAGGAGAAATTTGTGGAATGTCATGTGTCATGAGCACTGCTGGGGTGTCATGTTTTTACAAATACCAGTTTTGTTCTTGAATCCCTGAAAATTGCAACATGGTGGGCCACTGAAGAGTTGCTCAACAATCTAGTGATCAGTTAAATCTGTGGGTGTCCTTCAGATCTTAATGTTTTTTTTAAAGTTATATTTTATCAAGTGCACACCTCCCCAACAAACTACTGTTTTTGACTCTCATGTCAAAACGAAAGAAAAGTTATAAATGAATCAAAGAAAGAAATTATGTTGGAAAGTATATTTTGCAAAATAATTTTTTCTCATCATTAGGTTATTAATTTACTGACGCATGCACACACATTATATATATATATATATATATATATATATATATATATATATATATATATATAATTATGTATTTGGGCAACATTCCTTCTTTTATACAGGTTTCATTAAAGACAACTGACAAGATACTAGGATTCAGCTTTTATTCAATTTTTCTTTAGTTCACATAAGTGTTTTCTTTTCAGAACATGCAAAGTGTGTAAAAACCATCCACATGTTCTATATATCTGGGCAATTTCAGCTATTCTGTTAGCCATTATCAAGGATTTTCTTTTAAATTTTTAATGTAGATTTTTATATCTGTGTATCTGTAGTGAGAGGAATATTGTTTTATTTTCTATATTATTTATGGATTCCCATGACCCTCATCAAACCAAATTCATGAATAATTATATTGGACACGCCACTGCCTGCCTATCAAGAAGACTCACATTACGTCTCTTTGACCATAATTCAATTAGGACTCATTTAAACAGACGAAGGAAACCTACCAAACTCCATTGGTAAATACAACTACAATAGCCTCATCCACATGTAAAAAAAAACTAAAAATAATTGAAGCATTAATAATAAAAAAGAAAAAGCCAACACTGAATAACATCAACTATGAACATAGCCAAAATGTACTCATTCTGTCTGGAAAATATAAAAGCGTTGCCATCACTATAGATACACATATATAAAAATCTTTTTGTGTCACACATTTTTGAAAGCCTTCAAGGTATCTAATGCTATGGTCCTTGTGGTATGTGTGTTGTCAAGGGCCTCACTAATTGCGTGTGTCATTGTAGTTAGAATGTCAGCAGTGGATTGGGCTGATTGAAACTCATACTGCTCGTTGCACAAGAGGTTGTTTCTATTCAGGTGCTCGATGACCTTCTTGTTGATTAAGACCTCAAAAAGCTTATTGATGATATTGAGGAGACTAATGGGTCTATACTGGGAGGGTAAGAATCAGTTGCCCCCATTCTTGAATACAGGGAATATGCTTGCCACCTTCCATGTGCTTGGGAAAGATTTATTCTTCAAACAGCAGTTAAATAACTTTGCTAAAATTGGGGATAATTGTGGGCTGTTACTGCAATTTTGTTTGGGCCAGTAGCTTTTGTGGGGGGATGAGGTTTTAGATAAGCCTAGATACTTCTCTTGCTGAAATGAGTATATTACGGAGATTGTGCTCACTGATATGTGGGAAGTTGGGGATGGGATGGACTTTATAATTTAATGTTGAGATCAAGGCAAAGAGCTTCTGTTGAGGATGATATAACCTCAGGGGCATTAATAACAGTGGGCACTGCTGCTTTGCTTCTGTTCATAATTTGGTTGGTGGTCTTCCAGAATTCGCAATATCCAATTCTTTTCTGGCCTGGACAAATCGCATGTAGTTGCACTTTGTGTTTTCCAGAACGTTCTTGCAGTGATTGTGGGTGATTCTGTGCAATAAATTTTGAAATAGTGTTCTGGTAAGCTATGACTGCTGCACATTCAGTAATGAACCAGGGCTGACAGTTTGGTTTTCGCTGGAATTTTTTGTTGGGTATAAAACACTCCATTTCAGAAAGGATCCATTCAGAAATTAGGGAGGTAGTTTTGGGGGCAGCATGTTTTAAGAAGGTGAGGAAAGGAGCTTCCATTATATAGGACCAAAGACTGTCCCACTCTGCCTCTGCATAGAATACCAACACTTCATCCTAAGGATGATACAAGGAAAAGATTAATGTGGTACTATGGATAAGTGCCATGCTGAAGCACATATACGGGAGATAAGGGTCCTCAATTTTTATGTCCAGGCTACAGGGAAACCCATCCTTGATGTAGGCACTGAGGCCATGATCGTGGTCGTATCTTGTTATAATGGATGAAGAGCTCGGGATCATGGGCTCCTGCAATGAAATTGAGGCATTGATACCATTTCAGAGAGTAACAGCTGAACAGGTTGAGAATGAAGAATATAGAGTCCCATTTCTGGATAGTTGGAACATACACCCCTTTTATTAATGTAAGAGATGGTAGACTCAGGTCTACTTTTTTTCAAATCAGGTTTGCTAGTTTTGTTTGTTTACAATTTGATTGCTTTCATATTTGTTTCGGTTGGCTTGGTGGATGACTAGAAGGCAGTAAAAACAGACACATTGGTGATGCACATATAAATAACCTAGGTTGGCGCACCCCGAGTTACTGCCATAACAGTACCCACCATCATGCCAATGAGAGGCCACATCAGAGACTACTTCATGGTCAAGAAATCAATCACAAAATGGCAGTACTGATATTATACACCTGCTGATAAGATTGCCTCCTTCAAAGTTACTCAAAGGTTCAGATCCTTGACTAGCAGGTGGATAATGCCAAATTCCCCAAAAAACATTTATCGCCAGCTCCCTTAATGTGGCAGCAAAGGAGAGATACTCCGAGTGTATGCATTTCATTTGTCTAGAGGTCAGGGCAAGATAACTCCTCCATAGAGCAGAAACATTGTACCAGTCATAAACCTCAGGTACCAAGACAAACTCGCACATATACATGAAGACTAAAAGACCCATTGGGAGAAGTGGGTGTGATGAAGGTTGCTCAGAGGTGCATGTGCATGCCCTACCCACAATTGAATTAGTATCAGGAGAATAGTCGTTAAGCAGAGGGAAGTTAATCATTATACTTGAGAGAGAGATAGAAAGAGAAAAAAATGTTTAGAATTAAAATGTAATTACTCCTTTCATAGACACAAGGTGGTGGGAATTGACTGTTGTTTAGAGAATTCAATAGAACTGGCTTACCAAAGGGGCAGGGGAAAGCTTAAGGATGGGTATGATAGTTATAATAATGTCTTAACTTAGTATATGTCTCAAGATCTGTTTTGGAAAACATACAATATTTGCCTACCACCCAGTTTATCTATTTAGAAAATAATATATAAACTATACATACATACATCCATATATGTGTTTTTATTCTGTTTTTACACAAGAAAAACTTCCATTAAATATAATGTGATTGACAATTAATATTAAATATATGAGCATCTGTACTGTTGCCCATATATGACAGAAATTTAAAGAAAAGAAAAAATGGTAACATGAGTCAGTTTAAAAAATAAAAAAGTTAAACAGAAACAACTTTATTTTGGTGGGTTCTTCACCAACAAGTGATGCCAGTACAAAATATCAATTGCGCTTTCATCAGAGGTGGTGGTAGATCTCTGTCTAAGACCATGAACTATCCTATAGTATGAACATAGGGTAAGGTTTGCTTTATTTTGGGGGGCCATTTGGCTTTTTTCAAAATTTATTTTTGCTGTATTTGCATGTCATTCTTTTAGCCATTATCGAGGATGAATTTTATTTTACTTTTAACTAAACAGAGTTATACGAATTGTTTATTGTCCAAACACAGTCAACACATTGTGGTCATGTTCATACATAAAACAATCCATATATTCAGTTATAAGTAAAATAAAATTCATCTTTGAAAATGATTAAAAGTATAGCCGAAAGCACTTGTAAAACATTCAGACAATTTTTATATAACTTATATAATTTATAGATCATAGGAACGCATGAGTAATCATATAAAAACTTCACAACAGCTCTTGCATAAAACTGGGACTGCTGCTCCAATTTTTATATATATATATATATATATATGTGTGTGTGTGTGTGTGTGTGTGTGTGTGTGTGTGTGTGTGTGTGTGTGTGCACGGGCACAGAAACTCAAACATACGTGAATAATTGCTAAAAAGTTTATGATCCCAGAATTTAACAAAGTATGAAATTTTTTTTCTTTTGTTAGTTGGCCCCAGAACTTTTCTGCACATTTCACATATTATATAAAGATTGGAGAGAAAAACTGTTTTTTTTGTGACATTCCATCCATATCACTTTAAACTTGCTCATATCTTTCAATTTTAATTCATTAGATTTTCTATTGAACACTCAGGGATTCAGTATGAAAATAAATAAGTACGATGAGTGATAGAAAGTTTACAAAAATTAAGGACAGCTAAAAAATGCCATTACTTAAATCAAAATCGAAACATTAAGCAACTGCTAAGTAATTCAAAGAAGCAAAAATAAACAAAACGAAAGATAAATAAAACTTTACCTGAAGCATTATTGGTTAGTTTACTTATATCAGAGATCATTTCTGTACTTAAACACAAGACTGGAAATCAGAGAGACTGGAAGGTGTGGAGGGGTATGGGAATGAAAAACGGATCAAACTGACAAATATCTCTATTAATGAGATCACGTAATGTCGAGGTCAAATGTTATTTCCAGTCATGCAAGAATTGCATGCACACAGCACAAATTTCCAAACAATTCTAAAATATTCCACAGAGTTAATTTTCTTCGACTTAATATAGATATTATATATTTACATGAAATATATATATATATATATATATATATATATATATATATATATATATATATATATGTATGTATGTATATATATAGATATATGTATCAGAATAAAAATACATATATATATATATATATATATATATATATATATATATATATATATATATATATGAAAACAGAATAAAAACACATATATGTATGTATGTATAGTTTATATATTATATTTTATGAACTCTGTAAAGTCATCTTGGTTTCCATTTTTCTTGTCTGTTATTTTATTTATTTTCCTCTTAATATATCATTTCCCTATTTCACAACATCGATATTTTATAGTTATAGTTACGGTTCATCCAGGAAACCTAAAGATCATACTAAAATTTTTAAATTAAATATCAAACCAGGAACTGTCACCTTATTATAAGATACAAAACTTTGTATCTAGAAAGGAATATCTTAACACACTGATTTCCAACCTGATCTATCAAACCTAATATTGTCAAAAAAAACTATCACCTACATGCACATCCAAAGTCTCCTTTTAGTAATATAATGAAGAGCCTTGAAAATCTATTTCGACAAAAGCTTTCAGAATAAAAAAAACTATTGGATAATTTATACACTCATTATGACCAGAAAAAAGAACACTTGTATACATGCAAGAAAATATAATAAAAAACAACGAAACATAAATATCTCGTCTGTTTTGTTCAATGGAACATGTATTAAGGAGGGAGTCCAAATACTCAACAATCTGTTTCTTTATAAGGAATGACCAAACAGTTCACTTCATAAAATCTTTCTCTTAAAGCAATTTTTGAGGAAAATATATTTCTTAAGTACACTAACTGGTATTAATCTTTCCAGTATTGATGGGGGTCTTCCTTCCTAACCTTTTTTTTTAAGTAATGTACAACATAATCATTTTAATTATGCTATTATTCTCCCTTTGAGTTACATGTACTATCCATTTTAGTTGTTGCTGCTACTGGTAGTTCTCATGTAATGAGGTTTCTATGACTGTCACTTGCGATGTGAAACTGACAGTCCCTATGCAATGTTGATTTTCTCTGTCTGCACTGTATATATCTACAAGTAGTAATCATGACAGTGAGAACTTTTCCAATTTAAAATATACCTAATTCTCCCTTTCTCATATATATATATATATATATATATATATATATATTTAAGAATTTCACCCCAAGCAAGGCAAGAAGCCACTAGCACGCATGGGGTTACAGTAGATTTGGAGGGAGAGCAGATAGGAGTGATAGAGGAAAGGATGTGGAGAAGGATAGTGGATAGATCAAGGCAACTGGAGATGTCGATTGACATTACATTTGAATAGTTGGAGATTATAGTTGTTAGGGAAACAGGAATAAGGAAGGGAGTTCCACAGGCAAGAGGTGCGAGATATGAAGCTATTGGAGTAGAAGAGATGGCTACATTTAACAGTTTCAACAGTGAAAGGGTGAGAGCGGGATGCCAGCCTAGTAGGATGCTTGAATTCATGGAGTCTGGGAACCAGTGAAAGCAGCTCATCGGAGCAATTACCATGAAAGTATTTGTAAAAAAGACAGAGAAAGGCAACAGCGCGTCTGTGAGAGAGCGACTGCAGATGAGATGTCAGATCAGGGCCAATTACATTGCATATTCGTCTCTGGATCTTATCAAGATCCCCCAGGCAAACAGAAGGGGCTCCAGACCATATATGGCAGCAATACTCCATGGCAAATCCAGGGCAAATGGTTGATTTGTAGATTTGAAGGATCGATTCCAGGGAGAATAATTTCCTGGCTCAGCACAGGGAGCCAACTTTCCTTGCAGTGGACAAAGCAATTGACTCAATGTATTTGTTCCATCTCAGGTCAGCAGTCAGCATGAGACTGAGCAGCCACAGAGAGGTGCTCTCGAGAAGTTGAGTGTCAGACATTCTAATGGGATGCAGGGAAGGATCTCTGTGGTGATTAATAGAGAGCAGTTTTGTTTATGAGGCATTAAAGTAAACCAGCCAATTCCTGCCCCAGTTCACAACCAATTGAAGGTTCTTTTCGTGACAAACAGCCAGGTTAATTTTGTCAGCAACACTAGATTTGTTTTTGAGGCAGGAGTAAATTGTAGTGTCATCCGTGTAGACGCCAACTTGGGAATCTATGGTGTCAGGAAGATCGTTTATGAAGATAAGGAACAGAGTAGGTCCTAGGATGGAGCCTTGAGGAATGCCTGCGTTCGTGGGATAGGAGCTGGAGGAGAATCCATTGAGAACAACCTTCAATTCACGGTTTGACAGGAATGATTGTATTAGGTCAAACAATCGACCTTTAATACCATAACCCTGGAGCTTGTGAAGAAGGCCGGCATGCCAAACCCTATCAAACGCTTTGGAGATGTCTAGGGCCACAGCACGAGCTTCTTCATTATTATGAAGAGCTTGGTAGACAAATTCAGTGATGGCCATAAGCACATCAAGCTGTAGATCGGGCAAAGCGTAAACCATATTGCTTGTCTGAGAGCAGATCATGGGATGTAAGGTGGTTAACCCCTTCGGTGTTGATTAGTGCTTCGAAGACTTTGTGTGTGTGTGTGTATATATATATATATATATATATATATATATATATATATATATATATGCACATTTCATTGAATATGACAGACAAGGTGCTTTTATTTATTTTTTATACAATTTCTCATGCAATCTAATAATTTTTTTTTTTTGGATGATAAATTATATAAAAACCGTCCAAATGTTCTTTTTATCTGAGCGCTTTCGGCTATACATTTAGCCATTTTCAAGGATTAAATATTTTAACTGTTAAATAAGAAATAGTTTGTTGTATGTATGTTTTATAAAATGTTTTCATTTTTAAAAACACGGTCAAGATATTGTGTCCATGTTCAAAGTTAATATTATTAAGTGTTGTTTTATTGTTGTTTTGTTGTTTTTATTAGGTTTGAATTATTTTTAGCCTTTACATACATTATAACTTAATTTGCATGTTTGACAATGTTCTCACTTAATTCTGTTATTTATAGCAGTGCTTGGAAGGAAAGTGTGTAGAGTGTAATCATCTCACTACACAATGCTGTTTCTATCAGTGACCATTGCCTGTGCAGCAATTTTGGTCCAAAGATAACATTCCCCAAGTCTGACAACAACCATATTCCCTATATTCATTTGTTGGGGCTTATTCCTCTTCAAAAATCAAATTCCACTTGGAAGGAACAAGATTTCAAGATGCTGAGGAAATCCAAAAGAATGTGATGCAGCAGCTGCTCACTATACCAGAAAAGGAGTTCTAAGAATGTTTCCATCAATGGAAAGAATGCTGGATGTGAGTTGTGTATTGTAGTTTTCTTTTTATAGCATCAGTACCAATATTTTTATAAGACCTTGCGTGTGGAGAGGAAACAACAAAATTTTATAGAGCAGCACCAACATTTGTTCTTCAAAATAAAGCCCATCATTCTCGGTTTGTCATGGTAAATAGGGGTAGGGGATGTCAACTCAACTCCTAACAGGCTTTATAAGCCCTCTTATCATTTCTCATTTGATAAGCAATATGGCTTTCGCTTCAATAGGTCAACTGCTGATGTGTTAATGATCATTTCTGAAAGAGTCTATCAAGCTTTATATAGGAATTGTGAAGCTCGGGCTGTTGCTTTTGATATTTTGAAGACATTTGACAGGGTTTGGCATACTGGTCTTCTTCACAAGTTGAAAGCTTATGATTTTTCTGTACGAATTTTTGAACTGATAGAGTCTTTCTTATCAAATTGCAAAATGAAAGTTGTCTTGGGTGGCATTAATGCAGGTGTCCCTCAGGGCTCTATCCTTGACCTAAGTTTTTTTCTCTAATTTTCATCAACGGCATTCCTGGAGTCGTCAGCACTCACTCTGGCTTTGAATAAAAAAATGTAAACGAGCTTCATTCACTTCATCAAAAGTGTTTTATGATTGGTTGTGGAGGCAGTGTGTCATTGAGCAGAATAGATCACAGTCCCTCAGAGTAGCACCAGGACTGAATTATGGATGTGGAAATATCTTAACACTGTTGATCTGTTTGAACTTCTCCTTAGTCAATCTGGCAGTGTGAGGCTTTGTATTCTCTTGCTGAAACAAAGCCTGACCTCAATTGACCAAAGTAGGATACTCTTTCTTTAGTTTGTTATACACATAGTCTATCTGATGGCAATATAGTTTAGTGTTGATGGTGTGAGTATGCGGGAAAAAACTTGAAATGTTCTACTCCTTGGAAATTCCACCAGACAGTGATTCATATTTGTTGTTTCTTTCCATTTGCTAAGTGAGTCAGTACTTTCCGGCCAACCTTTTATATATATATATATATATATATATATATATACACACACACATACAATCAGTTCCATCTAGTGTCAAACAAAAGAGGCTGACAACATCAGTATAAGCACATATGATGAGTCATAAAACATCACTGCAATATGTTTAATAATTTAACATTTTTTTCTGTACAAATAGTTTTCCAAATTCCAAATTGAAATAACATTATTTCAGCTCTGCTGCCCTGAATAGAATTGTATGGCTCATTGCAATATACATTCATAATACCTTCCAGTGTATTAGACCATGTGTATTTTACTTTCTATCCATAACAGATTGATTTTTACATTTTATGACTTGGTTCAGTTTTCAAACTTATTTGCTGTTATTGTATAGCTTTATTGCCTTTATTTCAATACAAATAAATTATTTTTTTTGATGCTTCAAAATTCTCTATTTTTCTATTTTAATTCCTTGTTCAATTCTAAAAGTCATTTGTTTTTGCTCAAACATAATGATTTTACAATCATGACACTGATTTATATCATCATAAAAACATTTTCTCAATTTTTTTTCTCACATGTGTTTGCTTTCCTTTCAAAACATTCTGCACTATTTTATACATTTTCTTCTTCACTTATCAATACAGATCCAGTTAAAAAATAACAAGGAATTTTTACAAGAAAATGTTTAGGAATAGAATAATCATTCATTTGCATAATTTTTTGCAAGTCCTGGGAGCAGGCCCTGCCCACAAATAAAAAAAAAACATTTCATCAATTGTTGTATTTTTTTACAGGGTTTTATTTAAACAAAAGGCAATAAGGAAAGAAGTACAAGAAAGAAAAAACTGCCAAATCAAGGAGGTACTGGAAAGTTTAAATGTTCTTGTTGGTAACCATGGTGACAGCCTTTGATAACATAAGGATAAATTCTAAATTTTCTTGCCCCACCACCCCAAAAAACATTTGTCACTACTTCAGCATTGAAATCTCACCTCCATATTGTTTGAAATATAATGGCATTAATTCCTGCTGATATCCTTTCCTTTCTTCTACACTTATTACTCATCCCTACAAAAATTATATAATTGATATCTTACTTATTTTTACACTCATCATCAAAGTCATTTCATCTTGAAGGCTCACAGTAATTCAGTATGATTTCTCATCTTCAGCATACTCACTTTGAAGCATGTTGATTTATTCCACCCTATTTTTACTTCTTCAACACCCACAGAACAAATCTGTGGTTTACATTGTTACTCTGATGAGTAGAACTTAGCTACAGTTAAAATATGTGCCCTACCAGCACCAAATATATTTTAAATTCAGGGTTATTTTTCTCTGGGATTGGTTAGAGAGTCCAGTCTGCCCTACCATTTTACTCACAGATAGAGAAGAGATGGATTCATATTTTTCCTAAGGGAAATTGAATATAATGATCTTGATTTTAATTCGAAATCTGCTTGCAGATTTCTCTTTTTGGGCCTCTAATCATTACATCACATCCACATTTTGATGTTATACTTAAAAAATATAAAAATGGTATGTTTGTCCTTATAAAAATAAAAACTACACTTTTTTGGTATAACTTTATTCCCTAACAACTATGATACCAAAAAGTGAATACTTTCATTACATGTCTATTGTTAAAAACACTTCAGATAACTTTGAAATTAAAATATTAATTATGATAGAATACGCCATGTTTTAGCTAAAACAAATGCCAAGAAAATTGATTGAGTCTTCCAGTCTCCCAGTTTATTTCAAGGTTGATATCATTTAAGTAATTGTTTTGAATCTTAGTCAAAAAACTGTAACAAGCTCTGCCTAACAATCAATGTCAGAATAATCTAATAAAAGTGGATAGACAAAAATACACTCCAAATCAAACTCATAATATGATTAATTAAACCCAGAATCATTAAACATAAATCCTATATTGAAAGAGAACAATAAATCATGAAGATTCTACACAATTTAATAAATCTCATACTGGGCTTCAAGTCAAAGGTTAATCATTATCTATCCTATATATCCTCTGTCTTCATTTCTTGCTTCATCCTCTTATATTTATATCACACACTTCAGTACCCCTTTACCTTGAGTTGCTCTTGCACTTTTATTGAGTGAACTTCAGTAAAAAGAAATTTGCTTAATGAATTAAATTATCAGCAAATTCAAAGCAACATAACTGACATTGTTTTTTTTAATTCTTAAAATTGGAATAATCATTAATACTTTTTACATTGGAATACTCATTAATACTTGCTTTGCTATAAAGACCAGTTTGCTCCTCTTGGTAATAATCTTCATGATTTAGCTATTCTACACTCTGTCTTAATTCAGTTGTTTATGTCCCACACTACTTCAAATGAAAGGTTAAGAAGGAAACTTCTATTAATACTAGAAAGAGCAACAACAGCTACTGGATTTGAGAAACCCATTTTCCTGAAAATTTTTAAGAGAAAGGTCTTAGAAATTCCAACCAAAAGTACAAAATGGTTGCTTGACCATTGAATCCCAAAATGTTTACTAATATGCAAACATCTAATATTATTACTATTTGCAGGCAGTAACCTTCTTGGAATTTCAAAGTAAATCTTTTATTCAATTCATGGAGCTAGATTGTTCTCATTCTGCTTTCAAAGCTTAGGTTTGTATCAAGAGAACTTGGCCAAGTGGTTTCAAAAAAGTATTGCTTAAAATATTAAGTGATCTGGCAGTTCTGAATTCAATCACCATGTCATGTATTGCTGTAAGCTTATATACTCTAGTTCAGTGGAATGGACAAGCAACACAAAGATGAATAAGGCTAGGACTAAAAGGGATAGAGGGAAACTGAAATAATTGTAGTTTGTGGAAATGAATGCCAGATAAAGGAGTGGGAAAGATAATAAAAACAAAGCAAGCATAACAGGAAGTTGTGAAGAGTCATGACCGCCCATGTCCTGAAGAGGAACAGCACATAAAAAAAAAGAAATTAATAAATGATATGAAATAACCTTAATATAGCAAGCTCACACACCAGGTAAGGTACAGACATTAGATTTTCAATGATTTAAAATAATTTCTGTGTTCTGAATGCATTTTTAATACATTTCATATGTATGAACAAGACAGAATAATCTTTCAGGTGGAGACTCCAATATTAAGCCAAAGTAAGACATTTTTTATATAAGATGGTAACAGGAGAATAGCTATCACCATTGCTCCTTTCTTTAACTATGTTCAAATTGTCAGTACACATTAACAGAAAATTTTCTATGCTATCATTCAGAGTCTACGTGTCTTTTTTCCGCACAGATGCAACTTATATTCAATACAAGACTTATTGAATCAACAGCTGAAGAATAAGAAGAAAATTTTTAAGCCAATTTCAGCAGCACCTGTTGTTCAGTTAAACAATTTACCTTGTAATTCAATATGGGCAAAATTAAGTTTTCAATACATGAGAATTTGGCAATGACTTTTTTGTCACTTCTCTTAGAAATTTTCTCAGTTATAAAATTTAACATGTGAGATGTCAGTATGTTTCCCTGTGTACTAAAATCAATTTCCAATTTCATTAAAAAAATTCTACAGTTCATACGATTTCATTGCTTTTCAATGGTAAAAAAGACAATTCTTAGTATTTAGGTGCTACAAAGTATGTCACAAAAAACTGTTGGAACTGCCAGATATCTTGACATATTTGGTAGAGATATTATAATAATCTAGAGTCTATACTGGCCACAAATGACCTGCATACACACAGAAAATGAATTCAATAAATATACAAACATAGAAAGTGGTCTAAGACAAGGATGTGTCTTCTCACTGGACCTATTTAGCCTATATGGCAAAGTGATTTTGAGAGGATTAGAAGTCTTACCAAGATTCATTATTGGTGGCCACAATCTTAACAACATAAGATATGCAGATGACACAGTGTTGGTAGCAGAAATGGAAAGGAAACTGCAAGAACTCTTATAGAAATCAGTTAAGGAAAGCAAGAAGAATGCAAAAGTAAAAGTCTAACATGAAAAATTACAAATTGGAGATACCAAAATCAAGCAAATACAAAAAATTAAATATGTAGGAAGGGTTTTAACAGTGGGTAGAACGTGCAACACTGATATTTGAAAGTACATTGGGATAATGAAAAATGCCTTCCAAAAGTGAAGCAAAGTATCAAATAACTGGAAAATTTCATTAGTAACAAAGAAAAGAGTACTGAACTATTACATAATATCAGTCCTCTTATATGGCAGTGAATGTTAGACAATATCCTCACAGATGAAGAAGAGACTTGAGGCAACAGAAATGTGGATCTACAGAAGGACGCTAAGAATATCATGGTTTGAACATGTGAGAAACAACAATAGAGAAAATGGAAACAAAAAGACATACTTAACATCAGGAAAGGCCAGCTGAAATTTCTATGGCACATGAGGAAAGAGGGCTTGGAAAATGACACTCAGAGGACAGATAGCAATCTTACCTTCAGTCATTTTCCCACTACCAAATCGTAGCTTCCCTTTGCTTTTTCTATAAATACTTTCATGGTTATAATTCTAATGAAATTTCCTCCATGGAATGGAGACTTTTTGAATTCAAGCCCCGTACTAGTTTGGAAGCAAGATCTCATCCTTTTACAGTTGAAATGACTAAATGGAACTGTACATTCTATGTTAACATCTTCTTCTACTTCACTTCTGGTGGCCTCTTAGCCAACATTGATCTTAAAAACTTTAAATGCAATGTCAATCATTATCTTCAGACTTCGTAATTCATGTTCTTTTATTATTCTCTCTCTTAAGCTCATTATGTAGGTTGGTCATGACTCTCCACAACTTCCTATCTTTTGTAGCTGTAAGCAATACCTTTCCCCCTTACTCTCCCTTGCAGTCTATGTTCTGCTCTTTATTTACACATGCTCATTAAGTAGGTTGGTAATGGCTCTCCACACCCTCCTATTTTTTGTAGTTGTAAACATTTTACGTAGGTTTCCCTGTTTCTCTCTGACCCTCTTGCCTTCAATACTGTGAGTGTCAAATTTTCTAAGTCCTCTTTCCTCATTATGTGTCCATAAATTTTAAATCTCGTTTTGATTCTAAATATAAATGCCCCATTTGTTTGTATAGTGTTTTTCTCATTCTCTCACACTCAGTATCTTTTTGTATTTTTAAGGCTTTATTGACTATCTTGGGTTGAAATGATTAAAAAAATTATATATATATATATATAAATATATATATATATATGTAAGCAAATATGTGGATGTAGATCCGACGGTATGATGAAAAATATGGAAAAGACAAAACAAAATCCGAATATGCAAGTTTACTGTTTTAATGTTGTTTTACTGTCGACATCAGACGTTTTGGTCTAGTAGACCATCTTCAGGACATGGTTATCAGAAACATACTTAGGATTAGACGATATTCAAGTCAACATGAAAAGACAATAGATACAAGACTAATCAGGAACAGAACAACTGAAATTGGAACGCTGGAAAAGGAATGCTGACTTTTGAATTTCAGTTGTTCTGTTTCTGATTAGTCTTGTATCTATTGTCTTTTCATGTTGACTTGAATATCGTCTAATCCTAAGTATGTTTCTGATAACCATGTCCTGAACATGGTCTACTAGACTGAAACGTCTAACAACAATGTTAAAACAGTAAACTTGAATATTCGGATTTTGTTTTGTCTTTTCCATATTTTTCATCATATATATATATATATATATATATATATATATACCAGGTGTAAGAGCAAAATTGTCCAAATCCTGTAACAGCAAAATTTTCCAATCGTTAGATTAAGCTCTGTACCGTTGTATCTTAGAAATGATTAAAGATATCTTACTGGAATTTTTCAAAGTTTTTATAACACTCTTGGATTCTACATTGAGCAATAAGAATGTGTAATTACTCTCCAAGCTTAATGGAAGAATTGTGATGAAATCAATCATAAATGAAAAAGACATGTTCATCATTAATTAATAATAGCTAAGGATCAGAAGCTCATGAAGGATTGAAAGAAAGTTCAAATATATATATATTATTTCAGGATAATTTTCCAACTTATTCAAGATGATCTTCTTCCACGCTAACCTACTAACCTTCTGTCCTGGAGTAACAAGGTGCCTTACAGGTTTCATGTACGATTACATTTTCAAGTCTTTTTTCACTGCTCTTTGGATTGTTATAGTTGAAACTCCTCTCTCACATGCCTAACGTCTTATGGATTGAGTTGGGTCTTTTTTAATTGATCTCTTTAGCTCGAAATTGAATTGATGATCCCTTTTGCTGTTGTGACCTCCTGATATAGTTTTCCTCTCTACTGTTCCCTCTTAAAATTTATACACCATTCTCTGGATGGTTCTTGAATAGGTTTGAAGATGGAAGCCAGAGTATGAATGTTGGTACCATGACTGAAGGCCTGAATGATCTTATTCCTCTCACCATTGCTTATTTGGGAAGTTGGTGGGGCTGACACAAAATGATTTTAACCTCTTTCTAGCTGAATAACTGAAAGAGTTTTTCAGTGATTCTTATGACAAATGGTGTCAAAATGTTTTTAGATATTAATCATTTTGTGGGATGGACAATTTTGCTGTTTCACTCAGTATATAAGTACATATCTCCAATTGAGATTCTTTGGTTATTTTCCTGAAATGAAATGATCCAAACATTCCTAACTTAACAAAGCAAAATAACTCTTCCTGTGTCCTTCCAACAAGAAGAGAGTTTGAAATAAAATTGTCTGACCCCAGGCAAAGCTAAGCTATCCTTGATGCTCAGCAAATAAGAACTAAGTAAACATGTTCAATAGAATGAATTTCACAGAACCAATCATGGAATGACACATGTACAAGTAAAACACTGTTGAGTTGACTGGTCTTATGAAGCAAATAAGAAAATCTGAAAGCTCCCAAGAGATGAGTTCGGTTTATTAGCCCTGAGCAACCTTGTTCTGTTGATTGATTGATGTCAGGAATACTATCTTTGACAAGCAATACTTTAGCCAATATACTTTGGATTATAAAAGGCAGTGAGATTAGTCAAAGGAAGAAGAGTTCCAGTCATTATTGGTACAAATTATATATGTATATATATCTATTAGAAAAATTAATGACGAAGTGGAAAAGATTTTTCATGTGACTTTAGAACTTCACTGGACTAAAGAACTTCATAGGACTATGTCGATCTAACTGCACATGCACGTTAAGTCGAGGGGTCACTGAAAATTTGAAACATTTAAATCATTTTTTTTATATATGTAATTTCATTTACTTTCTTTTTCTTTATATTTTTATTGCTTTTGTTATTAAATAACTGTTGTAGCAAACCTACAGACAATAATGGGTATGTCCCCATTCACGTAAATACTGTATGTTGGTTTGCATTTGGAGATTCATTGTGGAATTCACTAGACTCACTTCTAGAAGTTGACTACTACTTCTACATGCTGCTGGTGAATCTTATATGTGTTGCTCTTGTCCTAAATATTATCATTCATTACCAACCTTTATGTGATTATTCTATTCAGTAATCTTCCCTAGGTTACAACACTAATCCATACTGTGATAATGTTTTTCCACTTTGTCATTAATATTCCTATATATATATATATATAAATATATATATGTGTAGATATAATAAAATATAGTTTTAAGGTATGCTATATTTCTGGCTTAACGTGCTCAATGTCAGGGATAGAGCATATTTAAATATAAAAGTGGACATTGAAGTCAACACCCATGGCAACAGTCTGTTTCATGCTAAACACAATCACCAGGCATCTTTTATATATATATATATATATATATATATATATATATATATATATATATATATATATATACACACACTTTATATAGAGTGTATCTTGGCAGTAAATTTTCAAGCATATCTAATTTTTGTATAGGGAAATATGCATATGCACACATTTTTTATGAGCTTCTTTTTTATTAGCATCAGGTAATATTCACTGACCTTGATCAGCAAAATTAACAAATTCTCAAGTTTGAACCTAATGTCATGCTTGAAATGTAACCCAAATGAGCTTCATAAAGCAGCATTCAAATTGAGACTCACATGCTTAAAATAAGGTTAATTTTTAAAAAATAATATGAGCTTTAGCATTCTTATAAGCTTCATGCTAATAAAAAACAGTATTGAATTCAAGCTTAAGTAGAGTTTAAAATATGTAGATGAGAAAAATGTTCAATAATCATATTTGAGAAAATGCATTTGTATGCTGTATTTTTTATTAACATCATTTAATTTTAGCTGAACCTGGTAATGCTTAGCAAATTCTCATGTTTGATCCTAATTTCATGCTTAAAATATAACTGTAATGAGAGAAATTTTAGTTATTAATGGTTAGTAAAGTTGTCTTTAAAAAAATCTATTCTTGCTTAAAATAGGCCTAAATTTGTATTGATCTGAGCCTTGTCATGCTTATAAGATTATTGCTAAAAAAAGGATCTTTGTATTAGCATATGTAGATACCTACACACATATATACATCCCTATATGATGACATATTCAAACACATTCTTATCCATCAGCAAAAATTTTTAACATGAAAAACAGAAGAAACTCTCCAGAAAATTGTGATCAAAAACAAAGTGTTGTCAATATTCTTGAAATTTTGGTGCTTATTCAAACCGACATCAGAAAGCATGTTAAGATGGGAAAATAGCACATGGAAATGTCCAGAATTACATGAATTTTTATTTCATAATCTACTCCTGATTGTATCGAAAAATACACTTTTCACTTACAGCCATCTTAACATTAGAAACATGTTCAAAGATTAAAAAATACAGTTTCTGTCTGATTTTCTGGGATGACGAGATATCATTATTTACCTTATTTACATGCAAACTATTGCCTTTATCTTTGTTGTTGATATCACAGTGTTTTGGCTGTTGAACCCTCCAGTCTTCATTAGTTGTATGCTGATCCAAGCAACTTACAGGGAATTCCAAACTGAACATTTTATGTAGTCAACAGGAGATATATCACCTCGTTCTTATTTTTGTACTGCTCAGTTAATGCACCCCCTGTTTCTATAAAGTTTAAGTATACACTGGCCGGTTCAGGGATTGAACTTACAGTTACTATATCACCAAATTCATGAAACAACATTTTAATCTGCTAGGCTATTGTTTTGTGAGAATTCCCTGCAGGTTATCTGGATCGACATACACAGGATAAAGGCCAGAAAGAAAAAGGGACAAAATATTGTGATCACAACAACAAAGTTGCGGAAAATAATATGCATGTAAATAATGTATATAATAAAAAATAGAGATAACACAGGCAAAAAAAAAGCTTTAGTGGAGTATATGACAAGTTTGGCAGAGGAAGGACATATTTAACAAAGAAAATCGAAAATTGCTTTTCTTCACTGCAAATTATTCATTATATCATATCCAACTATTTTACAAAAAATTAGAGCCAATTACACAAGATTTCAAGCTCAGGTTTATAATTTATAACCATGAAGTGAGATGAGGTAACATAAATCATAGATTTGTCAACAGAATATCATTACATTATTGTTACATAATTATAGTGAAATCATTAAGGTTTTTTGTCAAAAGCATTTTATTTTTGGTTATATATTAATTTAAAATATTCCTTTTAAGAGGTTTTATTTTTTAAATGGAATAAGATCATTCTAAATTTCAGAATTTTGCTATTGCCTATCAAAATGACTGGAAGAATGTGATCTAAAAACAACAATGGAAAAGAGAGGTAACAAAGTGTAAATGAAATAGCTCTGGTTTGTTCAATTTAGGAAACTTAGCACTGCAGCCAAAGTATTCTAAAATTACAGCCAATAACAAAGGAGAAAATGAAAAATACCTAACAACAAATTGAATATAGCACCAAAAATTTATTTTTATTTGTTATATAACTAAATACATAATTTTCAACAATGCTTCCATAACAATTGATATTTCCTGTAATAAATTCTTAATAAATATTATTGTTATCATTTTTTTAAGTATAAGGTAGTCCTATATTTACAATTTTTCATGGCTAACCATGAAAAGAAATGTTGATCAAAACTACCTGAAAACTTTACATGCATACTGCTACAAAATTATCAAATGTTGAATATGCCCCCTCCTGCGATGAACCCATCATATACTATATTTAATTTCAGCACAAATAGCATCTCTATTAGATGATCTGATAAGCTCCATATTTTATATCCTTCACTTCCGACATTTACATCAAGGGCATGTCAGGCTACTTCCGGAGTGTCAAATCCCATTCATTTCCTCTGTATTCCAAATGTAAGGACATTCCATTCTGAGAGCTTTTTTATCCACAAGAACTACTACTCTATAGAGCAGGCTCTCATATAGGTGGTTCTCTGAACACTTCCATTTTGAGCTTTTCAAGTCAAGAGTCAATCATTATCTATCCACCGTAACTTCATAATCTTCAGTTTAACATGAGGCTAAATGGTTGCTTCAAAGCTAGTTTAACAACCATTTTTCAAATACAGAGGATGTATATAGTTTTAAATGCAGGAAATTTGTAAATTTAGGTACAATTAGGGTCTGAAAATGAGATAATGGAAAATTTAAGTAAAATGCACTCTTAAATGTAGTGATAAGGACTTACATATTTTCAATGCAGATTTTAAAATAAACACTAAATTATCACAATTGTTTTCAAAGAAAAATATAATTCACATATATGAATAAATAAAATTAGCCAATTATTATTCATCTAATGGCAAAAACAAATCATAAATTGCTACCAAATGAAATCTATTATTTCTACAGTGTCATCAATGTCTCTGGTGAAAAATTGGACATCCCTTGACAAAACCTACTCAATCAATTATTATGGTTTAATCAATTTTCAGAAAATTTGTATTATTAAAATGAAGAATAACAAGAAAAATCTGATACAAAAATTATTTTTTGCCATTGTACTGAAACAAAACTCTTTGTCTTTAAAATTTGTTTTCATTTTGTGCCCAAAAACAATTTTTAAAAATCATAGCAGAAAGTCAATTAAATAATTTCTGCACTAAAAAATACATTTACATTTTAGTATTCTGCTAAAATTCATCAAATTATTGGAAATTTAGGTATGACTATAAATTGAAAACATCATAATTTGGGAACAGTCTGTGTTTACAAGAAAGTTCCTAAAGCATACCAAAATAGGATTCGCTTGAAAAAATTTGAATGTTTTTGATCATATTTTTTTTTTTTTGCACACTGAACTTTTCAGTGTCTCATCATATGACAATTTCTTTCAATCACACACACTATATTTCTTCAAGAAATATAGTCTTAAAGTGTGCTATATTTATGGGATAAAGTGCTCGATATCAGAGATAGAGCATATGTAAATATAAAAGTGAACATAGAAGTCAACACTTAGAGACGACAGTATGTTTCATGCTCACATTTTGAATTAAGTGGATCACGTAACCGTAAGGGAAACACACAGACTGGAAGTAGTGTGGCATCTAATTGATCACCATTTCTATTCTATCCTCTATTACTATACAGATCACTCTTTCTACTCTATCCTCTCTTAATATATGGATTGATATTCTCTATACTATTCACTATATGGATTACTATTCAGTGGTTACTTTTCAGGTAAGTATTATTGAGCAAGTACTATTAGTGCAAGTGTTATTCAAAGGTCTCTGACATCAGTATTGTTTGGCGGCGTTACTATAGTTATATCGGCAATTGCAAAGTCTCTACTACAACAAGCATTACAAAAGTGATAACGAGTATTTGTTGACATCACCAAAGCAATACAACCAACTAGCTGAGAATTTGAACATGGCTCACTAATTCACATTCCATTAGATGATATGCACATCCTTCTAGGAAAAGATATAACCACAAAACAATCAATTTAAATGCACCTTCACACTGAAAAATAAAATGAAATTTTGAATTTTACCACACTGAAATTCTACTTACTGTATTAATTATGACTCTAACGATGATGCTATAAACAATGAGTCAGATGAGCTTCTTTGTCAAAAATTTAAAAAAAAAGGAAAAAAAGCCACATTAAGAAACAAACAGTTGCCAGTTGGAAAAGTTTTATCTCTTTGACAGTCTGAAATGATTTTCCTGTGCCAAATGAAATGCATTCCCCATGCCAGCAAGGCCATTATTTTCAGGAATTCAAATCAACCAGTGGTGGCATTTCTTGACAGACATTCAAAACAGTACCCAAACTTAATCTCTGGGCAAATCCAAACAAATCTGTCTATCATTTCTTTACTCACGAACATCAAATGGCTTCTTTCCAATGATTGGATCGAAAGTGCTATGCTAGTAACAGTCACATTTTCTTTTATTCTTGCCAATATAATATCAATATATTAATGTGCATTTTCCAGTTGTTAATCACTTCAGGGTTTGAAAATTTTCAATCACTTGTTGTATTGGCAAATCAGTCAAATTTAAAGTGGCTCAAAACAAGTAACTTTCAATTTATTATGATTCATTCATTTGTCATATTGAATTTCTTGTTATCAAAATAATACTTCTTGTCTTCTGTTTGTTCACAAAATCGATCTAATGATAATCATTAGTTATTTCCAAAAACATCACCCTCAGAAGAATAAAAAATATTATTATTATTACTATGATAATATTCACTATATATTTCTTAGATTACCAGTCAGTTGTTGTAGTCTTGCATGTTTTTGTTTTAACTTTCCTCAAATATCAACAAGTTAAGGTAAATGGGTTCATAGTAGGACAGAGAAACTCATTTTGGCAAATATTACTTTATTTTAGTTAAAATAGAAGTATTTTCTTTTCGAACAGCTAATCTAATTCAGAGAATTTTATCATTATTAACTTTACTGAGTGTATCATGGTACTATTGTTGTAGAATTCTTGATTACCTAGGAAGATACTGCTTGTTAAGCCAGAACAAGGAACTTAGAGAGTACTTTTCAAAGTATACTTGCAGTAGCTATACCCAATAAAGCAAATTTTTGTAGTATTTACCAAGTGTATTTTATACCAAGTTGGTTGATGTATTCTTTAAACTTTAATGGGATGGAGCCAAGTGCTCCAACCACAACTGGTATCACTAACATTTATTTCCAGCATTTTCAACAAACTGGCAATTTCAGTTTGCTATTTATTTTGCTGTCATGCTGTAGTCATCAGGCATGATCACATCAATTATTTGGTGTTCATTTTCAGTTGTATTAAGAAAGACTATATTATTATTAATGCATAGGTATTCATAGTTCAGGTAACAATTTTCTTGGATAAAGAATCAAAAAATAAATTTTTTTACCAAGTGTTTTAAAATTACAATAAATCTTTCTTAAATAGAAACTATTGTGTGGAGTTAAAACAAAAGAAGAGAAAGCACATTCTCAGAATATATTATAAAAATTCAGAATGTGAAATTAATATAAACTTTGGTGTATGAATAAGTTATAAGAAATTTAATATAGGAGATAAGGAAATTAACATTGATTTTTTTTAATGACTTATCAACCCTTCATGATTTATTTAAAGCTAAAACATCTTTGGTTATAAGAATATCTTATATATGATTTAATATTGTATTAGTAATTTTGAGGGGAGATAATTATTTTTTCCAGATACAACTCCTACTATTTAATCCATAGCTTAGGGGGAATTAACATATGCTATACCAGGAAATGTCACAAAACCAAAATGCTAATTTAAGAGCAGGAGTCATATTTTTACTACTGTCCTTAAATTTCTTACTGATAGTTTTTAAATTCTTGAAACAACAAATTTCTCTGTTAAGCTTACCATATTCACTAATATATCAATTGAATTTTCCAAGTCTCTGTTGATAGGTAATCAGCCACACTGAATTTTGTCTTCAAATCCACTAAGTGGCTCCGAGCAATGGCTTCTATAGTTATTTCTATCTACATAAACATTTATCTAAACATTCCATTTTTAATTCATCAACAAAAATGATGTGATCAGATTTAGACAAGTCAGCCCTGTTCATGATTTTTGCAGAGATCTGTGTTCTGATCATAATCTCCTGGCTAGTTTAGCTTGCTATGGTAAGAACTGCGTGATTTATGTAAGCATTTTTAGATTAGATGAAGAGATAGGGGATTAATAAAATTTTAGTGTTCAGTTGGTTTAATATTGCACCATAGGCATGACAACATGATCTCTATCTTCTAAGATATATATTTAATAATATAGGGTCATATCTACATATACTGAATATATATGTACCTCAGAAGTTTATACAAAGCTGTAAACTTATACACCATGCTGATAAATAACAGAAAATAATTTTTATAATTTAGAAGGTTTATGTAGAAGTATATATGAATATGTATATTTGTATATGGGTTTTTTATTTCAAAAAATGTGAGGTATATCAACAAATAAGAAATGTCTAATAAACAACCAAAATTATATGAGCCATCCTTAATGATGTGGTCAGAGTTGAAGTGTAACTGGCAGTGTTTTTTGATGCCAAGACATTGTCTCTGTTTTGGTTTTATGATATTATCATAGTTTTTTTTTTCCATGTTTCAACATACAATCTATGCTTCACTGAATACAAGACAGGTTGCACTCAGGATACTTTTGGCTAACATGTTAAGGTACTAGAAAACCCAAATATTAACCTGAGACTGACATTGCTGTTCTTAAACAGCCTTTTCAGATCAAGGCTTTCATATGAAGACCATGCCTGGCATCCAACACGTTCAGAAATTTCTGAACTATCAGCTATTTCCTTAGTTCAATAATTAAAAATTACTTCAAATGAATGAATTCTTTAGATCTGAAAAATGACAATACTTCATCATACTCTATAGATTCACACTCCAGAATAACAAACAAATTGATTGATTAAATTTTTATGGCTTATCGACACTTTGCAGGTTATTTAAAGGCAAAAAATTTGTTTTTAGATTCTAAGAATTTTTTGTGGGAGGAGATAATAATTGTTTAGTGCTACAAGTCTGACTAATTAACCTATAGCTGGGGGAAGAAGAGGTGGATTCATACCTTTACCAAGAGTATTTGCATGTAACAAATGTTACATGCAAATACACTTGGGAATCTTGACAATTCCAAGCTATTATCGATTACACCATCTGCACATCCAAGTTTACAGCACCTGGTATTCCTAACTGGTTAACCATCTAGGTACTGATGAGGCTTGATATTTCTTAACTTAGGTGATTGTACAGGAACCAGTATTTTGATGAGAATCATAAACATTTCAACAAGTAACAAAATCTCATCACCTGAAAATTTCCAACAGCAGCAACAATGAAAATGGATAGCAGATATTACTGAAAGGAGAAATCATGATATCATCAAGACATTCCATATAACCATCAACAAATGGATCAGAAGGAAACTCATCAATAATATTTACACAATATTGTTCTGATTGTTGTCCTCATCTTTACTGTCACATTCAGGACATTTCAACAATTGTACACTCCAGACATCTTCAGGTAATATTTGTTGGAATTTTGAACCAAACCCTTTATTTTGTCCATGAGAGTAGATTGTTCTAATTCCACATACCATGCCTTTGTATATCTCAGTTTTAGTTAATTCATCAATAATACTAGACAAAGTTGTAACAATAGACTCAAATATCTTGAAAAAATGTTCCAAGAGATTCTATAAATTCTAACCAATAATATAACTCATTTTTTTGGCCAATGGATGCTGAAAGTTTCTTGTATGGAAACGGCTATTTTTCACCATTACCAAAGCTTTGAAAAAAAAGAATTTCCTCAAATCATAGGAAGATTGTTTTTTTCTTTTTTATCTACTGTTAGAAAATTTTGAAAACACATTTCATTTTCAAATTTTTTACTGACATTTTTTTGGCATGAACTTCAAGACAAACCAGTCACTTCTGAAGTCTCTTCAATGAACTGACACTGTATGAATAACTTTATTATTTAACATTATTAAACATTTCATCTGAAAGTCAACAAAGTCAGAGATGGTTTCTAAGTGACATTTCACAACATTTGAAATCCTAATAGTCATACGCTTGTCTTTAACTGAAAACTATTCGGAAAATCTTCAAGCATTGCAACCACCTCAGAAGCAGTTTCACCTAAACAAAAATGAAAAAAATACTGAATTTCCACTCTCTTTTACATGATCATCTATATTCAGTGTCACTTCAGAATGTTGGCTGTCAGTGCTCTCCACAATTTTCTATCCTTTCTACCTCTTAGTAAATTTTGTCTTTTGGTTATCTCTCCTAAATTTCATTCCATTTACTCCAGCTTCCTAGGTAGGTTATACATTATTTTCCTCTATCCCTCTTGCCTTCAGTCTGCCCTGTGAGTTTCAAATTTTTCAAGCCCTCTTTCCTCATTATGTGCTTTAGAAATTTCAACTGAATCTTTTTCATTTTCTCTAATCAGTTATCACAAAAATCACTAATAAATGTGTTTGTAAATATCAGAAAGAGAAGCACAGAAACAAATCATTTAATCTCAAAATAGAACAGAATAATATTGACTAATGGCACCTAGCAGTGCAAAGGGCAAGTATATCTTGTTCATGTACCAATTAAATCTTATAGGACAAAGTTTATTCTTTATAGCTTATTAATTTTCATGGATACGACATCATACAAATTCAAGATAAAATAGATTCAGATAAGACCCCTGTAAAAGATGTTTTGGGTTTCAAAAATATAGAACATCTTTTGATGAGTGAAGCCATAAAGTTTCTGAAGTGTTACTTAACCTCTCCTATCAAAGCGCAAACATTTTTATTCTTTAATCCACTACATGAAACGTATTTTCATAATCAAATTAATAGAATCAACATGACAGAACTTTCATATTTACAGATATACATGCATATCTGTGTACATCTAATTTACACATGGGTAACAGATTCTTTGTCAAATGTAAGGTCACAATCTGGAATTTTTGTTATAATTTTCATATCACACACACACACACATACAATTGTTTTTCTTTTATGGATTATTAACCCTTTGTGTATTATTTAAAACTGAAACTAATTTTTGGATTGTAAGAATAAATCTTTTTTTATGAGTGAATATTGCATTCATAATTCTTTTGGAGAGAATGATTTTTCTAGATATAAACCATACTATTTCATCCACATCTGGGGGAGATGATGGATTCATTCCTTTCCAAAGAGTAGTCGCACATAAGCTAATGTAAAAAAACGAATGAAATTCAAACTCAGCTTACCAATTTCTCATTGCGAGCCACTATACATTACACCAGTTGTACATTCACATATACTCGTACACACATATATGGATACAAATATATGAACGGAAACAAGCTAAACTCCATCTAACATTTTTCCATATCAAAGTTTATATATATATATATATATATATATATATATATATATCAAATATGTTGTGCAGTTCAATTTATATTACAATTAATCATTCATACAAAAAGTAGATTAGTAAAGTTAATGATATAAAATGGCGAAAACTCTTCGCAAACAAAATTTAAAAAAAGATTAAAAAAAGACCTTATTCAGCTTGTAGTTATTAAAAACAAGGATCATAACATTCATCGAGTGGTTAGTAGGTTGATGCAACTTTAAAATTTTGTTTGCGAAGAGTTTTCGCCATTGTATATCATTAACTTTACTAATCTACTTTTTGTATGAATGATTCAGTGTAATATATATATATATATATATATATATATATATAAAGTGCAGTGTGAGTGCTGAAAGTAAAAACAGTGTGCTCAATGTAAGATAACAGAGCTAAGATATATATTAAAAAGAATCCTCTGAGTATGGTCTGAATCAATATTAGAATAACAAAATCATACATGATTCTTATATTTTTTTAATCAAGTATTGATTATTCATGAACATGTTCCTCAGAGTTACCATCAGCCTTCAAATTATATATATGTTATGACACTAATTTATGTTCTTAGAATAAATTGCAACAATGATAATTGTTAAGATAGTCAGCTAATCTCAAAAAGTTTAAACGGTTTTCAGACTGAACACTTCACTCAGTATAAAAACATGATAATTCATGTTTCAACTGAAAATAACATTGGAAAACATTCTCCAAGCAATGCTTGATATACTTATATCAACTTAAAGCCTCCTTTACATGCAATCTTTAATGTTTTAAAAATCTGAAAAAGTTAAAGTTTCAATGATGTTTTATAAGATTTTTCATAAAAACTATAAGACTTGAAGTTGGAGAGATTCTGAGATTAACTGATTTTTAGTATTATACATATTTTTATTTTATGGTTATTTTCACAAGTTGTATCTTTCCTGTTACTTCTTATGACAAGATTTATTTTCATTTTTTTCTAATAAATGGTCAGAGAATTGATCAGTTGAAAGCATTGTGATACAAACCAACAACAAAAACTTTTCTCAAAACTAGAAGAAACTATAAGCATTAAAAATAGTGAAATACAGTCCTCTTTAATATATAGAGTAGTGCTACTCAAACTACTTGATCTCATGGAGAGATATTTTTTCCCTACATATTAGGAACCTGCAGGATATTTGTGATGAATACATATAAAAGCTGACAAGTTTTTTCACATGTATATTTGGTATGGATATTCAAGTAATGTTATCAGTGCACAAAATGGAACTGTCATGCAGAGTTCACGTTCTGACTGTCGGTCTCATTCATTTCACAAAAATGCCCTTGAAAAAGAATCCATCCAGCTATAGATTTAAATAGCCGGGGAGACTGGGCTTTTGCCTTTGACCACAGCAGGTTTAAAAAGAAGGAAAACTCTAAATTCAGTTTTGTAATAGAAATTTAGTTTGAAACAAAGAAAAGAATACTAAACTGTTATGTAAGTCCTTCTCTATGGCAGTGAATGTTGAATAATCTCCTCCAATATAAAGAGGAAACTTGAGGTAATAGAAATGTGATTCTAGTGAAGGATATTGAGAATCCTATGTACTGAAGATGTGAGTAAAGATGAAGTTTCAAGAACAATGGAAATAAAATGATGCTTATACTTAAAATAATAGAAAATGCTGAAGAATGTCTGGAGAATCTGATACACACAAGAAATATTGAGAGCAGGAGGAAGAGAGGAAAGGAGCAAGTAATCTACATAGTGATTTTATTTAAATAAACAGCAGAACAGGGATTAGGAGAGATAAAGAAAAAAACATAACTTTCTAAAAGTTAAAAAAGATAGGAAATTGTGAAGAGCTATGTCTACCCATGTACTTTCAGGACATGGCCCATAGAAAAAGAATGAGTTCTTTAGATTTGGTAGGGTTATCAGTCTCAAAGTACCACACTAAATTCAAAAGCAGACCATGCATTTTTAGATTGGAGAACTTGGCTAATTTTAAACAAGACACATCTACTACAGATATGGCTGCAGTATATGTGGTACCCGAATAACCCTTAGGTGTTATAGGATTTCTGATTATGATTCTAATATATTTTATAAGCTATTAATATGACATTGAAGAACAATTAAAAAATAAGGTAACATGGTTGCAAAAATATTAAAGATTAGTTGCTAAGTAATAAATTGGATTAATTGTAATGAGTAAAGTAAATTAAAACAAAATATTGTTTTAATTTACTTTATTCGTTACAATTATTACTCATTTAGACATGTTTATAATGTGAAGGATAACTGTGTTTCTTCTTGGTCATTTGATCTAATCTTGGTTCAGTTCAAGACAGTATCACATGACATTGAGATTTTCTTATTTTCTAATCCAACAGATTTTATTACTTAAACCTTATTTTTCATGGATATCCATATTTGAGTAGACACTCCATTTATTTATTAAGGTGTATATTTAAATAAAAAATCCATAATTTCTTTAGAAATTGCTTCTTTTATGTTAGGATATGAAACTGAGCAGATATGTTTCATGAGTTTGAGAAAGATTTGTGTTTGTAAGGCACAATTTAAATTTGCTTGATCATGAAAACAATTTGTGCCTAAAATGATATAAATGTACTTTGGATCTAATGACTCTTTCCCCTGCAAAGTCAGGATATGGGTTCAAATCCTGCTAGAGAGGGTACATTTTTCTTTTATAATATTTCTTGAATATATAAGCTGGTAGATGAAAATAATTATACCATTTAATATTTAAATGGCTACTCAAATATGAGTATCCAATAAAATTAACGTTTAGTAAATAATAATCATGTCTGATTAATATTTTAAAATCTCTATTTATTATTATACGCTTTGCTATTTAGACCAGCCAGATTATATTGGTTATATGCAAAAGCTGATAATGTGAAAGTTTATCCTGAATCTTCTTGTCCATCTTATTTGATCTCGGTTGTTATACACAAGTTTCTAATGTGAAAGCTGAACCTGCATCTTCTTGTCCATCTTATTTGACCTCGATTGTTATACACAAGTTTCTCATATGAAAGACAATATATCTACAGATATGGCACTCTGTCTTGTACTATATTACATATTTCACTTGTTTTTTGACTGATAATATATTTTCTTCCAGATATTGCTCATATAATCAAGTAAAGTGAAAGAAGAATTTTGAAACATTATTTTTGAAAACATACATAATAATATTCTTGATATTTATACTAATACAAAGAATTGGGCTCAAAAAGATAAGGAATGTTCATATTCTTTATTTTTCGAGTAGCAGATATTTTATCAGATTGATTTTAGCATGTTTCTTTGTGTAATATACAATTGTGTAAGAGATTAATTTAAAAATGTACATAATAAAACACTGTATCCCTGAAAGAAGCTTTACAGGCTCTCATTTAAAAAATTTATTCAAGCAAAATAAAACAAGGAAATATTGAATACTTGACATAAAGATATCTCTGAAGATCCTATCAGTACATGAAAACATGTTCTGCAGGTTGTTCATTTTGTTCAATAAAGAATCAGAGACCTTTGTTTTATTTAATATCATAAATAAAGATGCGCACAAAGTGTTAAAGAGAGAACAGCAGTTTTTGCTTTCACTTAATATTTGCATATATATATATATATATATATATATACAGACACACATGGATCAGTAAGTTTGTAGCCTTATATACTTAGATGGCATCTGACCTGAAATATTTGCTGTTTAATATTTAGTTTATGGAAATAATACTGAGGAATTGGAAATACAGAAATATAAATAAACTTTGCTGGTATAAATTAAATGTCTTCATTAGTGTATGATTACATTCATGACATCATGCATGATAAAAAGTGTATTTTTTAAAATTTTTTTTTAAGCGTATCACCGCAAGCAAGGCTGGAGGCCACTATCACTCAAGGGGTTAAAGAAGGGTTGGAGGAAGAGCAGATAGGAGTGGTAAAGGAGAGGATGTGGAGAAAGAGAAAGACAGTGGGTCGATCAAGGCAAGGGGGTTACAGAAGATTTGGAGCGAGAGCAGATAGGAATGAAAGGAGAAGGGCAGTGGATAGATCAAGGCAACTGGAGATGTTGATTGACGCTACACTTAAACCATTGGAGATTGTATTTGTCAGGGAAACAGTAATAGGGAAGGGTGTTCCATAGGCGAGATGTGCGAGACATGAAGCTATTGGAGTAGAAGAGACATCTACATCTAACAGTTTCAACGGTGAAGGGGTGGGAACGGGATGTCAGCCTCGTAGGACGTTTAAATTCATGAGGCCTAGGGACAAGCGAAAGCAGCTCCTCGGAGCAATTACCGTGAAAGTATTTGTAAAAAAGACAGAGCGAGGCAACATCGCGTCTGTGAGAGAGCGACTGCAGACGAGATTACCTTCTATAAGAAATTTTACATTTATATATATATATATATATATATATATATATATATATAGTGGATGATAGAAAAAACGCATCCATATATATATATATATATATATATATATATATATATATATATATATATATATATATATATATAGTGGATGATATAAAAAACGCATCCATATATATATAGATATATATATATGTTTCATTGAATAATTTAGATATTTTGTGTCTATATATTTTTATACTGATCTTTCCATTTCTCTAATCAGGTTCTTGATATCTAGATAAAATTCATCAAGGATGGCAACATAGTTATTTTCTAACTCAAATATTTTGCAAAATCATCTTTAGCAGTATATTATAAAGAAAAAGTTATTGTAACTGCAATCTTTAATAACATGCATGAATGCACTCTGTAATTATTTTAAACTTTTAGATTTATCCATTGTAGCTATGGAATTTTTTGCAAAACAAGTGTTTCAATATAAGAGAACTGACTAGAAATAGGTGGAAGAAACTTCCTTAATGAATTTCATCTGTACATCAAGAAACTGATTTGCGAACGGGAAAGGATCATATAAAATAAAAATAGGCACAATGTGTCTGCATTATCCAATGAAACAAGTTCAAATGAAGGCTATATATATATATATGAGTGGATCAGAGAATAAGTGCATCCTTTTGTGCTTGTGTGTGTATATATATATATAATAGCTGGACACTCATATTCGAGGATACCAATCTATTAGGCCAGCTAACCAATGCCTACTGCAGACACCTGCTCTGTGGTTTTTACTGCAACTCTGCTAAGCAGACCTTAGTTACATTGTTTGGAAAAGAGCATGTTATCTAACATGATCAACAATTTGAATGAGGCCAACAGGCTCAAGCCCTTGGCCATATTCATTTCTGACTTCATGCTAGCACAGCTATTGACAGTCCCCAAGTTTACCCAATTTCACTCACAAATCTTGGGTCAACACATGGTATGTTTTTCAGGCACTTTCCTGACAAATCGGATGATGAGATTTGAACCCGGGTTTCATGGTCAGAATCAGAATATTCTAACCACTCGGCCACACACATATATATATATATATATATATATATATATATATATATACACACACATACACACACACAAAAGGATTCACTCACAGTGGGTGAAAAGAATAAGTGCAGCCTTTTGTGTGTGTGTCTATATATATATATATATACATATATATATATATATATATATATATAGTGGAAAAGACAATATGTTTGTGTTTATGTATACAGCTCTAGAGAAAAATCCCAAATAATAATTCATTTATTTAATAATATTTGTATTTGATTTTCTGAAGGTGTAAGGTGATATTTGAAAAATATCTGATAAAATATTTTTATTTTGTTTACTATATGTTATGCCTGTAAAGCAAGCATGATTAATGATAATGGTGATGCTTTGTCAACATTAGTTCTTTAAAAAGAGCCAACATTCTCCTTATCTGATCTGATTATAATCTAATGGATGTAGAAAGTATTTGACACAGGAGATTTCATGAGAAATGTAATCTATCTATATTTTTCAATTTGATCAAATATCAGCTTGCTCACTAACATGACAGTGTTAACAGTTTTAAAGCTGAAAGCCTAAATTTTTCCATACCTGAGCACAAAATAATTACATTGTAAAATCTAATCCACTATCTTAGCATTTAATCAATTTCACGTAAATCTCTTCCAACATAAGCATGACATTTCAATCTTCATAATTTTCAGATCTTTGGACCTATTTATAATCTATTTCAGGATTCAACTTTGTATTATCTGTAATTTTTTTTTTCCTAGAGCAACAAAAAAATGAAAAATTGTGATGATTACATACACCCTGAAAGGACATGGCTTATGATGAAAAACTCATTTTAACTTCTGTGTATTTTTAATCACAACTATCATGCTGTCATTCTATAATTGCTTATAAGCAACTTCAAGATTTGGGGGATAATAGCTCTCCCTAACTTCCAATACTTTGTAGTTCTAAATAATATTTGTCTCCTTGTTATCCCGACCAGTCCCTGTTCAGCCATTCATTTGAACAATAAAGATGGTTATTCACCATTGTCCTTTTTTCTTCAATATGCCATGTGAGTATCAGATTTTCTAAATCTCCTTTCCTCATCATGAATCCCCGAAAATCAGCTGTCTGATTTTAAGTACAAGTGTTGTTTTTCGTTCCAATTTTCCTGTTAACATGTTCTCTCCACAGTATTTACAGCATCATTCTGTAGAACCATTGCCTCAAGTCTCCTCTGCATCTGTGGAAACATTGTCCAGTATTCACTGCCATAATAAAGGATTGATATTACACAGCAATTCAGAATTTTCTTTTGTTTTTGATAAAATTTTCCGGTCTCTTAATACTTGCTTAGCTTTTAGAAGCTTTTGTTTTTGGCTCTTCCAGAACACCTTTGGATTTCTGTGTCTCATTTTCCATTGTTTTTATGATACTTTCTAATAGTTAGAATTCTGCACATAGCTTTCATTTTCGGCTGTCCTTTTTGCAAATAATCTTATATTCTGTTTTTTTTTTTTAAATGAGTAAGCCACCAGTAAGACTCAAACACTGATATCTATTATTTTCAGGAAGCATAACTTAAGGCATCATCTGTCTTAGCCTTGCAGGCTTCAATGATTCAAATGTTAACATTCCTTATCCTCTGTCTTTATTCAATTAACTGTAATAATATTTTTTTCATCTCTTGCATGAATTATTAAATTAATTTATCAACTATTTCTTTCATCACAATTTTCATAATTTATTTGATTTAATAATAACTGACAATGCTAAATATCATTTTTTATGTTGTTAAGTTTGAAGTGGTCTGGGTTTTCTAGTTATTTTTTTTTCTTTTTCTAAATCATAACCTATTTTTAAATTCTTGAAGGAAAAAAAAAAGCTTTTTCTGTTCATCTCCATTTTTTAAATAGAGTAATGAAGCCTGAGGGTCTTGGCAAAGATCATTGTTGTAAACTGGTGTTACAGAATTACAAACAACGAATTGTACCAAATAACACAAACTACCACTTGAGGACTACCAGCAGTAACAACAATTAAAATGGATAGCAATATCAAAGTGAAAATAATAACGTAATCAAGATGCTGACATTCCACACTACTTCAAATAAAAACGTTAGGAAGCAAATTCCCATCAATAATGGAAAAAGTGAAACCAGCTACTTCTGAAAAATTGTTTAAAGAGAAAGATTTTATATATTTAAACTAAAAGGAGAACAAGCTGCTCATTAAAGAAGGCCAAATGTTTCCCCTGTAGGGAAAATGGCTAATATTACCATAACTAGATTCAGACATTAAGGATTCAATCAAACAAGTTTTGTTAAATTCAACTTTCAAATAAGGTGATGTTCATCCAAATTAAAATTGTCTCAGTCATTTTTAAAAACTGAATGATGTCAGAATTTTTGAGAAGATTTTAATAGTAGCATTAAAAACAATCAGGATATAACCAAGAAAATCATGTTGACAATAGAGGAAAAATTCAGTTCTTGATAATGACTGAGACTGTTAAAAGTACTTGAACAGAAACAGTTACATCAAGGTATATATATATATATATAGCTGGCCACTTGTATTCGAGGATACTCATCGACTAGAGCAGCTACCCAATCCCTATTGCATACACTAGCTCAGGAACACTTGTGTTTATTCTAAACCCACAAACACATCTGTGGTTTATACTGCAACTATGCTGAACAGACCTTAGTTGCAGTTTCTGGGAAAGAGCATGTTATCTAGCTTGATCAACAATTTGAACAAGGCCAGCACACTCAAACCCTTGGCCACGATGACTTCTGACTTTGTGCTACCACAGCTATTGATGGCACAAAAGGGTTCTATCTACCCAATTTCACTTACAAGGCTTAGGTTAACCTGTGATATGGTTTTCAGGCACTTTCCAAAGGTGCTGTATGCTGGGACTGCCCTCTCCAGTCCGATAACATCAGGAAGTCCCCTTCCTGACCATGGTGAGATTTGAACTCAGGTCTCATCGTCAGAATATGAATGTTCTAACCACTCAGCTATGTGCCCATATATATATATGTCATTTACAGACAGCCTGTTTCACAGTATCATGACTAATCAGCATGGCTAGACATCCGACTGCTTCAAGCTGGGATTGTAACTCGACTGATTTGTCATCAGTCAGAGACTTCTACCTCTAGGCTATCAGCACCCAGCAGAGAAAAGGAATTTTTAATGCATTATATACGTGCTATATAAACACCATACCAGCTGCCATAGGACTCAATTCTTATGCAGATCAATGAATTAAAGCAGCAGTAACCATTACAAATTCCCATTTCTCCATTGTGCTTAGTTGGTGAACAAGAGCATAGTTGAAAATAGCTGAAGAATTAAATGGTTCATTTCACCTGTGTTTTCATCAAATGTTTGTTGAATGTTTGTACAGACAGAGAATCATAGAGGAAAATGCTTTACCATTTATACACAACAAACTCACAAGGATCCCATTTAATTTCAACAAATTTCTAAATAACTTAGTATTAACAAAATACTTCTTATTGGAAAATGTAAAGTTTTATTCTATCTTTTTTCATTAAGAATGAAAATTATTAATGCAAATGAGAATTGTCATATTGCAGATCTATGACTAATAAGAAATTTCCATCATATACATAATAAATTTAGAAAAGTACACATGCAAAAACAGCAGAAAACCCTTCACAAATAGGGTCAGGTGTAGTTTCAGGCACAAACCATCATCACTAACATATGATCCCCCCAAATCTAAATCATGAAAGCACTAAATTTTGTTGGTTGTCTACAAATGCCAGATTTGCACAAATGCAGAGTCGGTCCAATCTTGGAGCCTCTTAATATATTTCCTCTTTTCTGTTTGTGACAATTCAAGTTTAGTCAGGTATACTGAGGTTAAGTTGTCAATATGACCTTGGCATCCAAATTTCTTTAAGAAATATATTGGTAATCCACGCATGTCTTATGCCTTACTCTTGCAGATCTGAATACGTTTCAGCTTAAAGTCATGTGTCCTGTGTATAATTTTCCACAAAAGGAATTGTTATTTCAATGACGTGTACTCCTTTAAAATTAACTTGGTAGGAATGACAAATATTTCCATTTAGTTAAGTAATGGCTGCATTTAGGAAATGACAACTGAGCTGCTCCTATGGCATCAAATGAGTTAAAGGGGCAGAGTAACTTAAAATACCTTGAGTCTCTCAGATATACTTGCACAATTCTGATTTTGAGACAACAGAATCTTGCATGAAAACAAAACTGCGACATAAAAATAAACACACATAAAAGTATTAAAGCAATATAAAATAAAAGTTAAACCATCATCATTTTATTATCCTTGATTTTATTATACGTACGAGTCATATTAATGAAATCTTTATCAAAAAGCAACCATAAATTACAACGAATAAACAGAATAAAAAGGCATGAAAATAAAAGAAAGCTAAGTCTTCAGTGTTCAAAATTGAGTAACTGTTAATATAGGAAATCCAAAGAGTTGTTTCCTGTGATGTTATTTGTAATTCAATACTGACTGTGATAATTTGATAGAAGAAAGTTAATTATCAGATCAGACAATCTCAAAGAAGTTTCATCAAAACAATAAAATGCTGCAAGAAAAAAGCCAAATAAATCAGAAGCTTTTATACACTTAGAGAGCGCCTGATACTTAAAATCATTTCAGCTGATGAAGATAGAAGGCTTGAACCGAAATATCCTCTGACAAAAGCCTCAGTAAGAATAATTAAGTTATTTTCAAAGCAAGAAATATTAAACAAAATTGGATCAATAAGTCCATAGACTGACATGTAATCATTAACTAAATTTTGATCTTAAATTTTCACTGTATAATATTTGATAAATGTGCTATGACATTTTAATTATCAAAAGGACCCCAGTATGTCACTGGGGTAATGAGTCAGGCAATGATTGGTGCCCAAGCACATATGAAAGTGTTTCAAATTAGTCTTTCTTCAGATAAGGACCCAGTGAGTATGTTCTTGTGCAGTACTAGAGGAAATTGTATGCATTCTTTTTTTTTCCTGTTGGCAAAAAAAAAAAAAAAAAAATCTGGAATAGTGGAAACAGTTCAGCAGATTCTAACAGAAAATGCGGGAATAAAAAAAATGATTCATTTTGAGTTTGAGATTTCCTGGCTAAGAAATCCATTACATAAATTGACTATCCTCTTTATTCACCTGACTTTCCCTCCCATGATTTTCGGCTATTTTCACAATTGAAAAATGTCCTCAAAGGACACTGATTTGTTGACATCACTGACATCCAATAACAGGTGGCTGTATTACTGAAAGGTAATCCAGAAAACTAGTTTCAAGAACATCTCTAGCAATAACACCACTGCCACATAAAGTGCATAACTTCACAAGAGAAGATCACTGAAAAAGACAGAAGCCAGTAGAGACCAGTTAAGTAAATCTTTCTTTCACAGGACCATTCCAGGTGTTAAGTTATTACAATTCATATTTGATGAATGTTCATCACAAAAAAGAAATTATACTGAAAATTAAATATTTAATCTCTGAAATAAATACTTTTTTCCTTCGTAGGCTGCAGATTTACTGATGCACTCATGTTATATATCATGTAATTATTAATTTCTTTGTGTATTTGAAGGTACAAAATATTTGAAAACTGGAAAAATACAATAAAAGTAAACAGACTTTGTTGGTTGAAGTTAAAAATAATCCACAATATTTTGTGTAAATTTTCTAGCAGAAGATATATATACAGAAAAAGATAAACTTTCTGAATTCAGATTTGTGACAAAATTTTGCTGAATAACTTCCTGCCTGATTAAGCATATCCAAGAAAGAATAGGTAACCATAACCAAACCAAAGAAAAATGTGGGATTAAAAATAACCTTGATAAAAAAAGACATTTAGTACTTGTGTATACAGCGTCTTGTTACGTCATCAAGTTTTCCAATGCAAATTATATATATATATATATATATATATATATATATATATATATATATGTTGTTTTTTCAAACAAGTTTTGCTGAATTCACTTATTAAAATGAATTAATCAAATCATATCACCAGCATACAAGAATTAACATAAGACAAAGATTAGTAGATAATACAATGATACAATAAATCTTTTACTGGAAAAAAGACTCAAGATACACAAAGCTATTATGATACAAAAGAAATGAACCACATTAAATTTTCCAAAAAAGAAGATGAAATTTTAAAACATGTATAAAATATCTAATAATATATTTGTCTTCTGTCAAGCCCCGTGAAACAGTTATACACATGATATCTCTGAAATGAGACATACATAGTTAAATTTAAAATGAAGCCTCCAAAGAAATGTCAAAATAAACTAACAAAATGTTTATTTATGACAAAAACAAAATCAAGTTTTCAATAAAGCCTGACAACTAAAAGTACCTCCCTGAACACACACACAAAAAAAAACAATTAAAATATCAACCTTGGGCGGTTTAGCCACAATTCTTACCTAGGTGTGCAACAATTTTTCTGTTAATTTGAAAAATACAATGAAACATTAAACAGAACTTGTAGGATGAATTTAATTAAATCCTTGCTGCATATAAGATACATTATAATTGAGTTAATTAGTTCTTTGGTTTAGCGCAAAACTAACTTTATGCCAACATTAGTTTCTTTATTTTTGTTTAGCCAGAATGTGTGAATATTTCTGGGTTTATTTTTTTACATTTTGTCATTTTATTATCTTAGTTAACGACTTTAATAACATATTACAGAAGGAGACTTTAACTGAATGTAATTAGGGTATTTTTTTCTCATAAGAAGTTCTCAGCATAATATCAAAATGAATATATTGCATTAATACCAAACACTACTAATTTATACTTTGTGAAAACATGTAAAATATTTCAGGCATCTTTTACCATTCTTAATAGTGGAAAATCATACATAGGAAAATTTCCTCAGAAACCAAAAAAAAGTACTGAACTGCTATGTAATATTTAATTTCTTATAAAGGAATGAATGCGAAACAAATCTCTGAGCTTAAGAGGTGACTTGAAGAATATCATAGATGTAAAATCTAAGCAATGAAGAAGTTTTAAATAAAATAGCAATTATATGGAAATTGTTATTTATGAAAAGACAACTGAAAATTCTGGGACTTATAATGATTAATTGATCGACTGATTTGTTTTTTTTTTACAGCTTATTAACCCTTTAATGATTATTTATAGCCAAACATATTTTGAATTCTAAAATAATTCACTGTATCTTTCATTGAACATTTCATTAACATTTTTTGGAGATAACAATGAATTTTAATAATACAAATCCTAGTATTTAACCCATAGCTGGAGGGTAGAAGAGGGAGATTCATATCTTTCCCCAAGGGTATTTGGGACCAAAGTGGAAAATCAAACACTGCTCTCCAATTTCTTATTCCAAGCCACTATCAATTAAACCCCTCACACATCCTATTTAAAAAAAAAAACTGTCAATTAAACATATTAAAAAATAAGGGTCCAATTATAAGAGTTTGATTAAAAGCATGTAGAGTTATTTCAGTTTCAGCAAATACTATATTTTTTGTTTATGGTATCTATGTGAATGCACACATACAGGCAGGTTTCAGTCTGCCTGATAAATCTGGATTGAGTTCCATTAGGTAGACGATTAACAAAGTGACGAAACATCTTTACTAAGGTCATAGGTGGAAGGAAGCATCAAAATGGAGAAGAGACATCTAAGAAGTCTATTCCATTCATTTAATCATTCCTTCAACAATTGTTAGTCTAATTTTGCTTTTCATACCACTTTCTGTCTACAATGTGTACATCAATTGCAAGAAGCAAGAAATATATTTTATTACAGTCATGTGTCATTTAGATTGTTGAGTAAGCAGCACATTATCCAAAGTATTTTGCTCAAAACAAAGATAAAAAATAATGTTGAAAATGTTGAATATAAGATATAGACAGACGTTAAAGAATCAGAACTTACATTGACCAATAAAAGATAAGAAGTTGTGAAGAGTCACAATTATCCATTTACAGAAAAGACATAACACATAAAAAAGTAGATTTAATCCAATCAAAGAAAAGGCAATGAACAAAAATACCCCTTCACCAATGTGATGAACTAAATATCTGTTACTTTCTGAAATTGTTGTAAAATCCTCTTTCCAGGCGGCAATAAACAATACAGCATAAATAAGTTGTAAGAATGATCCATATATTTACACATTCTTGACCCATATACTTATACTGCACTGACACCGCCAATTATAATGTCTTCTACACAGATACACACTTACATAGTCATTTTCATGTTAGTTTCCTAGATAAAAATGAAAACAGAAAATGTGTAAGTAATCAAACAGCTTTTCACATCCACTTTCTGGAAATGATCATTGTCTATTCTTTGAATGAAATAGAAAAATAAATTGAGAAGAGATTGAAAAAAAAAAAAAAAAGAAAATTTCTGTACATGCATGCATTGAAAGAACAAGTTACAAGTGAGCAAAACAAGAAACATTTCTTAATCATTACATGCACCTCTTATCAAGATGGCTGCTTAAGAATTTAGACTCAGCCATTTTCCCCAATTAATTTTTATTTGGTGTCTATCCAAGAAATAGATTTCATTTTTTGCAAATACACAAGTCAGCTGTCTACATACAGACACTGTGTCTTCATACTGGACTTGCTTGTGAGCAAAGCGAAACCTGAATAATTATCTCTTTACCTATTTTTGTCTTCGAAAATTGTAAATTTATCTGCTGGAGACAGATTTTGGGCTCCAAACCAGAAGTTCTTTTTTATACAACAGACTTTGAACACACCCATATATATATATATATATATATATATATATTAATGCATAGATATAAGTGAGCACTTACGTTTATAATGGCACACATAGAAATAATGTTAAATCTTTCTGCAAGTGTGTGTGTGTGTGTCTATATATATATATATATATATATGATTTCACTTTAGATTAGAATCCAGCAGAAATATATATAAGTCACGTGGACATGTTTCTGCATGTAGTATTATATATAAATATTTTTAAATTATCTTTTTTATATATGGCAACTTTTCATTTACTCTAAAACTGTGATCAAAATTCTAAATTGATTACCATGCCATAAAAAGAGTAGAAAAAGGTTTCATCTAAATAAATATGCAACTTATAAAAACAGGTTAACATCAGTTTTTTTTTAAATGTCATATATAAAAAGGTGACCATTAAGATCAACACCCAGTGTTGACAGTCTGTTTCATGCTAAAATGAAATCATTAGGCTTTGGGTGTTGACATGAATGTCCACTTTTATATTTACATCACTGGCATTGAGCACTTTAACCTATAAATTTAATATACCTCACAACTATATTTTTACCATATATATATATATATATATATATATATATATATATATATATATATATATAAAACACACACGCACATTAATTCAAAAATTTGAAGCCATCCACAGAATTATCATGGGATGAACTTAACAGAAGAGTGAAAAAAAATGAAAAAGAGCTCTTAGAATCATTGAAAAAAGAATGAAACCAATTATCAAATTTATACTTTGAGAATCTTTTGCAATGAATGCCAAAATTATGTGCTGTAGTAATCAAGGCTAAAGGAGGATATTTGGATGAGAGCAAAATTTAATCACAAAATGCTTTTCTTTTTGTCATAATAAAATTTCTAATAAAAATTCCTGTCTCCCTTTTTTTTTAATTTTTTTTTAATGACGTATAATAATTTTCTCTTATTTAAAGTACAAAACAACTACTTTTAGAGCCAGTTTTAAAAATTAACAGATGTGTCCTCAAACTTTTGAGCTATAGTATATGTGTGAATGCATGTGTGGAGAGAAGCAGTTTGATAGATTCTCATTTGTATATATGAAAAATATACACCTAGAAATACAGGTCTATTCTATTCAACATCATAAAAATAATGTCTGGCTTTTGTATAGTTATTCTTACTGAACATTATGTGAAACATGATTGGATTTGCTTGACTTCATGACACTGCCTGCATCAGTCATCCATGGCTGTTGGTAGTTCATCTATATTGTATCTAGCTCCTTGTTTTTTGAACACCATGAGAAATGCTATGACCACATGAAGACACTTCTTGTTGAACCTTGCAACAAGCAATGCAGGATGTATGTCTTCATATTGATGAAACTTTGTTCACCAATATCATACTTATAGAAATAATTAATTTTGGAAACTAGGTGATTCTGGAAATTTTGCCATGAATCACTTTTGCTTGTTAACAGAGTTTGATTGCTTTGTTGAATCAGCATAACCACAATGCTGCATCCCATATCTTATCACGATTCTCATTTAATCTGATTCTTACCTTCCTACCTGCCCAGCATTGGTGGAACTACCAGGAATAAAACTTACACCTGTATAGCTCCTTTGGTTACCGGCATGCACAATCCATGTCACCACTTCAAACTAAGAAACATGCATAACCCATAATCCAGCCACTTCTAATTTTAAATATATATTGGGCAATTGAGTAACGACAATCAAGATAATTCGGTATTAATTAATTTTTTTTTTTTTATGCTGGCTATTTTTTTTATAATTATTTACATGGGGAAAAAGTATGGTCATATACCTGCTTCTTTGAAAAGGTGAGTGGTAAAGCTCAACCTGAATAATTATGTTCCAAAGTGGGTTCACAGAAAGAAAAGAAAATGAATTGCAAATAAATTCAAAATTTTATCCAAAAGAAATTTAGGACTATGTTAGCATTTATACTGTCAAAAAATTGTACAAATTGGTTAAAAACTGAAAACTGTTTCAGGCAATAATTTTAACAATGTTTCTAAGTTTGCAAAAAATGAAAAATAATCTAATTTAAAAAGCTCAACATTTGTGTATAGCAGCCTGAAATACTGACAATTTATTAAATATTTCTACAAAGTTGGGTATGTATGCAAGTATTATGTAAAGCGATCAAATAAATGCAGTTTTATTCTTTTCATCAATGACTACATGTCATGACAACAATTTAGATATCAGGCAAGTGTTTTAACAGAGGAAAGAAAAGTACGACACTGATGTCTGAAGGCACATTGGGATAGCAAAAGAGGACTTCCAAAAACTAAGAAAGTATTAAAAAATAGAAACGTTTCATCTGCAAAGGTACTGAACTTTATGTAATATCAGTCCTCCTGTATGGCAGTGAATGCTTGATGATTTCCTTACAGATGAAGAAGTAACAACAACATGGCTCTACAGAAGGATACTGAGAAGATCACGGATTGAATATGTGGGCAACCACAAAGTTTTTGAGAAAATGGAAACAAAAGTGTGCTTATAATTAACATCAAGAAGATTCAAACAAAAATGACACTTATACTTAACATCAGGAAGAGGGAGTTAAAATTTCTAGGATACATAATGAGGAAAGAGGACTTGGAAAATCTAATACTCACAGGACAGACTGAAGGCAAGAGAGACAGAGGAAAACTACACATAATATACTTGAGCAAATGGATGGTAGAACAGAATTTAGGAGAACTAACAAAAAGATGTAATGAGGCACAGTGGAGTAATGGATAGCGGTTCAAACTGAGGAATTGGAGAGCCGAGTTCGAATTTCAGTTGAATTCATTACATTCACTTATGTGCTAATACCCTTGGGAAAGGTATTAATCCTCTTTTTCTCCTCTCAGCTATGAGTAAACAGCAGGACAGACCATGTTCTATAGCTTTGGGTGGCAACTGGTCTACCACAGAAAGAAATGGCAACCTACTGCAGGAAAAAAAATCTGCCTCGTCAGTCATGTACCGAAAGATACATCATCACCTAAGTGTGTATCATGCATGGCACATGTCTGAACAAAAAAAAACAGAATTTATTAAGAGGTACAAATTGCAGGAAATTGTGGAAAGTCATGATCATCAACGTCCTGAAGAAACACGGCATATAGAAGAAAAAAAATAAACATTTGCCAATAAGGCATTCTGATTGGTCAATGACCACAACAAAAATGAAAAAAATGCAGTGAAAAGTGAATAACTCAGACAGACACAAACAAATCAAGAAACATACACAAGGACAAAGATTAGTATTCAGAGTCAGAATAAATTTGAAGTGTGTATTAGAATAAAAAAAAATTCATAATTGATATCAGATAGAAAGTATAAAGGCAGCCTAAAGAGAACGCAACCATTTCAAATCCCTTCATCCCACATATACAGGCAAATATCATTTATTATATAGAACAGAAGATCACTGAATCATTCCACGAATATTTTTAAAAATGCTAAAATGGAGCTTAAGTGATATCCATTAGTTCTTACTCTTATATATTATTGTAGTTATGAAGTGAATTCACAAAATACAAGATGATGGCTGAAAAGTGCATCATTGCATTGGATTATGAATTTGTGTCTATTATTAATGATTCTTATTTTGACAAAGCTTAGAAAGAAAATGTTCAATTTGAAAGAGAGAAAAATACACAACTGATAAACAAAAATACACAAACAACTGACTTAAAACTCATATGTATATATTATTTTTTCATAATGGCTGCATAGACTTGACAAGATTATAGCATTTTATAAAATAATCTATTTAGCACAACTTTGTGCAAATTTGTCACTATCTCAACTATGCAACTTTATTAAAGTTTGAGTACAAATATTTGCTCAAATTAACATTATTTGAGTAGGAAAAATCGATTCAAGAAAATAAATGAAACTATAATAACCTTATTAAGATGAAAATCTGCTGTAAAAATTCTGAAAATTTTCAATGATTTTGTTTTGATGGTTTTGTTTATACCATTCTGTGATCATATTGTTTTATGATATTGTTGTATTTATGATTTAGTGATAAAAAAACTTGCAGAGAGAAGCTCAATTTATTTTTTTGTTTTAATCAACTTTTCATCAAACAGATAACTCAAACCACACTTTACATTTTTCCATTGCTCAGCCTCTTGCTCAAATTGTGGATTTCCCTACTCGTTTTTCAAATAAATCTGAGCAACATGCTTCTTTACGAGATTTTTTCCTTACATCTACTAGCTACTGTCAAGCTTCCTAGCACTGTCATGTTAGCAACTTGGATCACGCTATAGTATCTATGAATGTTTTGTTCCACTCCGCTATTACACAGGAATCCCTGATTTATAAAACTTCTTTCCATTGCAAGCATGATGAGTGGGAATCACTTTATGACTTGGAGAGATATTTTCAAACTTCCTATTGAGAATTGTGCCAGTGAGGTTTCTTCTTGGGTCAAAGTTGGCATAGATGCTTTTATCCCCTCTTGTAAATACCATGTGAAGCCTTCATCTTTGCCATGGTTCACACAAGCATGCTCACTGTCAGAGGAATTGCTATTTCTGGCTATACCAGCAAGACAGTTCTCACCACAACAGATGCCTGTTTGTAGCTGCACATAATAAATGTAAATGTTTCCTTAAAGGAGATCAGTCTGTTTGCTGAGAGAATTTTCAATTACTAGCAGCTCTGTTATAGTGTATTTAATAAGAGTATGTTTTCTATTTCTCTTCTCTTCATTCAATTTGAGGTGTTAATATCTTCTGCTGATAAAGCAGAATGCTTTGCTTGAAAATTATCTTTAAACTCCACTCTTGACTCATCCAGAGAACCGTTGCCTAACTTTCCACTGAGAACTGAGTCTCTTTTGAGTGATATACATATAATCCCTTCCATAGGTTCTACTATCATCTCTTATCTGGAACCCCACAAATCATATGAACCTGATGGTATCCCTGTAATAGTCCTTAAGAAATGTACTCCCAAACTGGTTCCCGTTATCTCTAAACCCTTATAATAAATACCTCACTTCTTCTTGCATTTTGGCTCATCTGTTGTTCCAGTCTTTAAGAACTCCAGTGAACTGTCCAACTTCCAGCTATCAGCTTATTAACTTTCTACTTCTTTTTGGTAAACTTCTGAGACTCTAATTAATGCTGAATTAATTCAGCACCTCACAATGCAGGACCTTCTTTCATACAAGGAATATGGCTTTCATTTCTCTAGGTCAACTCCTGATGTATTAATGATTATTACAGAAAGACTATCAAGCTTTAGATGAGAATTGGCTGTTGCTTTGGACATTTTGAAAGCATTTGACAGGATTTGGGATGCTAGTCTTCAGAAGTTGAAAATTTTTGGTGTCTCCAGACAGATTTTTCAACTGATTCAGTCTTTCATATCAAATCATGAATTAAAAGTTTTCCTGAACATCCACTCTTCCAAATCCTTCTGTATTCATGTAGGTGTTCCTTGGTCCTAGTTTGTTTTTAAATTTTCATTAACGACCTTCCCGATGACATCATCTCTCAACTTGGTATCTATGCTGATAACTCAACCCTTTACTCTTGTCTCAATACTAAATTTGATCATTTCAATAATGTCAAATTGAAGGCTCATCTCAAAAATGACTTAAAGCCTATTGTTAACTGGGGAAAAAGAATGGCTTGTTAAATTTAACGCCTCTAAAACAAAACTGATTTCTATTAATTTTCTTCCAACAGCATGACTGATGCTAACCTCCAAGAGAGTGATTCATTTTGCCTTCTTGGATTAACACTCTTGGCTGACATGAAGTGGAAAAACTATATTGAATCCATTGCTAGGTCAGTTGTTAAGGAAGTTAATTCTTTGCTAAAAGTTTTTTTTTTCTCACACTTCTCAGAGGTGGAACTCTGTTCCAGCTCCATGCTTTCCAGCAAACTTCAATCTTCAAAAATTTTTATCTACTGTCTTTCCAATTACTCTTGTATTGTTCTCACTCCTGTTTCTATTTTATAATTATTTCACTCTAATTTTAGTGGCTTCACTGCCTTGCTTGGGGTAATATTAAGTACCTAAACGAGTGACCACTTGGGTATAACAGGTGTTGTAAGCTTGGATATATGGGTGACACAATGCATAATGGCTCAAAATTGTTAATCAGAAAGCTGAGTTCTAATTCCAGTTGGATTTGTTATATTTACTTATATGCAAATGTCATTGGAAAACATATGCATCCACCTCTATTCTTGTATCACTAAACAATTATTATCTGAAAAAAATTCTTACAATCTTAAAATATTTTCTGGCTTTAAATAATCTGCAATGGGTTGATAAACCATAGAAAACAAATCAATCAATATTCTTCATCTTAATTTTTGTAAAAAGTATTACCAACATTTTACTTAGAGAATTTTATTCTAAACAGGCTGGTAGGACAACTTTTTTTTTATAAAAAATATAATGGTAATGTTTTGATAAATGTTCTAAATGTTACTGTTTTGTAAACTCAATATTTATTCAACAAGTATTTTATAATTCCTTACAGATAACTACTTTAATGCAACATGTAAATGCAGGTATAAAAATAAACTGATAAACATTCTACATTTTGGAATTATCAATATATATTTATACAAACAAATAAAGACATCCATGTTCCTTGTCTAAATGGTCTTGTACATAATGAATTATTTTTCATTCAAACCCCTTTTCTTGAGATGAAACATCAAAAGTCTCTTAATGCTATTGCTATTTCTACAACAAATATTCAGACAAGCTACATTCATTAGTTCAACCAGTCCAAACCATCACAGCTAAAACTTATGCCACATAAACTGAGACAAATCATCCACATTGCCTTTGTACTCCACTCATAAAAGGTAAGTTCCATTTGCACAGCTTCTTCCAGAGAGCCACTGCTTTGTGGGAAAGAAAATCCCGAGAGGATACTTTCCCAATCACTACAATCTTAAGCCTGTCAAGTCTTGGGTCAACTATTATCTATACATGTCTTCATGATCTCCTCTTCCAGTCTCCTCCTCTTACATTTGCATAACCTCAATTCAGTAACCCTCTGTCAGGAGTGACTCTTGAACTATGTGTTAGCTGAAAATTTAGTAAAAAAATAATTACCTGATACTTCAAGAGGAAATACACAAATCTAAAAATAATAAACACTCAACACAAGCAAAATTATATATACATACACATATTAGAATTGCAATTACGTATTTGCATTTCATAAAGTATTTAATATTTTTTTTAATGAAATCTTATTTTATCTCTAAATCTATGAGGTGAATGACTTACTGGGTTCGAATAAACTAGACATTATATCCCCCCAGCCCTACATTTTGAATCTCTAACTTACAAACTCTTATTTTCTTTTTCCTGGGCCTTCGGGCTTTGCATACATTTCAGTGTTTTTCTTCATTTCTGAAACCCATGATTCAAACTATTTACTTTGAACAGAATATAAACAAATTGCAAAAACATGGTAGGCTTCATTTTTCACCATCTTGAGATAACTAATCTGAAGGAAGCAAACATGATACTTGTAATTAGAAATATTTCCTCAACTGTCCAAATTTATCAAGTCTTCCCGTCTTGCATGGCTGCTCGTTCTTGTTGCCAAGGAGTTATCTAAGAAAATAATAATTATTAAAGTTAATATTTTATAACCAATGAAGTGAAGCAGCTTTTTCATATCTTGAGAAATATAAATTCGATTTGTATGTTGACTAGACATAAACAAGAAGAAAGTTAAAGCACATTAAACTTTAAAAAAAAAAATCTTTTTCTTTCCTCACATTAAAAATGGGTAAAACTTTGCAATTATTTAGATATAGATGCAAGGATAAATAAAAAAGCAATATAGGGTGCCCAGTAAAAAACAGCAAGTTTATTTTTTGAGAAAATACACCAGCTCTAATTGGTCCATCTCAGTGACCTTCTAAAAGCCCAGATCTGAAAGTTATGGTTACTGTATCTGGAGTATACTCCTATCTCACTTGCAAAACTGTTGTTGTGACATCGTCCATCTTGATTCATTGAAGTAGAATGTAACTAAAGCTTGGAATAAAATTCCTCCTGACACTAACCACAAACTACTGCCTCCTGATTACCATGCTTATAACTTTGTCCTGAACATTCAGGCAAACATTTAGAATATCTATGATGATTGTTCAAGTTTGTGCATGAATCATGACAGTTAAATAAATTGTTTTTTTAATTTAATGCTTTTTCTTTTACTGGGAACCCTGTAGAACATGTCATGCTACTTTCACAGAGTCAAATAACCTTTATTCACCCCATATTCCCAATTTAAGATAGTTTCACTCAAAGGTCAAGCGTGAATCATCTATCCTTTTTATCCTCATAAAATCTATTTCCTACCACTTCATCTCCTATTCATATCACACACTTCAAGATTACAATTTTGACTGTAACCCTCTATCTTGATTGGCTCTTGAGTCTTGTCTTGGATGATATCTTGTAAAAGAAAAAGTTCATTTTTCTGACTCCTACAAATCCAATACTTACATTTTCAGTCTAACAGAACTCTTTAATTAATCACATTTTTAATATCCATCTTCTAATGATAACATTTTATAAGTGATTATCTTTCACAATTTCCGTGTGATACCAATGTCAGATAATAATGTGAATATACTTTGTGCCATGAAGTAAAAATGTCAAGTATGTATGAGCGTGGATGAAGATCTTAATAGCTTGACATTGAACCAAAGCTGATTTCAGTCCAAAAAAGAAAAAAAGAAAAATGTTTCTTTCATATAAATAAATTGATTGATTGATTCTGACTAAAATAGTCCATTCAAACTTTCCCCCCACTACAATCTGTTTCTCTCACACACAAAAAGTTGCAAGCCTCCTGTTGCTCTATCACTATTTCCATGGAAAGTGCTCAGACAAACTATATTCCTGAGTTTTACCAATTGTAACCTTCATAGCTTAGACTTGCCAAGCTACTCACATTATAGCAAACAACCCTCAGTCCCTTCGTATTTCATTGGTTGCTTTGTAGAACTGACTCCCAAGACAATGCTTCCCTGATCATTACAATTTTAACTAGTTCAAATCTAGAGTTAACTTATGTTCCTCACATATCTACATAAACTGTGCTTCTTACTCTGTAAATCTGTAACTTCTGTAGACTTAAAATAAATCATTTCATTGCATGAGTATAATAATATATTGTTCTTTTTTTATATTCAGCAGCATAAATCAAATTAACAAATATCACATTCATCAGTGATAATCATGGGGTTGAATGAGAACAGTTAACATATACTAATCTAAATGATTTTAGTATATGTTGTGATCATGTATCTTTAACCAAAAATAAATCTACCAGTTAAATAGTAAGCTAAGTTTGTCAAATACTCATATTCACTGGGTATTCATTTACACCTGTTTTTTATACACCCAGTACTTTAAGACACATCGAGTAGTGTGCTACTACACACAATGTTGAAAATTTCAGAAGATTTTACATCAAGTAAGCTTATACTTAACATCAGAAAGAGGCAGCTGAAGTGTCTGGGACACATAATGAGGAAGGAGCGCTTGGAGAATCTGATACTCACAGGTCAAATAGAGAGAAAGAGAGACAAGGGAAAGCAGTGCATGACCTAACTGACGAGCATGAGCAGGTGGATAACAGAACGTGGTCTGGGAGAGGAAGCAGAGGGAAGGAGCTTGCTGAAAGCCGCAAGGAATAGAAGGTGGTGGAGAGCCATGATCGCCTACATCCTGAAAGGACATGACACATAAAAAGAAAAAGAAAGAAGCAAGGAAATGCCATCCTTTGTTCAACCTCTCTTTCTCTCCCCAGCCGACATTTGCTTGAGGAATGAAATCTTGTATGAGAAAGTAATTTATTAAGGAAGAAATGTATTGAATATGCACTAATTTCAGAGTCTTCAAGGTAAATTTTATGTCCAGAATCATATAACATATCTCCTTTCTCAGCAAAACTATTACACTGTGTTATCTTTAAAAACAGCAGAAATGAAAAAAAAACAAAAGCAGTTAAAAGCTAAATGAGTTTTACTAAGTTAAGCATGATGCCAAAAATTTAATCAAAGCATCCTGGTGTCTGCAGCATCTGTCAATGTAAAATTGCAAGCAGTTTGTTGTATTCCATTTCTCACCTACATATACAAGATTCCATTGATAAAATTTCAAAGACTTTCTTTCAAAGGATGGAACATTTTTTTTCTTTTTATTATACTTCTAGAATATTATGATAAGAATGATTTGCATCAAATATGAAAATTCTTAAGATAAACTGCTCATGGGAAACAAAAAGAGACAAGATGAATGAGATAAAATTTTAGAAATCTTGGAGAATTTTGCATCCACAAGCAATAAAATCAAAGGGAAAACATCAAATGCACATATGTGCTAATTACATAGATTATTTTTCCCTGTCCTGCTTCCCTTCAATATGTCCTTTGAGTGTCAAATTTTCTTATCCTTCTTTCCTCATTATTCATCCTAGAAACTTCAACTCTTTCTGATTGTAAGTATAAGTATCCTTTTTGTTTCTATTTTATTTTAAATTTCCTTACATGCCTGGACCATGGCACTTTCATCTTCCTGTAAAACCGCATTTCTCTTGCCTCAAGTCACTTTTTCCTCTGTAGAGAAATTGTCCAGTATTTACTCTGATACAGGGAGTTCACTATTATATAGCAGTTCAGAAGTCTTTAATGACAATTCCCCATTTTTCAATACTGTGCTGAGTTTTAGGAAGATGTCTTTTACTATTCCAATACACCTTCAGATCTTGGTGTCACACTATACAAGCCACTACTCAGATATTTGAACCCGTATTTCTTTGATGTTGGCATCAACACTTCACTTTCTCAAAAGCAGCCAATATATTCTTTAAACTTATAAATTAAACTTAAAATAGCATAAATTAAGAACCAAGAATAAGAGATGTGAATTTACATCTATTTGTTTTGAATTTATTTTAAATCGGTATCACCCATGCAATGCTGTAAAACCACTAAGACACAAGGTGTTACAGGGTGTGGAAAAATTAGGAAAGGAAACATGAATATTGAGTGGTAAGAGGAAAAATTAATCCGAGGATAGAAGAGTTGACTGGAAATCATGTAGCCAGAATGGAGTTCCACAAGTGAGAAGTGCAAGAAGACAAACTGTTTGTACAGAACTTATAGCTATATCTAGCCAGCTCAACTGGAAATTGATAAGATCTCAATGCTAGTCTAGTACTGCGCTTAAATTCATAAAGTCGAGATACCATGGCAAAGAGCTCATCCAAACAATTACCATGAAAGTATTTATAGAAAAGACACAGAGAGGCAGCCTTATAGCAGTGGGAAAGTAACTGAAGCCAAGCTACCAGATCAGGACAAATAATATTGCTGATTCTTTGGATTTTATCAAAGAGAACCAGGGTAAATAGCAGGAGCATCAAACGATTTGTGGTAGCAATTGTCTAAGCATGAATGAATAGTAGGCTTATAGATACTTAACTTATATTCATGCAATTTGAATTGAGAAGTCCAAAAGAAATATATGGGTCATCAAATTTTATAATAGAAAGTTACAAAATGGATCAAGTTTCTAGTTTAAAAATAGTTTATGCAGTCATTTTATCTCTCTAAAATTTCATAATGTAAAACCTCATTAGTTGCCTCGTTTTCACTTTGTTTTTGTTTTAAAATCAATGCAAAAACATGGACAAAAAAATTAATGACATTACTAGTGGTTTGTCATTTGACCATACTTTTATACTTTTAACTTCCTTGTCTGTTCAGCATTGCAAACATTGGGGTCAGTAGAAATGAGATAAAAAGATAACATCTAAGATCTGCAGACAGTCTGAATATATCATTAGCTTGTATTGGCGCCACAATCAGGAGCTTTGGGAATATGATGATGCCAGTTCCAAATCATGTTAGAAATACAAGTGTCAGACCTGTGATCTGAAATTGGTGGAAACATTTATACAAAATAATCCCTTTAATATCATAATTGGCATTTTATATTCCCTATTATACAGACAAAAAATAAGAATATAGATGTATTATTCAGTTTGAATCTTATTTGCTATCATCAGCAAAGAGAGTGCTGTGAAATTTAGAGAGAAAGTAATATGAATATTTTTCTCCAAAAATTAACAAATGATTTCATTTATCAGTTTGTTTAAAAATCAATATTTTTCGCTGTTCATCTGTGTTGATATAAAGCAATGAACACACACAAATATTTAGAGGTTTATGAATATATAAATGCATCTATATATACAATTATATTTATTCACTCATGCTTTCAAGTCCTGTAGACTCCACTGAAGACTATGGTGCCACAGCTGTCAATACATTAAGAGTTGCTGTTGTAGATCCTGTGATAAGCAGGTTTTTACAGCCCCATTACAGGTTTTTGCTAGCACCATACTCAACTGGTTTTAAATTCAGAATTCTTCTTCCAGACAGGTTGCAAATGAAGTAGTCAGTCTTTCCTACTAATTAACTTGTGGGGAAAATGAAATAATAATCATAAAAAATAAAAAGAAGAAATTCATTTTCCCATGATACAAATTATAAAGAAACTGGAAAGTGGTTCTAGTCGCATGTGTGATTTTATGATCCCACTTCTAGAAAGGACAGAATCTTTCTTCCCACCAAGATTGTTCAGACGTGTTTCAGCAGATCTACTCATGAAGTAGAGTTTTGGAATCCCGACTCAATGCGAGGATGACTTGAGCTCGACCATCTTTACCTGTTCTTATCCTTACTTCCCATGAATTATTTCTGAACCAAAAAGAAAAATGGACATTCTTAAGAGACATTTAACTTCGCTTCAATATTGTCAATTCCCCAAATAAAAATGGTAATAAAGTTTCAATTCCTGTCAAAAGACACATTTTCTTAAATAATACTTTTGATCTCTAGGTAATCAGTGATGCAGACAGCCACTCAAGCACATGTGTGTTTCTTCAACACCAACATTGCCAGTCTATGGTTTATTGATTCTATTGAGCCAATCTTAGTTACCATTTCTGGGAGAGACCATATAATCTGCCAGTTGAATAAGGTCACTTAGTTCAAACACTATTGTAACTGTGTGAGAACAACAATCAAAAGTGTTTCGTCAACTGAATTTAGTTTGGGTGGAGTTTCTTTTCCTGAGTACTTTTGAGTAGCACCTTATATATTTTAAGCTAATATACAATTATAGATACATACACATACAGATAGATAAAAATGGAAATATAAAATATTTCACTGAGTGCTGTTCATAATAATAACAGAACTAAAATGCTTTAATAAAAATAATTACACATTTGTTCCCCCAATACTCAATCCTACTCTGAATTTCATACATAAAGCAATCATGGGGCAAAAATTATATATATGTATAAATAAACATTCTCATATGCCCATATATACATGAAATCTGAATATATTTCATATATATATATATATATATATAAACATTCTCATAAGCCCATATATACATAAAAACTGATCATATTTCAGTAATATATATATATATGCATATATGTGTGCGTGTGTGTGTGTGTTTGTATGTACAAATAAGCATTCTTGCATGCCCATATATACATGAAAGCTGAACATATTTATATATGTGCATAGAAACAGTCAGTCAAATCATTTTCAAGGTACCAGTTACCATTTAATCTCCAAATTTAAGCAGAGTCAACCCTGGTATGTACTTACATTGGAACACCCAGTTCATTAAGCTATGTCAGAGGTCAAATCCTTGTGACATGATTCGGGCATTAATGACCCCATCAGTGCCTTACATCAGACTATTCTAATCATATGCAACAAAGAAGTCTCCAATGATCTTGACTGGTTCTTGTCATTGCATCAAGGCTGTCTGATACTGAGAGTGAACATAGTGTTGCATAAGCTATGGTTGACTATAAAGCAATATGTGGGCGGGTACCATTGAGTTACTGGAGGTTTGGCGAGGAATCACCTTGTCTGCTGTAGCCTGTTTGGTGGCCAACCTCATGCAGCAAGTGGACAGCCATCATACATTTAGAGAGAAACAAAAAGAGAGAGGAAGAGAGAGAGCGGCACACACACCATGCACAAAAGTGTTAAAAAGTTTTCAGCCCAACCTAGGAAGTATATCTGATGTTCGATCATCTTATCAGATTTTCTTAAGCTGGTTAGACTAAGAACTTTGCAGCATCAACTTGTGTGTGTTTATATATATATATATATATATATATATATATATATATATATATATATATATATATATAATGCAATCAAATTCTTATTCATTATTAAACCAATACAAACATAAGTTAACATACAACTTGTGACATGCTTAATAATTCACAAATTTTTTTCAAAATAATCATCATTAAAATGCACTTAATCTAGAGCTGATAAACTGTAGAAATGAATCAATCACACATATATATATATATATATATATATATACACACACACACAGCGTGTGGATACTGGGGAAGAACTGAATGGGCATCATGATCACTAGACCTAACACCTGACTTTTTCTTGTGAGGTGTAATGAAAGATCTTGTTTACAGGCTCAAACCAAAAACAATTCTTGAATTAAATCAAGCAACTGCCATGAAATTTCTGTGATTAAGGCATCAAATGGTTTGTAGATGTGTTGCTGATAGGTTCCAGCATTGTATTGATTATGAAGGGGGATCATTTTGAACATGTTAAAAAGTTTGTTACTCATAAATCATATTGTTTTGATGTGACAATAATTATAGATTCTTCTTTCTGCTACACAAGCACACATACAGACACACATATATATAACATACATATATATATACATGCATAAACACACACGCAGCTACACACATATATATATGCACAAACACACTGCTACATGCACACATATATATATATATATATATATATATACACACAAACACACTGCTACATGCACATATACACACACTCAGAGTGCTACACACATATATATGCACAAAAGCACATACTGCTACACACACAGTTGCATACATGCACAGCTACATACAAACACACATATATATGTACACACTGCTACACATACATATATACATATATGCGCACACACATAAATATATATATTTATATCCACATATACATACACTGCTACACATTAAATATATATATATATATATGTATGTATGTATGTTCTTGTTTTTTTAGGATTTTAACCAGTTGCTTACTTTTTTCACAAAAATTAATACTAAACATGTTTAAGTGGTTGCTGATAAAAAGATATTTTAATGTATTCTTGAATATTCTATAAAAAAATTATTAACTCATTTAATTTTGTTTATCTTTTGTTTTATCTTCTTAGTTGCTTATGCCAAACTGACATCAGTAGTGGGATTGCTTAGGATTTAGTCAAATTTAAGTACAGTTGCTTAAAAAACATCAAGTAGACAAAGACTAAGGTTAACCAGTATTGATGAATATTTTTCTTTGCAAGTATTTTTTTTATTTTTGAAAAAATCTTCCAAATTGTTGAGACTTATTTTTTGAGTGTGTCTGCTGATAATAACAATGTAAGTATTTTATACATAACCTGCTATCAAATCATTACATCAATGGGTGTATATCTGATACTGCTAATCAGTTCCTTATTCTCTTCATCTCTTTTCCCCAACACTGTCAACTTTGAAGTAATTGACTTTCTATGAGGAGAGAACATTAATCAGCATGCCATTTATGAATTCAATTTGCATTAATCCAAATTGATTTTTGTCACTGCTTGATTAGTTTCTGCAATAAAATGGAGGATTCAGGAAAAAAACTAACATAAATAATACTATATACCAAAAGGAAAAAATGTAACCAAAATATTGGTTTTATCAAAGGCTGTGTGTCTGTTTTCTCTTGATTTTCATGTCCATTTATGATTTCTTTCTGTCTCCCCCTCTTTTTTGTCAATTAACCATCAGTCAGTTAATTCTCTTAATTAACTGGGCATTTTTTGCAACACCTTAAATTTACTTATTTTCTATTTCTAGTAGAAACCTTGTAATATTCTTGTACATTTATAAGATCAAAGTTTACTTTGTGAAAAATAAACCAATGTTATCTTGGCTCATTTTCATCACATTTTTTGAGAAACTCACAAATAGCAAACTATAATGAATGCCTTTTCGGGGACTCATTGTCACTGCATTTCTCAAGTGCTTACATGAGTCATGTAATTGATTCTCTCTGAGGATATTTTATTTGCAACATTGTACCAGGTGAACTTTTGGTATTATGTTACAGCCCTTTAATTTACCAAGCAGCCATTTTAGCATCAACAAGAAGTTGTGATCATAAAGCTACATTTGTTTTTGTCTCTATTATTACTTTCATTTACACAAGGTTAGTCAGCAAAAAAGATAACCAGAACTCCTTTTTATTTTTTGTTTCAAATTATAATTATAGTCCAATTATTATGTTTAGAGTTCTATAAATTATACATATTTTGGTTAAAAGAAACAATATTTTATTTGCTTTAGAACTTTGGCAAGTCCCCAATTTTATGTGAAATTGTCATTGACAATGGTTCTTCCTATGTTCACCTGGTAATCAGCCAATGGGAGAAGTGCTCTTTTCTCTAATGAGATACCTTCATGGAGGTACAGGTGTGGGTATTTTCCTTCTGACCACAATCATGATTGTTAATAACACCAGGTATATTCTGCCACTGCCTCTGATAAATAATAAACAATTCTGTTTTCAATTCTGAGAATAGACAGAAGAAAATGTTGTCTGGTTTTTGCAACAAAAAGAGAGCATACTATAACAGAGAATCGGGTCAGCCCAATAAGAGACTCCAAGTTGGTTTCATGTGGTGCTGTAAGCGCCAGGAGTTACAGACTCTTCCACAATAGGCTATTGAGAGAAGACCTTCTACTTATAACAGGTGGCACTGACTATTTGCATCTGAACGATACCGGGTAAGTATTAGCCAATAGTGTGGGTCTGGGACTGGGAGAACTATATAACACCAGTTTTTCTCAGTCGAGAGAGTGTTCTCAACATGAAGACATGCAAAAACGAGACAAGATGAATACACATACATTATAATAAGAAAGAAAAAACAGATAGAGAAGGTGGGAACACCCATGTGTTTAATATCAGCTTCAGTAAAATAGAAAACCTTGTCAATTTTCAATCTTTTTATCTGTAACTTTCTTCTTTAAATAATAGACTTCATACATCTTTATGACTATTAATGCAATACTTTGTCTAAGATGTTAAGTTCAGAGAGACATTACAAAATGTGGGAAATTTCATGGGTATTCTTGAATCCTGCTTATTCCATCATTAATTTAAGAATTCTGATTCATCAGAAAATTAAAATAGGAAAACAATTTTCATGGGTACTGCTAGGATTATAAAATCTGATCATTTTTCTATCTCTAAGATTAGCACCAATAAAAAATTAAATATACCAATTTGACAAGATTTTAATTAAAAATGCATTTTAATATCTCTGCTGTCACAGCATCAATCAAATAGCAGCTTTCCAAATTAAGATATTTAAACTAAATAATCTTACTACCACCTAAAAAGAAAACCTAAAACTTTGTGAAAATGAAATAGTGGTTAAAATTCTTATCCCATCTTTAAGATAAGAATGAATTAAAAAAAATGCCAAAATTTTATTAAAAACCAATTCTGATGTCATAACTTTGATCAATTGACAGTATTCTTAATTAAGATATTTAAACTAAAAGCAGTTTAGTCAGTCAGTTTTGTGCTATATGAGTTTACAATCATGTATCTTTCGATACATGACTGACAAGACAGATTTTTTTCCCGCAGTAGGTTGCCATTTCTTTCTGCAGTAGACCAGTTGCCATAAAAGGCTATAGAACCCAGTCTGTCCTGCTATTTACCCATAGCTAGGGAAAGAAGAAGAGGTTTCATACCTTTCCCAAGGGTATTAGCATGTAAGTGAATGTAATAGATTCAACAGTTTAGACAATCTCATAACAAGCCCAGAATTAAATTTTTGTTCAACACAATATAATTTCATTCTTTCAAATCTGACAACGCTAAAATAAAGATGCCCACAAAAAAAGAAAATATACTAATATACATCAAATCGTTACTAAATCCATCTCCAAACATTAGCAATAATGAACCTACATATGAAGAAATTAAGAAATCTATTTAGAAACTAAAGAATACTAATGCATCACTTGACATCGAAGCTGAACTTTTAAAATAATTTACTATCATCCCAAATTTAATAATGTTTCTTAATTTTATGAAGGAAGTTGGGAATCCAAAATGCATACCTGTGAGGTTTTTCATTTATTTATGCACTGCAGAAACAGAAAATAGCCTTCAAAACCCACACACACATGCAGATCTATCTCAGTTGACTCCATTAACAGTGAAAATTTTAATGAATATTATATTAACTAAATTCATTATTTTATGAAGTCAACTCCTTACAACAGTTAGGTATTCATTCCGGTTAAGGCTGTAATGACAGGACATATATATCATCAAACAGTACCAGGAAATTGTATATCTTTCTCATAGGAAATTGTATACATGTTTTGTCAACCTTACAGCAACATGAACACATCATTACAGACTTCCTCTTCTCATACATTAGAAACTATCTCCCAATCTGAATGCATTGATCTAATAAAAGAATTTTATTGGTTCACAAAATCTTACATGCCTAGTGAGGACCCCAAAACAGAAACATTTCAAACCTCATCAACCTCAGTTTATTTAATCTCTTCCTAGTTTATACCCTATACAGTTACAAGCACAGATGTAAAGAGATGAACACTGATCATTTAAACTTTCTATACTATACTCTAAATGAATCAACAACAAACCTGCATTCCTTTCTGAGGCCAATGTACTAATAGTGTGGAGGGCTATGCCAGGTATTCTTAGTTGGCATAAGAATGACACTCAAACAAAAAACAAAAAACAATCCTCTACCAAATATACCAAGATATAGGACTCAAACCATTCCAAAACAGAAACAATGATCTCTAATTCATGTAACAGTAATGGCACATATTCTGAATTCCATCATGAAAATTCAAGATATGGAATCAATACCAAACACTTCAAATACCTTGGTGTATGGATCAGTTATAACATTTAGTGTCAGAAATAAGGAAATTGTACAATTTAGCCTGCACTAGTGGTAGTTTTACCCAACACGGCAAATTGCTACAAAAACATATTCTTAAGTTTTGTCAGATTGAGACATTCATATGGAGGCCATACATTGCACCAACATTCTTCAGAAATATCTAAACTGTCAGCTGTATACAACAGTTTTCTCAGATCCATGGTTAAAAAAATGGCTTTGAGCGTGTGAAACCTGTGGATCTTGGAAAAGAGCATCATTCTTTGAACATTGTGGACTGGTGCTAAAGAATTACAGCTAAAGAACTGGAACTGATAACAGATATGTCACATAACTCGAGGACTTTCAAAAGCAGCAACAGCTAAAATGGAACTACAACAAAATCTAAAGAAGGATCTGTAATGTTATTGGTTTATTGCTAAATGTTCTCATGAGTTTTCCAACTTGGAACTTTAACTGCATGAATCCAAGTGGACTACTAGATTTGCAACTAGGTCTCACAACGTTACTGTTGCACTCGCTAGATGTAGCCATATATTCTATTCTAATAATTTCTTTTCTCGCACTTCTCACTTGTGCAACTCTTTTCCAGTTTCTTGCTTCACTGTCACCTATGAACTTCAAAGATTCAATTCTAATGCCAATTGTCATCTTCTGTTCTTTTATTGTCTTTTCTCCTCACTAAAGTCTTTCAGTCCCAGTAACCCCTTGAGCTTTAGTGGCATTACTGCTTTACTTGGAAAGAAATTGTTAAAAAGAAAAAAGAGGCAAAACAAAACCAAAACAATATGTAACTTGAAAGGAAACTTGAGGAAACATGTCAAAGAGAAAATAATGACATAACCAAAATGTTGGTGTTCAAAACTACTTCAAACAAAAGGTTAGGAAGGAAATCCAATCAATAAGAGAGATAAAAGATACTAAACTTGAGAAGCCTATTTTCCATAAAATTGTTTTAAGTGAAAGATTTTATAAAAAATACAGAATATTTCCTCATTAGAAAACAGTTAATACTACCATTACCAAGGCTAAAAATTTTGACTTACAAAAAAAATATATAAAGTCAAGGCCTCTACAATTTTTTCCTGTTATTCCAGATCTGAACATATCTCAGTGGGAACAGCATTAGTTTGTTTACAAATATCCTTTGAGTGTTAACAAAATCAGATCATAGTATCTCTTTTACTCAGCTGAGAATCTTCTATGCAGAAATACTGGTTACAAAACAAGCTTCTTTGATGTTACTGCTGTTCTGATTGAAGCGTTATTTTGTTAATATATTCTGGCTTTTAACAGTAAACATCTCAACTTCAGGGCAGCAATAGGTCTGGTTGAAAAGTCTGAAAACCAAGTCTTAATTATTTACTCATATGATCAACGTCTTTGTGACTTTAGATGGTGAGAATAAAAATGTTATAAAATGAATGTATTGAATATTTCAATGATAACACACACACACATATATATATATATATATATATATATATATATATATATATATATATATATATATATATATATATATATATATATATAGACAGACAGACACTTAAACACAATGATAGTTGGTTAGATCCAGTATGCTTAATATGAAGTAGAGCCTATAAAATATAAGAGCTTTACATTTTTTATATATATTTATATGTATGTATGTATGTATGTATGTATGTATGTAGGATGTGATGGATAAATTGTCAGCTTTATTATGAAAATATGAAACTAACACTGACACTGACATCTCATTTTAACAGACATTTTTTAAATTCACCTCAAATATTTCAGAAATGCACATTTTTATATGAACAAAAGATGGCAATAATATATTTCCAAATATTTTGATCTCTACAGTTTGCGATGGATAAATTGTCATTTAAATTATGCAAAAATGAAAATAACACTGATATCTCATTTTAACAGATATATTTACCAAAATTACACAAAAATATTTTGAAATACTAAAGAGTAAATTTATTCAATAGAATTGCCATTGGATCCAACCATGGTCTCCTGACGACTTCAGAATCTCCTGCATATCTTCTGGATGGTCTCTTAATTTAAGTTGGTGAATGCTGCTATAATCATTGTCTTCAGTTCATCTTTAGTACTGAAAAAAAGATTTCTTGGTTTCTCATCAACTGTGCCCTACAAACTATAATCAAGGGAGTTGCAGTGTGGGGAGTTAGGTGGCTATAGGTAAGGGGTGATGTGTTTGCAGAAATTGTCTGACAGCCATGGCTCAGTTATCCTACTTGTGTGGCATGATGCAGAGTCCTGCTGCCGGATATAGGGTGTTCCAGCAGCCACCCTCTTGATCCAGGGTAGCACTATCTCCTCAAGGCACTTTATGTAGGCCTCCATGTTGAGTCTGAAGCTCTTACCAACAAATTCAGGAGTTTTATAATTTACATTATCTGCATTTGAACTAATGTTATTTTTGTTATTACAATGCTTCAGCAATTATGCACTCCAGCATTCTTCAGTTGGCTGTCAACCTATTTAACCTCCAGATAAGTTTAAACTGAATCCTTTAATAAATCTAAGTCACTTTATTGTTCTCATTTCACTGTCCATGTCTAAAAATATCTCCTCTCGTTTTCCTTTATTCAGTCAGTTATGCACTATGTGTGATACGCACTTAGATGATCATGTATCTTTCAATACATGACTGATGAGGCAGATTTTTTTCCAACAGTAGGTTGCCATTTCTTTCTGCAGTAGACCAGTTGCCATAAAAGGCCATAGAACCCAGTCTGTCCTGCTATTTACCCATAGCTGGGAGTGGGGAGAAGAAGAGGATTCCTACCTTTCCCAAGGGTAATAGTACATAAGTGAATATAATGGATTCGACTGGAATTCAAACTCGGCTCTCTGATTTCTCAATCCCAGCTGCTATCCATTACTCTCCTTTATTACTACACAGTTATTGCCCTCCTTGATTCCAGTGAATCAGTTTGTACTACCTAATCCAGGGACTGAACTCACAATTACTCTGTCACCAAATTTGGTAACCAATGCACAAGGGCAAAAGGCTAGTGGAAACAGGGCAAGCAATAACTATGTGGTAATATGTAAGAATGAGATATCGTTAGACACAGAAAATGGAATCAGAAAAATCTACTACTGTAGATTAAACAAAGGATTTAATTCAAAATTCACTTAAGCTTACCTGAATTTTCAACTAAGGCATGAAACTGAATCACCATGCAATCTTGATTTCTCATTTTTTGTAGCCTCACACTTGAAATGATGATGCAGTATTAAACTTTGCCTAAAAGCAACTGTATACCTAGTGGCTACAAGTATCAGGCTTTAAGTGATTATCAAACATCAGACTGAGTTACTATTCTTTGTGTAGGCCATATGGCTATATATATATATATATATATATATATATATATATGAAGAAATATAGTCTTAAAGTGTGCTATATTTTTGGGATAAAGTGCTCAATATCAGAGATAGAGCGTGTGTAAATATAAAAGTGAACACAGAAGTCAGCACTTAGAGGCGACTGTCTGTTTCATGCTCGTGCAATTGTCAGGCCTGACGATTGCACTAGCATGAAACAGACTGTCGCCTCTAAGTGCTGACTTCTATGTTCACTTTTATATATATATATATATATATATATATATATATATATATAGGCCACTGGAAGCTTTTGGAAATGTGAAAACATTATTGTTTTAGTTTTGGTTAAAGATTTGTTGTACTAATCTGAAGTTTGTATTTATGTTCATTAATTTTATTTATATTCTTATAAAAGCTTTTTTTGTAATTCTATGTCCACACTGATTTTTTTACATATATACATATATAAGTAATATATATTGTAAGTTGTGTCTGTAGATATAGATGTAGTCATGTTCACAGTGATCAAAGAACAAAATATGAAAAATATTAAAAAATATATCTGAAAGATGAGGGTATGTCAAAAAATAGATTTGACTTTTATGAAAAATCTTCACTCATAAATATTTCAAATGAAAAGGTGCAAAGAACAAAACTAGTTTTAAGCGAGAAATATTTAAAGAAATTACTTTTTTTTATTCCTCCATTTATGTCATTTACATTAATCCTTTTTTTCAATCTACATCTCTTAAAAAGTACAGGAAGAAAATGTCAAATTCAGAACAAAAATAACCAAGATATTAACAATTGTGTAAGAGAAAGTTGAAAAGGTTTTTTTAATGCAAGACTGTGACATAAGCTGAAGAATCAAAAGTTGAGCTTTACTTCACTGAGACTGATTTGTCTGGTTAGAACAGGAATCTTATTTTCAAGTAAACAAGTTCAATTTATTGGAAATGGAAGCTCAATTTTTACCTTAGTTAAGTTCAGTTTATGGAAAATGAAAGTTCAGTTAAATACCTCTAATCGTTAAGTTCAATCTATCAGAAACGGAAGCTCAATTAAACACCTTCAATTGTCAAGTTCAATTTATCAGAAACGGAAGCTCAAGTAAATACCTTCAATTGTTAAGCTCAGTTTATCAGAAATGGAAGCTCAATTAAAAGCCTTTATTTCATTCAAAATAAAACTGTTTGATGCAGTACATAATTTTCATTTGATGACTGAGGTATCAAGTTTTCCATGCCCTCTTTCCTCATTATGAGCCCTACAAATATCACCTGTCTGCCAGATATTAATTATAAGTGACCTTTTTGTTTCCAATTGCTTTAAGATTTTGCTCAGTATTCTCAGTATCCTTCTGTAGAAACACACTTCTGTTCCTTCAGGTCTCTTATGTGCACATCCTGAACATTCAGTTGATGACACCTCTCCAAATCAATGAAATCAAAGCTGCAACAGAGTTTTAGTTTCTAATTTTGAATAAGGTAAGAAATATCAAGTCTGATGAATGTCATGTTGGTGACCATGTTAGAAGATAAGAACAAGGACCATAAGTTAATTTTTAACTATATTATTTGATTCATTATGACTTATTTCAACTAGAAATTCTGAATAAAACCTACACAAGCAAGCAGATGATTCCTCTAGAATATATGCACTGCTGGGTTGGTGATGTCCTTAACTAAAATCTAGCACAGGAATTTATACTGATTTTAAAACAAACTCCTGTATCATTGGTAGTTTACAAATACTTTATAAAATTGGTTATTTTCAAAGAAGATATTTGCTATCAAGAGTTGCTTCTCTTATACACCAAAAACAATTCCTGGTCTATAGAAATATAAACAATAAAAATTACATACAAGAACACTTTACTTTTAAATGAGAATGAAAACTAAGAAGTCTTAATAGTGAATCTTCCTCAAGCTAGTGAGGCTGAAGTTGTTAATATACAAACAATGCACAAATACACAATTATATATATAAACTTTTTGGGTCTTAAATGGTTAAACTTTCATCACCTAATAGAAATGTTTATTCAGAGCCTGTTCATTGATTTTCCTACTTGGAAGATTTTTTTTTTTTTAATTTAAAACACTCAACTATTCTTTTTTTGTAGGTTTCAACCTGATTTGATAAACCTATTAGAGAATAAAAACTGTTGAAAAATACAGAGAATAAAACATTAGAAGCTTCATTTCCAATTTGAGTAGCTCTTTATTAAACACTTTTTCTCTCAAGTAATTTCTCTTTTACTCTTTTTTTCAATTCAAATCAAGTAAGAGGTAACACAATCAGACTTTGGTCAAACAGTTGATTTGAATTCTTTCACACAATCAATAGCTCTAAATGTTTTGCCTTGCATATTCTCCAGACATCTTGATGTGATATGGAAGTAGTACCTGTCTTTAGTTCTTTTGTCCTTGACAGATAAAAACTAATTTTCTTAACAGAACTTAAGATATTCTACTTTAAATAAATGATCTGCCTAAGTATACTCCAATCATTTCAAATATCTATGCTGATGACACAACTGTATATAGGCATACTTCAAAAACTAGATGACCAGAGACTGATAGCTGATCTTTTTTGACCTAGCTTTAACAGCTTGGTGTGGGGAGGAACTAACTTGTCACATGCAATACCTCAAAAACCAATCTTGTGATGTTCCATCATCACCATGCGGACAGTGAATTTTCATCTATCACAATGAACAGGTTTTCTCTTAGGGAAACCCCATGCCTTGAGCATTTGTTGAGACTTAAATTCAATCCAGACCTAAAAATGGAACTTGTATATACAATCCATCACTAAAGATGTTGGAAAAATGGTCAGTTCCTCAGTAATGCTCCAGTAAGTACCTTACTCTTCCTGCTATCCCTACTGTAACAAGAGCCAGATCAGACTGTAAATGGAGTACTGCTGCTACATATAGACAGGAGGTGTTCAATTTTAACTTTCCAGTCTCGATGAGTCCAAAGCATCTCCATATCCTTGTGAGCAATCAACATTTTCCACCCTACAAGTTCTTTTCTCACAGATAAAGCATTGGAAGCCTCTCACTGCTTTATTGCTATTTCCATAGAAAGTGTTCAGATGAACAACATTCTTTACTTGCAGTAGTTCTAATTATGATCCACCATGCCGTACACATACTTTCATATTTAATTGGTGAGATCAAAGAAAACTTATATTTATAACATGAAGAGAGAGTTGAAATTCCTAGGACATGTAACAAGGAAAGAGGGATTGGAAAATCTGATACTCACATGACAGTAGGCAAGAAGGACAGAGTAAAACAATGCATAACATAGTGTGCTGGAGTCAGAACAAGTTTTAGGAGAAAGACAAAATTTATTAAGAGCAACAAAGAGCAGGATATTGTAGTGTGGCATGATCACAATTATCTGCATACCTTGTTAAGATTGTGTCCACCAATAATAAAGCCTAGTAGAATATTCAGCTCATTCAGAGGAGCTTTTCTGTTGAGTTAAATAAATCTGGTGAGATGACATGATTGTCCGATGCATCTTTCTGTTTTTGTCGACTTATTCAATTCATTTTCTATACACATGCAGGCAGTTTGCTTCCAATGTATGTTCTGGATTATTCTAACATCCTTCCCAAATAAATCAATTAAAACAAAACTTTTTTAAAGCAGCAGTAAATTATTTTTATCCACTAAAGAAAAATAAATGAAAATACTGACAGCATGATTTATGAACCTCAGAAATTAATTTAAAAAACTAAACAAAAAAAAAAAATCACAAACTTTTAGATCCTTAGATGACTCTCCAGTGATTTACTGGTTAATTCCACACATCTTTAGAATAAATTCAATATTCAGAAAATACACTGTCATATTTTTGGTGTATATGCTCACAAATGAAAAAAAAAACGTTTTGAAATGAAATATCCTAATCTTTCTGAGGAAAAGGAAAATTGTACAATATTTACAGTAAATAAACATTAACCAATCAAAATCTGCATAAAAATGGATTCAAAACAAGCATTATATTCCATGAAAATAGCTGAACAAAATTCAAATTTATTGATGGCTGTTATATGTCAAAATGTTTCAGAGGCAACTGAAATGGATAAAATATTCATTGTCGTTGCACAAGGGATGGTCAGTTTGATGAGCCGTCTCCAATGGAATTATCATCCAACGATATTAATATTATATATCTTCAGTTTATCACATGGTGACAACATATATTGCTTAGGGTTTTTTTAACCCATTTATGTCTACTGTCCATTTCTGAGACAGTGGGAATTAATGGGTTATAAATAGATACTTATAATTAATGAACATTTTTGAAAAATTTAATTAATACCAGAATTTTTTCCCTTTTTTCATTTTTAGAAACAAGATTGGATTTTATAGTGGCCTTTTCAGCCATGTAGGTATTTTGCATTGTTAAATCCCTGTTGTCCTGACTAAATTATTGAAGAATTTGAGTGTGATGGTAATGTGTGATTAAACAGATATATTTTTAAAAAATGCTGAAAATTATGTATAACACATCAATTTTATCTGAGAGTAAATTAATTTCTTTCAAATGATACCAAATTTATTTAACCTCCTACTGATGAGGAAATGTGGTTTTGGAAAATGACTACTTGACAAAAGTTGTAGATTTACAGTGCCACTAGTTGATCATGTGGCAGGTGTTAAAGTTGTGTAATGAAATACAGTGTTACCAATTGCAAACACACCTGACAATAAGCTTGTGGCGTTTCTGGCTTTACAGGATTAATGGATTCACAAAATGAATGTTTGAATTCTTTTAAAATTTTGTACTTTTAGACTTATTGTGATGATTACTTAAAAGGTGAAACTGCTGGACTACAGAAATCATCCTTTAAAAAAAAACATGTAAACATTTATGACAGCTCATTCCACATATATTACTGTGTTATCAAAAGTAGCGCAAATATTTAAACAGGAAATAAAACAATCATTAATGCTTCCGTTGTTTCATGCAAAAGGGTTCCTAGGAATGAAAGAGAATAAGAAGACACTAGTAAGGAGAAAGGACAATAAAAGAAGAGGATTCAGGACGACAGATGATGGCGAGTGATGTTGCATTTTAATCTTTTAAGATCTTAGGAAGCAGGGCAACAAGAATCTGGAAGTGAATTCCACAGGTGAGAAGTGCATGAAAAGAAACTATGAGAACAGAATTTACGGTTATATCTAGTTATTTCGAGAGTAAATGAGACCTAAGGGCCAATCTAGTAGTATGCTTAAATTCATGTGGTCAAGGTACCAAGGAGGACAGCTCATTAGAAAAATTGCTACAAAGATGTTTATAGAAAAGACAGAGGGAAGCCATATCTCAGTGGTGGGTGATTTACACAGCAAAATTTGATTGTGTATTGAATTCAGAGCCTTGAAGTATTGATGATTACACTGACAACACTGTGATTTCTTCTTTGTGCCGTGTCCCTTCAAGATGTGGGTAATCACTCCCTTTACACAGACATGTAAATTAGGTTAAACACCTTTTCCTTTTGTCCCTCATTATCACCAATGACTGACAAATTTTCCAAACCTTCTTTCCTCATTATTTGTCTTAGAAATTTCCACTGTCTATTTCTAGTTGTAATTATAAGTGCTATTCTTATTTCTATTGTCTTTTTTTGCTTTCATGCTCTACCACTGATATTCTCTGCATCCTTCTGTGGAACTCCATTTTTACTAGCTTACATTTTCCTGTTATTTGTGAGTAAATAGTCACTTGCATTAGTGGAATTTTAATTATGTAGAAGTTCAGCATTATTTTCTTTATTTCCAATTAAATTTTCCTTTTTCTTGATAATTTATTTAATTTTTAGAAGGCATGTTTTACTATCCCAGTGTGCTTTCATATTTCATTGTCGCATTTTCTGTCACCTGTTGACACACTTCACGGAAATTTCTTTTTCCGGATTTGCTTGACATGTCCAAATTGTAGCTCACATGCTCTGTTCATGGTATTCTCAGCATCTTTCTGTAGAAACACGTCTGCGTTACTTCAATTCTCCTCTTTATCTGTGAGGAAATTGTCCCTCATTCACTGTTATATAGGAAATTGATATTAAATAGCAATTCAACACTTTCCATTGTTTATAACAAATTTTTCCTGTTTGAAATCCTCAAGAGATGGCTTCCTCTCTAAAATATTCAACAATAGCCCTTGAACTTGTTTTTCCCAAAATGGAGTCAAGAAAAATTATCTATTTCTAATGTTCACGAAATTAAATAAGACAAAGAAAAGTGACATACCGATATACTTAACTGTAAAGGGACAGCTTCCACTCCTTAATCACTGCCATCTGAGATCAAACTAGAGGCAGAGAAGTCAGATTGTTCAATGACCTGTCACTTGATAATCACCTCTATTGATTGGCAGTCAGCCATGCTGTTGTTATCTTTCTTCAAGAAACTAAAGCATTGATCTAAGCAATATTTTATGCAAAAATCTCAACTTTCCTGCTGCTTACACTGTCTTCAGATCTAGACTAATATACTGAGAGACAAACTTTACTTATATAGAGAGAGACAATGTTTACTAATTTAGTGAGAGATGACGTTTACTAATTTAGTGAGAGATGACGTTTACTAATTTAGTGAGAGATGACGTTTACTAATTTAGTGAGAGATGACGTTTACTAATTTAGTGAGAGATGACGTTTACTAATTTAGTGAGAGACAATGTTTACTAATTTAGTGAGAGACGACGTTTACTAATATATAGAGAGACAATGTTTACTAATTTAGTGAGAGACGACGTTTACTAATTTAGTGAGAGACTACGTTTACTAATATATCGAGAGACGATGTTTACTAATTTAGTGAGAGATGACGTTTACTAATTTAGTGAGAGACGACGCTTACGAATTTAGTAAGAGACGACGTTTACTAATTTAGTAAGAGACGACGTTTACTAATATATTGAGAGACAATGTTTACTAATTTAGTGAGAGACGACGTTTACTAATTTAGTAAGAGACGACGTTTACTAATATATCAAGAGACAAATTTTACTAATTTAGTGAGAGATGACATTTACTAATTTAGTGAGAGACAATGTTTACTAATTTAGTGAGAGATGACATTTACTAATTTAGTGAGAGATGACGTTTACTAATTTAGTGAGAGACGACGTTTACTAATTTAGTGAGAGACTACGTTTACTAATATATCAAGAGACAATGTTTACTAATATACTGAGAGACAATTGTTACTTACAGTAACAAAAATTCTAATATAATCACCAAATTGACAGTATCTCATACTGAGGTGCAATGGTTCATACACAAGGCACTGTACTTATTTTATGTGAATTGTCCCTTCAGGACATGGGCAATCATGGCTCTCCAGAACTCTCTGTCCTTTGTAGCCCTTAGTAAATATTTTTTGCTATATCTCTTAATCCCTGTTCTGTCACCTATTTATACAAGCTCATTAGGTCAGTTATGCACTGCTTTCTTCTGTCCCACTTGCCTTCAATATGTCTGGTGAGTGCCCAATTTTCCATGTCCTCTATCTTTATTACGTGTGCAAGAAATTTCAACTTTTTCCTTCTGATGCTACATATAAGTCACTTTTACCATTTTCTCTAAAACTGTTCAGTCAAAATGTATCCTCAGCATCCCTCTGTAGAACTACGTCTGCTGCCACAAGTCTTTTCTCTCAAATCTATAAATCGACCATTCGCCCGTGCATGGAGTATTGCCGCCATATATGGTCTGGAGCCCCTGTTGTTTGCCTCAGGGTTCTTGATAAGATCCAGAGTCGGATATGCAACATAATTGGCCTTGATCTGTCATCTCGTCTGCAGTTGCTTTCTCACAGACGCAACGTTGTCTCGCTCTGTCTTTTTTACAAGTACTCTCATGGTAATTGCTCCAAGGAGCTGCTTTCGCTGGTTCCTAGGCCTCATGAATTTAAACGTCCTACGAGGCTGGCATCCCATTCCCACCCCCCTTCACCATTGAAACTGTTAGATGTAGACGTCTCTTCTACTCCAATAGCTTCATGTCTCGCACATCTCGCCTGCGGAACTCCCTTCCTCATTCCTGTTTCCCTGACAAATACAATCTCCAACTATTTAAGTGTAGCGTCAATCGACATCTCCAGTTGCCTTGATCTATCCACTTCCCTTCTCCACATCCTTTCACCTTTCATTCCTATCTGCTCTCGCTCCAAATCTTCTGTAACCCCCTTGCCTTGATCGATCCACTGTCTTTCTCCACATCCTCTCCTTTACCACTCCTAGCTGCTCTTCCTCCAAACCTTCTGTAACCCCTTGCGTGCTAGTGGCCTCCAGCCTTGCTTGGGGTGATAAGCTTAAAAAAAAAAAAGAAAAAAAAAAGATGTTCCAATATTCAGTGCCATATATGAGTACTGATATTACATAACAGTAGAGTATTTTTCTTTCAATTGAATTTTCCTCTTAATACTTTGCTTGACTTTCAAAAAGCATCTTTCACTATTCCAATATGCCTTTGAATTTCAGAGTCACATTTTCCATCCTCTGTTATAAAACTTCCTCGATATTTAAAATGTTCGACTTGTTTCATTTTGATACTACCAATTTGTACTTCACATATTGTGCCATTTCTCTTGCTGGCAACCATATATTTCATCTCGTTAAGTCAATCTTTTGTCTTTTCTTCTCCGTTAGCTTTACTAACTTCTGCAGTTTCCTTTCTATCAACATTGTGTCATCCGCCTGTCTAATGCTGTTATGATAGTGGCTACCAATAATGAAAACTGGGACTGCTTAATCACTTTAAATACTTCAGTGTATGAATTAGTTACAAGAAAAATTAGTATCGGAGATAAAGAACCTGTACATAGAATAAACTGTGTCAGGATCAGTTTCACCCCACACCCCAAGTTGCTACAAAACCAAAACAAACTTGAGTCATTTTATTCAAGAGCCTAATCAGACTTTCATATGGATGTGATGTATTGCAACAAACAACAAGCATATATGTCTTAGTGAGGATCATCCTCCCTCAGACCTTGTGGGCTCGTGCTACAGAATCACAAAGGACTGGGCCAAATAATAGAAACCATATAACTGAAATAGATACCAGTTGTAACTGTGAAATAAGATTTTGATGTTACACACAAGTTCAAACAGAAGTTTTCTGATGTGATGGAATAACCTGCCACACCCATGAGTGGTGACACTATAGGTGGTAACCACCTATAAGTATCCGTGAGGACAGCTGACAGAAGAGTCGAGCTGGGATCTGTGAGACTAGCAACCTTCTGATAGCAGCACGCACACAACTGTATTGACTTTCAATGACTGTGGGCATAACTATTACTGCCTTGCTTGTTGTACTGGTTTCTACAATAAACCTGTTACTATTTATCCACTGTGTTTCTCCTTTCCATATTCCTATTAGCACGGAATATAACAGTTTGGAAGGAAGTTTCCATCAATACTGGAAAGAACAATAACAGTTACTGGACTTGAGAAACAAATTTCACTTAAAATTTGTTTTTAAAGAAAGTGGCACTGGCTTCTGAGTTAATAAATGCTGAATGTTGCCACATGAAACATTATATATCAAATATATATATAGGGTGAGGAAGTAAAAATACATATGATATACATGTAGACTGAGGGAGTAAATATATATATATATATATATATATATATATAGGGTGAAGGGGTAAAAATAAATGATATATATGTATGGTGAGGGGATAAAAATAAATATATATGTTGAGGGGGTAAAAATAGATATGTAGGGTGATAGGTAAAAATATATATGTATGGTGAGAGGGTAAAATAGATAGGTATGGTGAGGGGTTAAAATAGATAGGTATGGTGAGGGGCTAAAATAGATAATGTATGGTGAGGGGGTAAAAACATATGTAAGGTGAGGGGGTAAAAAAATATGTAAGGTGAGGGGGTAAAAACAGATATGTAGGGTAATGGGTAAAAATATATATGATATATATGCATGGAGGGGGGTAAAAATATATATGATATATATCAGGGGTGAAGGGGTAAAGATATATATCTATGGTGAGGGGGTAAAATTATATATATATAGGGTAATGGGGTAAAAATATATATGTAGGGTGATGGGGTAAAAATATATATGTACGGCGAGGGCGTAAAAATATATATATGTACAGTGAGGGGGTAAAAATATAAATAAAAGTGCTGGTTATAATTATACATCAAGAGAAAATGCTGAAGATGTAGGGATACTAAATTTAAATTTTTAGCATGCAATGTATCTAAAGATGTGGCTTAGCCAACTTTATTCAGCTTCCTATTTGCTTTTGTTTTTTTAAATATCCAACATAGTGAGAGCAGTAGATTTGTTAATGATGAATGGCAATAAGAAGCTGAATGTAAATTTACAATGGAAGACTCTAAAATTAATACACATTTCTTACATCTCTGCCTTAGTAAATTATTTATCTTATAATTAAAATTGCACTTTAATCTAAAATTGATGAAAGACTAATGCAAGGAGTATAGTCTTTTCTAAAAGATCTATTTTGTGCTCAGCTATATTTTTATTTAAATTTCTATAAGTTTCACCTATGTATTTACTGTAGATTTTATTAGTCAAGAGTGTTTTTGGTTTTTATATTTAAATTTATGTTTTATATTGTTACATTTTCAGCATTTTACTTGATGTATCATTATAACTGATGACTTTGTTTGTTTTTGCCCCTTCCCATCCCTTTTTAAAGAACAATTTTTTCCATTTTGTCATTCAATTACCCACAACATATTGTAGATACTTCGGTATAAGTAGAGTTCATGTATAATGTGACTCCTGATTTTTTTTTGCATGAATTTTAACTCATCCAGAAAAATTAACCCATGTATAGTACAAGTCACCAGAAAATATGATTTTTTTAACCTTTTAAACAAAATTACCTTATATAGAGTGTACCCCTACTTTTTGCACAAAAAACTGACCATAATATAATGTGAGTTTTTATGGTCAGTTTTTTGTGCAAAAAGTAGGGGTACACTCTATATAAGGTAATTTTGTTTAAAAGGTTAAAAAAAATCATATTTTCTGGTGACTTGTATTATACATGGGTTAATATTTTTACATGTACATGGTGGAATAATGGATAGCGGCTTGGATTGAGGAATCAGAGAGCCAAGTTTGAATTCCAGTCAAATTCATTACATTCACTTACATGCTAATACTCTTGGGAAAGCTATGAATCCTCTTCTTCTCCCTCTATCTATGGGTAAATAGCAGGACAGACTGGATTCTATAGCTTGGATGGCAACTGGTCTACCGCAGAAAGAAATGGCAACCTATTGCGGGGAAAAAATCTGCCTCAGTCAGTCATGAATTGAAAGATGCATGATTGCCTAAGCGTGTATCATGCATGGCAATAACTGACTGATATACAATATATTTTTATGTCATATTTTTCAAACCATTTAGATTATAAAAAACTGAGATACTGCATCAGAACACTGAAACATATTGTGAATTTCACAAAATGAATAGAACACCAAGTGACACCAATAAAGTGATAATATAGAAAAAAATAAAAAAATTCATCAACTAATATCCATCTTTCTTAACATCTTTAATGTAGGGAGATTACTGCAAATTCTTTTTATTAGAAGAAATTAGTGCTACCTAATTACTAACTCTGTTCTACTTTTAGCGAAGAGACACGTTCTGATTAGTAATTATCTTAATCTTTGTGAATGTGGCTTTCGTAAAAGCTACTCTGAATATTTTTCACTGCATTCCTGCACAACTGAGCATGTCCAAAATTCTCATATAATCAATTAATGGCAAACTGAATATCTTCTCGCAAATAGCTCTTGCAAATCAAATTTCCAAGATATGCTGATACCAATCAGTCAATCTCAAGAGGTTTGAATTAATTAATAACCAGGAACTTGTTTCATCTCACTGGAAAACAGTCTCATCATGACTAGCATTTTTCTCAGAGGGACTTCTTCAAAGCAAGAAAATGATTATCCTTAATACAAATGACCAAAGCTAGTTTGAAAAATAGGCTTCTTTTCAGCCTTTCTCTTAAGGAACAAAATAAAACAAACATTTATGACTTTATCAGTTTATAAATTCACATTATAATCCAAGGAGTGGTTAATAACAAAGCAAATTATACCCTAATCAGCAAATGTCATCTGAAATGTTGATGCCTATCAAATATGAATTTCTTGTGTTACTTAAGAATATGACATTAAAATTAAGAATATAAACCAACTATAGGTTAATTCACAAGTAGAATGGGTGGCAGCCATTCTCTAAGAGAGACAACTCTGAATTCCCAACCATAGTGAAGGCAACAGGAAACCAATCAATTCTAGAAGTTATGGCACAGATATTAAAAATTGATAATCCCACTTTCTTAATAATCCTTCTCTCACATTGAATTATTTTGATTTTTAAGTCAAAAGATTTTGCCACATTAGCTCTTCAGCTTCAGCCAGTTTGGTTTTAAGATCACATTTTAAATTTTTCAGCTGTCCTATCGCAATCTGTATTGAAAAATACAAGTTTAACGATCCTTGAAGAAACAAAATTTATGAAAGCATGCCTAAGATTCTCAATCCTGGCAAAATTATTTCTGAAACAATCTACATTATCATGCTACAAATCAGACAAACACACAATTAACTATGATTTTTAAGTAGCAAGTATAAATCCATTTTATTGGAGGCATAGTGCAGTAATGGATAGCAGCTCTGATTGAGGAATAAGAGAGTAGAGTTCAAATTCCAGTTAAGTTCATTACATTCACTTACATGCTAATACCCTGAGGAAAAGTATGAAACCATCTCTTCCCCCCTAAGCTATGGGTAAAATAGCAGGATAGATTTAGTTCTATAATTCTGGGTGGTAACCAGACTAGGAAAAGGTCAAATCTGAATTCAGAGCTGACACTGTATTCCATGATCTTGTAGGTGAAGAGCTTAAAGGGGAGATATGTGCCTCTTAGCTATCTAAAAACCCACTGTAAATATCACGAGGAAGAATCAATATCTGTTCCTTCTGCCTTTGAGCAGTCGAGGGTTAGAAAAAATATCCAGTTTTGGTTTTATTTATCTATCTTGTAATTTTTTTAAATAGTTTTTTTTTTATGATACAATCACATTTTATAAATCCACGAGTTATCTTTTTAAATACCCCCAAAAAATAAATCACCTGGCTCAACATCATACAAGCAATGTTTTTATACATAAGAAAGTACACCCCCGAACAGTACTGAGGACAAGAGAAGCAGGTAGAAAATGCTAGTAACCTACTTAATTAGTTTATGTATATGCATGGCAGAACAGAGACAAAGAATTTCTGGAAGTCGGATTACTTACATGTAATCTTTATTTTTATTATTTGTATTATTTATATATGGACAGTTTCAGTATTATAAGTACCAGCAGCACACTCATCAGCAGTCAGGCTAGGTTTAATGTTTCATGTTCTCTGTTTAGGATTATCCCACAAGACAATAGCCTAGTGGATTAAAACATTTGCTTGTGAATTTGGTGGCAGTAATTATGGGTCAGGCACAGTGTATTTGGACTCAGTGAAAATGGGGTGAGCAGTAACTGAGCAATAGAAAAGATATTCCTAGACACAATCAACAGAATAGCCATCAGAGGTGTTGTAAACTAGGAAAGGTTACTGAACAGAACAATCAAACAGAAGTTGGTAATGAATGATAATACTTAGGACAAGAACAACACATATGAGATTTGTCAGCAGCACATAGAAGAAGTAGTCAACTGCTAGAAGTGAGTCAAGTGAATTCCACAATGAATCTCCAACTTCAGGATATCTACCAACTGCCCCATGTGGTCAGATGTTGCACAAGGCTGAATTTAATGTGAGGTATCTGAGCCCGTAGGCTTGGTGAAAAATTCCCCGTAGACCCAGTATAAAACAGGGTCGAGTAGCTGTTTCCCAAGATGAGACTCTGCCTTTTGACATAGCCTCGTTTGGGGATTCTATCTGCCTGGAGGCACACAGTTTGACCAGCACAGCTGGAGACGAATCTCCAACTGCAGATCAACATACAGTATTTACTACTGTATTTATGTGAATGGGGACATACCCATTATTGTCCGTAGGTATGCTGCAATAAGAGGTTAAATCATAGTTTAAATGAAGAGTCCAGTTAAAATTTTTGAGAAGGTTATTTGGATTGACAAGGCTGGAGAACACAATAGCTGAAACATTATAAAAACAACGGAGATGAGGACAAGAATCAGAGTGTAAATAATGTAAATAGAGAGAAAGAGGAGTGTAGAAGGGGTAAAGGTTATTTTGAGCAACAAAAGACAGGACGTTTTGGATAGACAGAATCAGTCACATCCTGCCTGAAGAGATTTGGTATATAAAATAATGATACTTACAGTAATTAATGATTATGATCAATTCGGTGATTTAGCTAAACAGAAATAAATATGGGTCTTAATGGATCTTTGCATTTTTCTTAACTATTGCTGTAGTAAATCTGATTGTGTCAGCAGGTGAATCTTTTAAAGAAAACACTCAAGAAATTGATTAGAATTTGTCATGCTTGAAAAATCTGCTACCGCAGAAAATTCGATCCAGATTCACACTTTATAGACAACATTTCATAAAAGATTGTTCATCAAGACAAAGTGCTGTAAAATGCATATTTTCAATTTCAAGTTATTGAGTGATTTAATTAACAATACACACCCCCTCCAGTAGATTATTAATTGTAATGGAAGTTTGCAATTATAGTGAAAAGAAGGAAAAAATAGAACTTGTCTTTCAATATGAATTATAGTTCAATAGTTTCAATTATATATAGCCAGAGTTTGAAATTTTGACCCTATCAACTCTAAGTCAATTTTCTGTCTTGCAATAATCTATCAAAACAGAATCAAGTTGACAGAAAATGAATTTTACTAATGTCTGTGTGTTAGATTTTTCCCTGCTGATCATATCTTTTTTTAACAATATCACTTAAGTGGTTAGAAGATTTGTTTACAGTATAAGACTTAAAATCTAATTTCATTATTCCCAGGGCTCTGAGTTAAGAGCCAAAACCTGTTTAAGTTCTATTAATTAAACATGTTCTTTATTTTGTATATCTTTAAGGATGATACCAATTAAGTAAAAACATTTTGATTAATTAAAAAAAAGGAAGGTGGATTATGGCCACGTCATGTTGCAACATTGATTCCCATATGATCAACAAACTTAAGCAACATTGAGCCTGGTTAGTATGTAGATGGGTGACAACTTGGAAACACCAGGTGCTGTAAGCTTGGATGTGGGAATGGTTTAATAGATAATAGTTCAGAATTGTTAATCAGAGGCCCAAGTTACAATTCCAGGTGAGTTTGTATTTATTTAAGGTGCAAATATACCCTTGGGAAAAGTATAGCTCCATCTCTTATCCTCCTAGATATGGGTTAATTAGTAAGATTTCTATTGCTAAACAATATCTAAAAAAAAAAATTGCTTACCCTCTAAAAATATTTTCTTGGCTTTAAATAACCTGTAAAAGGTATTCATTTATGGTGCAAATATACCCTTGGGAAAGGTATAGCTCCATCTCTTATCCTCCTAGATATGGGTTAATTAGTAAGATTTCTATTGCTAAACAATATCTAGAAAAAAAAATTGCTTACACTCTAAAAATATTTTCTTGGCTTTAAATAACCTGTAAAGGGTTGATAAATCATAGAAAATAAATCTGTTAATGAATCAATCATAAAATAAAAGTAAAGAAAGAAATTTAGAAAATTGCTTTATTTAAACATTTAAAATAAAATCAGGGTGCATTCATTTTGGTATAATTATGGATTTTTGAATTTGAAAAGTATCAGTTTTCCTCAGGGGTGAAAATGTGTCAATAAGCCTTAGTCCTCTTGTTCTAATAATTGAATCTCAGAGTTGAAACAAAAAAAAATACTTCACAGATCTATTCATTCATTCATTTTCAAAGACAAGTTTTAAGATGTTATGATGCCAAATGTTATGCTCTCAAACTTTTATTAATCAGTGTTGATCATGAGTCTATTGTGAACGGCTTTCCTGACAGGAAACCTTTGATCAAACTGTGCATTGTATCACCATGACTAAAATAAAAAGGGTTATTGATCACCATCAGCATTTCCTGTTTGGGTAAATTTTTGTTGCTTTACTGAACACACATAACTACTCAGGTTTCAAAGCAATTCCAGGAAGCTTGTTGCAAAGTTTAACACTTATTGATGCACAAGGTGAGACATTCACATAATATATTCTAGCATATTCATGTAAGCAGATTGATTAGAAAACTATGTTAATCTGGCAAAAGGATAAAAAGGATGTTAATTGAGGCTTTTATTGTTTTTTTGTAAATCATTATCAGCTTTGATAATAGACTGATCTTATGAATAATAATGTCCTTGAGTTGGGCTATTGCTCAGTCAGGAAAAATATAAAGCTATAAATGGTTGAAAACATTAGATGGAGTCAAAAAAATTTAATTTATGTTTATCAGTTTTGTTTTTAAAAATGTTCTAAAGGGTTCTCAAAAATGGAAATTACTTATTACTAAAACCAATATTTTCAGTCAAAGTAATAATTAAAGCAATAAAAAAAGAAATTATTAAGACAGACAAGAACAAAAACAAAACACTACAATCTCAATACTTGGCAATTAGAAAAGAGTAAATGAGAAGAGATTAAAAAAAATATACAGTCTGCTAAACTGTTGCCATTCCTCATTGGTCAGAACTCTATCAAGGAAATTTAAATATTTTGTACAATGACTAAAAACATGGAAGCCTGAGGAAAGAATATATACAAGTATCAATGATATATTGACACAAGTATATCTATAAACAGATGACACTAAATCTGAACCAATTCTTTTATTTGAATTAGGACAGTTGTCTTGATTTAATGTATTTTAACAGAGAACAGAAAGTGCAATACTAAAATCTAAAGGTGTATAGTGATAGTGAAAAATGCCTTCCAAAAGCATAGTAATAAGAAATAGAAAAGTTTCATTAGAAACAAAAAAGTGTACTGAACACATATATAATATCAATCCTCCTAAACGGCAGAGAATGCTGAACAATCTCCTCACAGATGAAGAAACTTGAAGTAACAGAAATGTGATTCTACAGATGGAGTCTGAGAATACCATGGACTGAACATGTAAGCAATGATGAAGTTTTAGAGAAAATGGAAACAAAAAGCTTATACTTAACATCAGGGAAAGATACTTGCAGGACAGGTAGAAGGCAAGAGAAACAGAGGAAACACAACACCTAACCTACCTAGTAATCTTGGATGCTTGAACATGGTTTAGAAAAGATAATAAAAAGACAAAATTTATTAAGAGCTACAAAGGACTGGAAATTGTGCTGAGTCATGATTGCCAACATCCTGAAGGGAGATGGCATGTAGAAGGAGTAGTAATTATAGCAAACTATTTTCTTAATAAATACAAGTAATCTTCTAAATATAAAATTCAGTGACTTTTGTTAGTCAGTCCATCCATTTGTCACATCCTCTAGAACAGCTATACATTGACCAATCAAAACCAAATTTTGTGGTGAAGTGAAAACAGTTGGTTTTACTAGTTTGCATAGTTTAGTAAAATAAATTTTCATTAATTTTTTTGGAAAAATTTAAAATTTTATTATTTAACATACAAAATACTCCTATTATTTTAAAAACAATTTATTGATTAAAATAACATAGTTATTTAATAAAAATGCAATATTGTTTATTGCATTATTTACATTAGTCGGACTATTGTCCTCATCTTTGTCGACATTTTTGTCACAACGTTTCGGCCGTTGTACGCTCCGGCCTTCTTCAGGTGGTTGGAATTTCAAACCGAACCCTTTATTTCGATCACTGGGGTAGACTGTTCTAGTTCCACGAGCCATGTTTGATGGATGTCAGTTATCAGTTATCTCCTGGTAATTTTCCCTCTGAAAGTTCTCCACTGCCTGAACCGGGTATTGAACTCACACTCTTTGGGTCTGTCACTGGATCTAACCAACGCCTTTATCCACTGTACCATGTGTCCTTGAGGACATCTGGGTATGAATTTCTGAGTATTATAAACCTAATTTTTCAGCAACCCCAGTGATCGAAATAAAGGGTTCGGTTCGAAATTCCAACCACCTGAAGAAGGCCGGAGCGTACAACGGCCGAAACGTTGTGACAAATATGGCGACAAAGATGAGGACAATAGTCCGACTAATGTAAATACTGTACATAATACCTCCTCTCAGAAATATAGACAGACTTTGTTTATTGCATATCTTTTCTTTAAGTTTTTAGATATCTTTGATTCTGGTAAAATATAACACACAGTAGCAGCATTAAATATAAACACAGAAGGGATAGTTTCAAATGGGCAGATGAAACGATAACTTTAACGATGCTAAATACTGTGGGGATTTCAACATATTGCAAAAAACTTCTCGTACTGTAAATTTGATGGAATATGTTCAGTTATGTTCAATATGCGAGTAGGATAACTTCAGTCTTCACTGAGTAACTCACCTTGGTGATCTGTTACCAAAGCTGAAATAAGTAAATCCCTGTGATCTAGCTCATGGTTGATAGAGTTGTGTCTTACTCATTGGAATCACTGGTAAATATTCATGCCCTGGCAAAGTGTTTTCCAGACAGCTAAATACAACACCACAATCTTACTGTCCCTATCAATTAAGATTTCTCCATTCCTAGATTGAAACTGGTAAAGCTAAAAACAATTTAGTATTATTTTTCTTTTATATTCTGTGTCTTCGGGATGTTGGCGATCATAGCTCTCCACAACTTCCTGCTCCTTGTAGGACTAAGCAATATTTAATTCTTAACCATCCCTCTTTGTCCCTACCATTTACACAACCTTGTTAGGTTACTCGCTGTTTTTCTCTATCCATCTTGCCATTATGTCCTATGATTGTTAATTTCCCTATTCATCTATTTAAATTATTCAAGAATGATTCTCTGAACTTATACAATAATATATTTATAATTGTTGTGTTAAGAGCCAGTTACCCTCCTTACTATCATGAATGAACTGATTCATTCATGATAAGTAGTCCTGTGTAACTAGGAAGAAGCTAATACTATTGCAGTGACTTGTCGAGCTGAGTATTGAATGCTACTGACTCTGTCGAGTTAAGTGTTGTGTCTTGCCAGACCCCACTTCACAACAATAATAAATCCATTAAGTCTCTAGAAATTGCTTTGTTTACATTTCAGATACAAAAATCAAGCGGATATATGCTCTCAAAAAAATCTGAACGAAGGGATGTACATTCTTTAAAAGGGTAAACAGAACCATACTGGGCTGTGGCACTCTGCGGCTGAGTGTTCTAAAGCAATCTGGATCAGACAACAGCTTTTACTACAAAGACAGTGATACTGGTAGTATGAAATTAGGATTAAAAGGGTTCATGTGAAAACTCTGTATAGGAATTGGAAGCATTAAATATGTTATGGTGAAAATATGAAGCAAGGAAAAAAAAAAGACTGATTTTTTTTTTCTCTTTCTGATAACCAGGAACACAGAATGGAATAAGAATGTAAAATGTAAGCCAAAAGAAAAAAAGGAATTGTTAGAATTCACAAAGCCTGTAATGCAAACAATATGGATTGTCATTTTGTAAACATGTAAAATTGTCAGAAAATTATATTGATCATATTGGAAAATCGACAACAAAGGAAATTCTTTAACATCAAGGACATAGAAATAATTTATAAACACTAAGTTTGCTATCAGAAAAATTATTGTTTTGAATAAGTAACTGATCGCGGACTGATTGTTGTCAGGATATAGAATGTATTGTTTTGAATGACTGACTGCTTTGTTTGAGGGTAAGTGTCGATTCTCCAAAATTGGAGAAAATAATTGATATGATTATTGATGAGTCCTGAGGTGCAGTGGGAGTTGGGTGAAATGCATATAAACAGAGTGCTTAATCGACCCAGCAGTTGAAGTGAGAGATGGCAAGAAATGCAGATGAGACAAGACAGCAGCAGACAAAGGAGCTGATGAACACCATGTGAACTGCTGCCAAGAGAATTCTGACCAAACCCTTAATTTGTGGATTGAAGCTGCTACAAATTTTAAAAGAAAAAGACAAAGTGTCACAATAGAGAGTTTAATGGGTAGGGGTAATTTTGTTGTACCAAAAACTATATAAACCAATTGAAAATTAACCTGGTTACCATCTTCATTATTTTTATTTTCACAAGTAGAAGCCTTCTTTGTCCTTTTGTAGCACAGTTCTCTCATGGCTCGATCCAGTGCACAAGTAGGGATGAAATTCGATCTTCACTGCTCTGTAATCAAGGAACACAATGTGGGAGAGAAGCAGATGAAGGAACGAAGCAGAAAACAGATAACCATCAGTTAACCAGTAGCAGTACTGACCAGCATGGAAACAACCCAGCATCGAGCTGGGTCAGCTGTGTGATAGATGCACTTTCAAAACCCTGTGGGAGAGCAGATTTTCTTAATAAAGAATTAAGTATTCTGGAGTGGGCAGGCCAATAGATGTGATATACACAGTTTAAAACACAGGTATCCACTAAAGATAATGTTTTGAAGTAATAAAAAATCTCAGTTTAAAAATAAATCCATCAGTTATTGAATATATTTAATACCACAAGAGCTTAACAAGTTATATTAAAAAAAAAGACATCTAAAGACATTTCAGCTTATAGGAATGATATACAAAATAAATGTTTCAAGCTGATCAGATTAATAACACGACTAATTTGAAATTGCTTAGCCTGAAAAATTTAGCGAAATTCAATTAGATTTACTTCACAAAAATATCATTTACACTTCATTCATTTTAATTTCCTTTAAATCTATTTTACTGTGAAACTTTGCATTAAAGGTAAATGCTTGTTCTTAGGTGAAAACAGAAATCATTTTGGATCTCAGTATCAAATACAGTGTGACCCGGATATAAGAGAAATTTTATCTGGTCCCAAATTAGAGCCTGTGTTAATGTATATATAATAGACCAAACCCGGATATAAGAGACTTCTTCTCCAGTCCCGACAACTCTCTTATATCTGGGTTACACTGTACAATTCTTTTTCCTTTATTAACCTTTCTGAAACACTGAATTTCTGCACATTAAAAAAGTAGATATCAGTCAGACAAAATAATAAAAATTAGATATAAATTTTGAAATGTTTCAAGTGCTAACTCAACTACTGTACTGCAAGACTTGCCTCTTGAAAATTTATGGTCATACATAGTTTATATTGGGAGTGAAATAGTTGATAACACCTCAACTCAAGCAAATTGCAATCAAGTAAGATAAAGAAAGTCTGAGCAACCTGAAAGATTACAAATCACTTACAAACGGAGAAGTTTTGATGAATCATGTCCAAATGGCTTGTGATAAAACTAGAAAGATTTCCTAAAACTTGGAGGAAAATGTTTAAATTGTCTTTGGTTTTGGACCAAGCTGAACAGAAAAGAATTGCACAACCCCCATTATTAGTTCAGACTTGTCATTACTGAAATACTGAACAGATTTTTACAGTGAACGGGGAATATAAACCATTTATTTAACACTGGTATTGATAAAAACATTACAAGACAATAGAGAATCAGGTTCCAATGCCAACCAATATCCTCTTGGTACTGCCAAATTGTCAGAGGGCAGGAAGCCAGCCTCTGATTGCATCTTACTGAGAGAGGCAAAACATGGTGGCTAGAAGATTTGATCAATGAACTGACTAGTGGCTACTTCCAATCACTCAGGGATTCTGGGGGGCAGCCGCTGTAGTTGTCTTCAAGGTGCATCATTACAAGACAATGCCTCTCTGAATTATACTAATGGCTCATGTTTCAGACTAGTGTAATAGGCTGCCACATCAGAAAGACAAAAATACAAACAGACTACAATTTCGTCGACAACCAAATAATATCTGTCTATATTTCTGAGATGAAGTATTGTAACTATTTACACTATTTACATTGTTCAGATTGTTGTCTTCATCTTTATTGCCATATTCAGAATGTTTTGGTGATTGTATACTCCGGCCTTTTTCAGGTGACATACATTGAAATTTCAAATTCAACCCTTGTTTCTTCTACTGGGGTAGAATGTTCTAATTCCACATGCCATGCCCTTTCTGGATATCTCAGTTTCAGTTAATTCCCTTTAGTAACTCAACTCTCCTAGTTTTTGTTCACCTCTGCTGTTGTCAGCTATTGAACTCACAACTCTTTGGGTCAAGTCACTGGATTAATTCAGCCAATGCTTTAATCCAATTGGGCCATGTAACAATAAAGATGAGGACAACAGTCCAAACAATGTAAATAGAGTCAATAATGCAAATAATAGTCAGAAGTTAACAATGAACACATTTGTTTTTAAAGAAGTCATTTAGAAAAATCTTGACTGAATCTTAAACATTTTCACTGCTAACTTAAGTGTGGCCTATGAAACTAAAATTAAGCTAAACAATTTACTAAATACATTATTTTATATTGTATTCAAACATTTTACCACTTAACAGAAACCAGGTTTGACCAAAGTAAGAATTTAGAAATTAGTTGAGATTTCGAATGTACTGTTCTATAAGGATCGTAGAATACAGTCTCCATGGTCATCATGGTAATTTTTTGTTTTTGTATGTAAGATTTACAAACATGAAAATAGTTTAATCACACTAAAATTTGTTTCTACTGTATTTATTAGATTCAAGCAGAAAGCGTTTAAGCCATTTACATATTACTTCTTGTGCAAAAAGTAAGCTGTTTAAAAACAAATTATATATTTCACCCATGACTCCACAAATAATAAACTATTAAAAATGTTCATTACTTCAGAAAATTCATATCTATGAGGTTTATGTCAATATGCCTGAGGCTTATTTGGCTATTTTAATCCCAGCACATTAAATAGAGTACTGAACTATTACATGATATCAGTCTTTTTATATGGCTGTGAATGATGGAAAATCTCCTCACAGATGAAGAAGTGACTTGAAGAAACAGAAATTTGGTTCTACAGAAGGAGCTGAGATTACCATGGACTGGCCCTATGTGCAATGATGAAGTTGTAGAAAAAATGGCAACAGAAAGGAAACTATCAAGAAGAGGCAGTTGAAATTTCTAGGGCAAATAAAGAAAGATTACTTGAAAAATCTGATACTCACAGGACAGATTGAAAGCAAGAGAAAAACAATGCGTAAACTAATTAGCAAGCTTGAGTAAACGGATGGCAGAACAAGTAGAAATAACAAAAAGACAAAATTTATTAAGAGCTATGAAGTACAGGAAATTTGGGTGAGCCATGATCTTCTATGTCGTGAAGAGACCCAACATATAGAAGCAGATATTAAAAAAGTTATCAGAAAGTCAGATGTTGCCAGTACATATATATCAACCTCATAATTTTCCTAAACGAATCCTAAATGTATCCATCAACTACTCTGATAAAGCATGATTTTAAACTTAGTATGAAATGACAAGTAAAATCAACATGGATAATTTTAATAGCATGGTACATAGACAGAAAAACAGTGACAAAATAGAAATAATCCAAGATTACTAATATGACTAACAAGTAGTGTTAGCATTGATATTGTAACATGATGGTACTTATAGTTTGCCAATAAATACTTAATAAAAAGTTAGAGAAAGGAAATATTTTTTTAATAAATATTTAGATCAAAAATATTTTATTTCTGCATAACTGGTGGTGGGCTGAGGGGTGAAGGAGAGAGAAATTGCAAGCAAACATCATGCTATGCCACTTGCTAAGACTCAGTATGTAACAAGCAAAGAGATATTTTATTTCCCAATCTCAGTCGTAATATAAGAGTCCCCAGGCTAATTTCATGTGTGTGGGTTCTCTTAGCAAATCCAAAATCATTGCAACCATAATCATTGAATCAGTCAAACTTGCTCCAATGTATTAACACTAATCATTTTAATCAATAGTAAATCATAAAAGAAATTGCAGAAGTGGGTAAATTCCAATAAATAATGGCAGAAACTACAAAATAATTATACATATAATAACTCTTTAAATCTCATAGGGTATTATTTTCTCAATGTGAGACAAGTGTGCATATATATTATTCAAAATATCTAAATCAATATGCATGTATATATAATGTAATATGTATGTATATAACAATTTCTCTCTCTCTTTCTCTCTCATATATATATATATATATATATATATATATATATATATATATATATATATATATATATATATATATATTTTCAAAAATAATATTTTTCTGACCACCTGATGCTACTCAAAATTTCATGTGTGAGGATTACTTGAAACTTTTAAACAGTATCCGACAGCAAGAGACAAACATATAATTATTTTTTGAATATATACCTTAGGTCTGTTCATTTCAATCAAGAACTGTTTGTTTTTACTCCCACCATTCACTGTACACTATATATATATATATATATATATATATATATATATATATATATATATATATATATTGGTATCACAAGACATATCATGATGACTATACTTTACGTTGATGTGGTGTACATAGGTGATGTAAAAATATGTACGACTTTGCAGTGCATACAGACACTACCCTCTAATCTTAAAAAGAGTGCACATATACATCACATTCATCTTTCACAGAGGAAACAATACTCTTAACCTCACCAGATCTGCTGTTCCTATGCATTAATCTTCCCAACATTTTTTATGAATTCTATGCTGGTTATACATCGAACAGCCCAATTCTGCCAACATTTTGACATTCATTTCTTGGATTTTGATATATTCTGTTCTCTTTTCTCTTCACACTAAATACCTGAATCACTCAGCTGCTTCAAAAGATAAATAATGAATTCTCTGTTATACTTTCCTTGCTGCTGACTGCCAATCATTTCTCTGTCCACACCAGGTTTTGTAAATATATTCTCTTCAAGAATCACAAATAGTACAGATTTTTCATCATATTTCTGATGACTGAAAAACTATTCCTAATTTTCATTTAACAATAACAGCGAATTGAAACTCTACCAGATCAAACAATAAAATTTCTTAGTTTATTTTCACAGTTTTTCTCTACAGTGAGAAATATTTAATTTTACATGAGTAAAAGACTATAGCAAAGTGCAGAAATAACTGCCAATTCAACGAGTAAAAATCACACAATGAGAAAAGTTTTGTTGGCATATTCCATAAGCTACTAAAATATGACTATAAATGTTTCTCCATATTCCTCCTGCCACCAAAATTTTCAGTGTTGCTTGAAATATAATCACATAAGAGTAAATGAATGGCTTTATGTAAGAAACCATTTTAATAATATCATGGGTTGCATAAACACTAATTAAATAACAATAACATGAATATATCTAATATGTAAAACTACATGAATGCTATACAGAAAGCATAAAGTGGGAACATTAAAATAAAGAACAAACAAATATAGTGAACATTTTATTTTACTTTGCTTCCACTGAGGCTTCCTTGTAGCTATGGTTGTTGCATGCTTTCTTCCATCAACAAATCTGGGAAAAGCAATGATTTTGAAAGCTAATTTTTAAGACAGGTATGTGCTTCCATTTTGAATGATTAGAGATTCTTACAACAGTTTTTGTATATAAGGCATTGTGCAAGACCATAAAACTATTTTCAATAAAAATCAAGTATTTTAGAAATATAAACCTAATATCAAATGAGGAGCAATCATATACAAGAATGCTTAAACTTATACCTATATATATGTGTGTGTGTGTGTGTGTGTGTAGCAGCTCTAAAATAAGATTTATCTGCAGCAGCTCTCAAATATGAAAACTTGTAAACCCTAAAGACACTCTCTCTATTCAGGGTTTTTCTTCTTTCAAACTGGTGCCATGAACTTTCCGTGCTGAAGCTTAAATGGATATGAACACTTCACCTTAAAACACAGAAAGAAAATTCTCACTATAGCATATTCATGAACATTTCAATGCATATACAATTTACATCTGTCAAAAGAAACTCCTGTTTTAAACTTTGCTTTTTTTAATTCTTCTAACAAATGCTATCTTACATTGCAAATGAATTGGTCTGTTATTTTATGCATGTGCTCTTTTTTCACCATTATTATTTCATATACTATAAAATATTTTCATAAGAAACCTTATACATTTAATTATTAAAGTAGCTAATCACTATATATATATATGTGTGTGTGTGTGTGTATAACAATTGAAATAATTGGCAGTTATATGTGTAGAAAAACATTTTCAAGTTAGCATATATAGAATAAAAATTTGTTAATAAATACAGTCATTCTTATCCAAGATCTGATGAGTAAGAAATCATCAATCTGAGTCAACTTACTTCCAATAAGTACTTTTTGTGCATTTATGCACATATATATATATGTGTGTGTGTGTGTGTTCTATCTTTGATATTGTGCACTTTAATTGATAAATATAGCACCCCTTAAAACTTCATACACACACATACATACATATATATATATATATATATATGCACATTTCATTGAATACAGCAGATATGGTGCTTTCATTTAGTTTTTTGTACAATTTCTCATGAGATCTTACAATTTTTTTCTTTTCAGAGGATAAATTATATAAAAACTGTTAAATTGATTTTTCTTTCTGAACACTTTTGGTTATACATTTAGCCATTTTCAACGTTGAGATATATTAACTGTTAACAAGAAATAGATTGCTGTATGTATGTATTTATATAATGTTTTCATTTTCAACAGACAGTCAAGATAATATATCTCAACCTTGAAAATGGCTAAATGTATAGCCGAAAGCGCTCGGAAAGAAATAACAATTGGACAGTTTTTATATAATTTATCATCCAAAAAGAAAAAAACAATTATTAGATCACATGAGAAATTGTATAAAAATCTAAATCAAAGAACCTCGTCTGTCGTATTCAATGAAATGTGCATGAAAGTAGGATTTCTGCCTATATATATATATATATATAGCGAGAGATAGATAGATAGATAGATAGAGAGAGAGAGAGAAACCGGGTGTACCAATATAATTAGCCCTCCCACAAAATGCTTAATATCTAAAAAACCACTAAACTGAGATTCTTTTTCCCAGGTTTTCAGATAAGCCATTTAGCCATCTTGATACATTTTTTTCTTAAGAATCACTGAAAACTCTTCGAGTTATTCGGCTTAAAAGAGAACTGGTTAAAATCATTTTGTTTCAGTCCCCCACTACGTTTTCCCAACTGAGCAATGATCATTCAGGCATTCAGTGATGGTGCCAACATTCATACTCTGACTTCCATCTTCAAAGTTGTTGTAATATCTTTCGGAGCCGCCATGTCTTTTATAGCCACTGCTCGCTCTGGGTCTGGCCTTCTACCATTCTTATCGATGATCTGCCACGAATTTACTCGGTACGAATTGGATAACGGAATTTCAATTATGGGATTCGATGTTGGGTGGTTTGGATTTCGCAGTAGCGTATCTGGACGACATCCTCATGAGAAGTACAAGTATTGCAGAACACGTGAAACATGTCAATGCAGTAGTTTCCAGAATACAGGAGTTTGGATTTAAACTCAAGGAAACTAAATACGAGTTTTTCATGGACAAAGTAAAATATCTGGGGCAGATCATCGATAAGAATGGTAGAAGGCCAGACCCAGAGCGAGCAGTGGCTATAAAAAACATGCCAACTCCGAAAGATATTACAACAAAATACATTCCAGATGCAATTCCAACAGAAAATGGAACAGATGCATGAGGAGTTTCAAAACAAAATTCTGGAAATAACCGAGAACAGGAAAAAGATGTTGTGGAGTTATTTCCACAATAGAACTTGTGGGTCGGACTAAATGCGTCCTAAATGGGGTAAACTTACAGAAACATTAGGAACTTGTAAATAAGTGTTATGCAGAGTAACTGAGTTGTGGTCACGGATAACTTACTCCTTGACTACCTACTGACTCCTACTTATAATAGGTGGGAGAGTCTATTATCTAGACAAGGTGTCTTTCACTATAACAAAAGTGCATTCAAGAACACTCAAGAGAACAGTGAATAAGTTTTAAAAAGAAGGAACAGAAGTGAGGAAAACTGGATCAGGAGGTCACAGCAGCAAGAGGAATCATAATTTCAACTTCTAGCTAAAGAGATTAATTAGAAAAGATCCAACTCAATCCATAAGACATTTGGCAAGTGAGAGAAAAGTTTCAGCTATGACAGTCCAAAGAGCAGTGAAAAAAGACTTGAAAATGAAATTGTATATGAAACATGTGAGGCAACTTGTTACTCCAGGACAGAATGTTATAAGGTTAGAGAAGGAAAAGATCATCTTGAATAAGCTGGAAAATGATCCTGGAATAATTTACACAGGACGTGTACACTTAAAGATGCAATGTCCATATTCTGGCTTCAAATCTTCACAAAATGTCACTTTCAAGTGCAAAAATGCTGCAAGGTAATGGTTCTAGTTTGTGGACATCTGCTGGTAAGAAGGTGCCATTGATCATTTTTGAGAAGGATGAGAAACTGACAGTAGTTCACTATGTTAAGATTTTGAAAAGCGTAAAGACCTGGATTCTTTCTGAATATCCTGAGCCTAGAGACAATTGAAACCCCAACAAGATCAATAAGGCTTTCAAATTTGCATTCCAGCAGGATGTTGTCACATGAGTACAGTGGCTCACAAATTTCTCAGGGATGAGTTTGTGAACAGGTTTTGGGATAAGAAAACTTGGTCTCTTCCATCACCTGATTTGAACCCCTTAGACTTCAGCATGTGAGATCCCCAACAGTAACCTGCAAACCTTAAAAAAATTAATCAATAAGACTTGGATTGAGAACATTGATGAAGACTTCATTAAAAAAACTTGTGGCGCATTCAGGAAGACAATTGAGGATGTCATTGCCAAACACAGAGCAACTCTTGATGTCTAACTGTTTGAACTTGTGCCAGAATGGTTCTTATCAACTAGAAATAAATACTGGTATTTAAGCCCCCACTTGAACTTTATTTTATTTCTTCATGAATTTCCACTCCTAAGCTATGATTAATTAATGATGAACATGTCTTTTTTTGTTTATGATCAATTTCATCATGTATTTTCTGTTAAGCTTGGAGAGCAATTATACATTGTCCAAAGTAGAGTCCAATAGTGTTATAAAAACCTTTTAAAATTCCAGTAAGATATCATTAATCCTTTCTAAGATACAACAGTTCAAATATTAATCTAACAATTGGACAATTTTGCACTGACACGATTTGGACAATTTTGCTGTTACAGCAGGTATGTATTTCAATGGAAATCTACTGTTCCGAAACAGGATATTTAAGAAGTTCACACAATGTGGAAAGCAGAGCAAGAATTAAATTGCAAGTAAAAGATTAACAAAAAAATTCCAGACATTCTAACTTTAATATATTCATATTAAGACACTTCTAAATATTTAAACCTTGTCATATTTTTCATGTCTTTTATCTGAGTATAAATTTAAAATTTGTTTGATGTCTGTGATTAACCTTTCATATGTAGAGCAAAAATAGGATATCTGTTAATAATTCAATAGATTTATACAACTCTGATGAGTATTGTGTAAGCAAAATTTGAAGTCAGTTGAAATGTAAGTCAACTGAATCTTATTAATTTATTGACATTTGTTGGCACGCATATATTTCCAAACAGGTTTTATTAAAATCAACAGACAACTTCTAATTCTAATATATGTGTATCTTGTACAAGTAACATAATGTGCGGGATTTGTTTTTTAAATTTGTCTGGAGTCATAAATGTTAATCTGAGGACAAAGATATCACATTTTTTTAATATGACATCTTTAGCATAAGTTATGCTTAATAAAAACTGTTAATTTTTTATAGGCAATTATATACTGATGCACGCTTTTATGTAAGTGCATATATGAATGCTCCCCCAAAATACAAAATGATACAGCTGATATGTACACTGTTTTAATTCCTGTCTTTAACATGCCAAATCATAAAAAAATATTTTAAGAGCAGTAAAAAATCTATTTCCTAATTCTGACTTCAGTTTTTAAATTCTTTGAAACAAGCTTTTTTTAAAAATATACTATTACTCTTCCAGATTATTTTTAATTATATTTTTTGCCACTTATTTTTTATTCCTTATTGAATGTAAATAACTACATATACTATATTTTTTTGTTTGTACCATAAATCATATATAGGAGGTATAATCAGCAGAATTTCAAAATTCTATAAAAAGCCATTATCTTGAGATTAATTTTATGTTGCATATTTTTGTAAATCCTTTCTTAATTCCAAATACTTTTCTTATAACCAAAAAAAGAACAAAAAAAAAAAGAGCAGCCAAAAGAAATTAAAAACATCAGACAGATTAAAGTGGCCAGAATTTCATTCCAGAGTGAAAGGGACATGATAATAAATTATTTTGAGATTTCTGATTAGTCTTGCCAAAAATATTTGGTACCACTCAACAAAAATTGAAGATAATTACAAAAGTTTAAGAATGTCTAAAACTCTTTGTGACTAAAAGGAGATTAAAATCCAAGTAAAGAAGACATTAACGTTTTCTTTTTAAATTAAAAAAAAAAAACAAATAAAAAACTCATATGTCTATATTTGTATAATATTACTTATTAGAAATGATGTAGAGAAACTGAAGTTGTGCTTTCAGCAGATTATTGAAACATGATACCACTGAGGTGATATTCTCTTTCTGGAGTGATAAGCAATATTTAAATAATAATTGTTAATATAGTTAATTCTAATTCATCTGTGGTGTTTATATCCATGATAATATGCCAGGATACAAACCCCAGATTATAGCGGATGAGTGACAGGCTACATGTACTCAGACTGCATGACAACTTTTAAAGAGAAATGAACAAAATAACCTGTACTATTTTAATATATTTACTATCTAAACATTCTTTAACATTAATTAAAATATTCCTGGTGTCATCAGTTCTCAATTCAGTATCTGTGTTGATGACAACCATTTTCACCTGTCTTAATACTAAGTCTGATCAGTTTGATAATCTTAAATTGGTAGCTGATCTAAAAAATGACCTACAATCTATTAACTGAGACAAGAAATGGCCTGTTAATTTTAACACCTCCAAAGCAAAACTGATTCTTTTTAATTGTCTGAGATAACCGTTTTTGCTTTCTATCAACATAGCTGATACTAAACTCCAGGTGAGTGACTTCTTACAACTTCTCAGATTAACGTTTTCTGCTGACATGAAGTGGAAAAATTATATGGAATCATTTCCTAGGTCTGATGCTAGGAAAGTTGGTTCACTGTGTCATATAAATGACAATTTTTCTTGACAGAATCTATCTTACATATTAGACTACCATTCATCCATGATTAGAATATTGCTGCCACATCTGGTCTGGCTCTTCTGCTATGTATTTAGAGATTTTTGATGAGATACAAAGAAGAACCAGCAATCTTATTGGTCCTAATCTGCATCCTGGCTTCAGTCTCTTTCCCAATGCCATATCATAGATTCTCTGTGCTTTTCTATAAATATTTTCAGAATAATTGTTCTGATGAACTTCACGCTACAGTATCTGCAATTTATAAATTTAAGTGCATTGCCAGATTGACAGCAGGGTGTCATCATTTTAGAGTTGGTTCAAGCTGATGCAAAATCTGCAGTCATGAGGAAATCAAGTATCCACAGATCTTCCAACAAGTTTAACACCTATTTATCATATGTGATATGATATTTGATTTTTATTTTCTTAGCTTTTTCAGTGTTGTGAATATTATCGGTAATTTTTTTTTTAACATAAGTTAAGATTGTTTAATGGTGTATCAACCATTTATGTGTCATTTCACACCAAACTAGCTATTTTTTTATCCATGTTGCCTAATTTTTATTTTTTTTTTTATTAATGGGTGATCTCCAACACAAATTATTTGTTATTCTATTAGTTTTCTAAGGTTCAAATAGTTGAAGAATCTCCCAATGTTTGATCATTCATTTCATTTTCAAATTTCAAATTAATTTTCACCAATCATTTTTTGTGTGGTGGGGGGCATCAATTGACTTTTAAAAATTTTTTTTTCCCTTATCAGTTTGTATATAATTCTCTTACAGTAATTAAAAAGACCTATTTCTTTGATAAATCTCAATCTAGGAAGGGTGTGACATTGTTAATATTTTTACATTTCAGTGATTTGGGGCAAAATAATATTTTTATTGAAAAGAAAAAGAAAATCAAATTACATCCCCCACCAACTATGTTTGTAAATTACACACACACACACATATATATATATATATATATAGCATGTTCAGTAGATATGTGGTTATAAAAGCCTGTAGACATGAAAGAGTTAACTCCCAAAATGAGGCTATTACAAAACCTTGTTTCTAAAACTATGAACTCCCACAGAAGGAGTCAGTAAAATAAAGCCAATGACTTGTTAAGATTAGACCAAGCTCTTTCAATCCCATATGTTCTTAACAGACCAATCACAGTGTTTTGAGTAAGGAGTCACAAGTAAAAAAAAATGGCACAATAAAATTAGTTCATGTCTTTTTCACAGTTGGGACTGATTTTCTGAGGGTTGGAAGCCAGCCCCCTCTGAAATGTGCTTGGTACTTAATATAACAATACAAATGAAAACGTGATTCAGTTAAGTATATGGTTTTTGAGTTACAGTGATAAAAACAAAAATAAAGAGAAACAAAATGTCAATTCCTGACATTAGCAGATGAACCTCAGCCAAAAAGGTGGCCAAAGAAGGAATTGCTTGAAATGTGTTAAAAGCAATTTGAAAACAAGAGTCCAAAAATGCACAGAAGCATGCAAATTCTTCATCACAGACATTAGAAATACAGGAAAGCTGGATAATTCCTTGGCAAAAATGCAGTGGATATAAAATAGAGAAAAATGAAATATTATATCACAAACATTCTGTAAACAATCAAAATTAAACTACCTTAAAAAAGAAAATGTTATTACTATAGTATCTTTTAATTTATCGATCATCTGCCTCAGGTACAAATCTCTTTATCTATCATCTACCTGATATTCGAACCTCCTGATCTATCACCCGTCAGCGATACAAACCTCTGGATCTATCACCTGCTAGAGATACGAACCTCTTTATCTATCATCTGCCAGAAATATGCACAACTAACATAACTGTGCAAAATTTTTATCACATTTCACTCAGTATTTTTATATTATTCCATGCTACGTTGCATTTGCTTGGCTTTGAGTTTTTGTGCATTACTTTTTTCTACCTCTTCAATAGTTTATTATTTCCAAATCACAGTGACAACATTGTGGATCAAGATTAAAAAAAAAATTGACAATACCTAAAAAAACAGCACAATTTTATTCTTTCTCTGAAAGCTTCAATACAGAAACATTATTATCCTGAATACTGATTTAAATATCGTTTTGATATAATGGAATAACGTGTCATTCCCATGAGTGACTACACTATAGGTAGTAACAACCTATAAGTATCTGTAAGTCAACAGATTCCAGAGGCTGGCTGTGACCGGTTACAGCTAGACAGTCAGACTCTCTGAGCAGAAAGGAACCCGGACGAGGCTCCGCTGAATGGCAGAGTCTCGTTCGGGGAGGTTGACTGACCCTGAACCCGTTTTTATGGGTTCGAATAGGGAATATTTTTGGCCGAGCCTACGGGCTCGGAAAACCCATGTTAAATCAGGCCTTGTGCCATAGGCAACCATCATGGGGGGTTAGCTAGATATCACTAGCTGGGATCTGTTTAGTACGACTCAGACTTATGCAAGAATTACCAACCTTCCTATAGTAGCACTCGCTACTGGATTGACTTGCAATGAACTTGTGCATAACTGTTACCTTTATTCTTATTGTACTGGTTTCTACAATAAACCTTTACTTATTTTATCCACCATGTTTGTCAAGTATATATTCCTATTAGCACGGAATATAACAAGTTTCCTATTGAGATTACTTATACAGTTGCTTTTTAGTACATTCTCTTGCCACTCTTGATTTTTTTACCTTGCATATTTTCAAGTCTGTGGACCAGTCTTATGTTTTGAATTCATCTTATCCCAGACATGACAGTGCATCCACTTTTCCCTTACAAAACACTCTGGATTAGAGTTTCTGGATATTCTTCAATTTTTGAGTTAAGATTGGTTTCTTCATTATATTCTCTACAGAACTAACAGAAATGCAAGATACAACATTCTTCCTCTTAGGTGAATGACAGTAAGAGTTGCCCCTTTGAGTAGCTTTTATATCATAGTTCTACTAGTGTCTACAGATAATAGCAATAAGAACATTTATTAAACCTATGCTGTATCTAACATAATTATCTTTTTCCTAAGGGTGCTGGAAATAGAGGTTTGAGCATATGCAAAAATCAATATTTCAAAAATTTATTTTCAAAGTACAGTGTAACCCGGATATAAGAGAGTTGTCAGGACCGGAGAAGAAGTATCTTATATCCGGGTTTCTCTTATATCCGGGTTTGGTATATTTTGTTTAGGTAAGTATGGCTCTAATTTGGGACCAGAGAAACTCTCTCTTATATCCGGGTTTCTCTTATATCCGGGTTCTACTGTAGAAAGTTTTCTCTACTAAGAAGTTTGGTGTAACATAATCTTCCTACCTTTATTTATTTGTGTGCATACAAAGATAATAATTAGCAATAAAACAATGAAAATATATCAGAACAGAACATCTCAAGACATATATTAAAACAGAATTGATGAAGAGTGCCAATGTAGTCAGCATACGCTGACAAATCTCAGGAATTAAAAGAATTAAACAATTATATCCTGAAACAAATTAACTGAATTCTGTGTGATAGAGAAACTACATGCATTAAAATCTTTGAAGCTGTCTGAAGCCACTGAAAATATTTCTTCAGGCACTGTAGTTCTGATTTTTGTCAACTGTCCGATCGAATCACCTTTCCAATGAAGATAAGAAAGTTCTCACAAAAAAAGAAAAAAAAAAGAAGGAAGATTAATTACATGACTTCTTAGAAATTGTGCACCTGCCATTTCAAACATTATGGGAGCTGTCAGAAATGTGTCTATACATTTTCTTGTTAATTGTAAGGTAATTACTGCAGTTCACAAAGCAACACTTGAGGCATACAATGTTGAGACAAGTGCAAATACATTGATTAATGCTGAAATTCCAAGTGATATTTCACAGTACAGTGCTGAATAAAAGTAAAACACAAAGGCACTTTGAAGAGGCCTTCACAATAAATAACTACAATAGATATCTCTCTTATGCATACATGAGGATAAATAAATATGTATAAATAATCTTCAGAAGTAGGCTGGGCCTTCATAGCCATCTCCGTCACCAGAGGGGAGAAAGGGAATAAAGATAGAGGTGATAATGTCAAATCCAAGCAGGTGACGATGACACTTTTCTTTGGTTTTAATTCTTATTGGAAAAAAAGCAATGAGCCAATGTGAAATTGCTTTTTGATATAAATAGGCAGACAAAGTTGAATCAATGCAGAGAGAGAAAAAAAGCAGAAAGAAGCAAGAGGCAGAAAGCAAGAGTTTCATGCATCTCAATAACACTGATGTCAAATTACATGACATCAGGGCAATTTCAAAGAACTCTATTCAACTCCAAACATAAATACCTTAAAATATACCTTTTCATTCATGTTGAATACAACTGTATAAATTTTATGTGAAAAGATGCTGGTCTCAGATATATGAATGCATGTGCAAGTGATTAGCACTTTAGCATTCTGAGCATCTTAATTTGAATCTCACCATGGTTGGTTTGATTCCAGCATACAGCATCATTGTCTGGAAATCATACCAAGTGCTGATGCAATCCTTGTAAGTGAATTTCTTTTTAATCATTTCATCCCCAAGTGAGGCAGGAATGCCACTAGTACACAGTGATTGAAAGTGAGAGAAAAAGACTAAGTATAGGGAAAGGACAAAAGATGAATAGATTTTAAGAAGATAGAAGACGGTGATTGATATGGCATTTAAATTTTTGAAGATTGCTATCAGTGAAGCAAGTAAATGGAATGAAATTCCACGTGTGGGAAGTGCAAGAAAAAAAAGCAGTTGGATGTAAAGGTTCATCAATAGTAATGCTACTGTAAAGTCACCAGGTAACTAAAGGGTATGAGTATACTGGTATCATTCAACTGTTGATCATACTACATAAATCACTCTCTACCAGAAAGAGTAACTAAGTTCTGAACCACATAGTTGCAATCTAAGCCATAGGTTAGCTCTTTAAGTGTTGAACAAACACAAATGTGTCTGGGAAGGCATCTGCAATATAGCCATCCTAACAGACAGGAATACTTGGGTATGAGCAGTCAGTCACCTAGATCTGTTTCATCGCTCTATCAAAATGCTAGTAAAGTGTGATGAATATGAAATAAAAATTAACTCTCTTTTCTCTACTGTTTTCAAAGCCTATGCAAAAATTTAATTTGACCAACAGAAAAAAGGATTGGCTCTGATCTGAAGAAAAGACCAAGGTAAAGTTTAATGACCCTGTGTGAAAATTTATTTTGATGAATGGAAAAGGGAGTGGTTTACAAACTGAAAAAAAAACAATGAGCCAATGTGAAATTGCTTTTTGATATAAATAGGCAGACAAAGTTGAATCAATGCAGAGAGAGAAAAGAAGCAAGAGGCAGAAAGCAAGAGTTTCATGCATCTCAATAACACTGATGTCAAATTACATGACATCAGGGCAATTTCAAAGAACTCTGTTCAACTCCAAACATAAATACCTTAAAATATACCTTTTCATTCATATTGAATACAACTGTATAAATTTTATGTGAAAAACGGACTCTCTCAATTTGTTTTAAACATTTTTGAATATTACTTTGTGTCTGATTATTTAATATGAACATTATCTCTTCTTGACAATTCATCGAATCTAAGAACTTAAAATATTTGATTCCTTTTCCTGAAACAAGCTACTGAAAACTTCAAATGTCTTAGTCTGTAAACAAATTCCTTATCTTGTTTCATGAAATATAACACAAGTTTCCTCATCATTACACCTCAATACTTCAAAATAATTAATAAGTAATTTTTAATTTAGGGCCCCTTTGTAACCTGCTAAAGACTCCATACTAGTTTCATCCCACCATGATTTTATGACAATGGTAATAGTTATATTAGATATTTCTTTGTATAGAAACAATCAGCAGTCATTGGCTAAAGAGCCAGTGTGTATTTCGATTCAAATTTTGAAGACTCTTTCTCTGAAAGCAGATTTTCAGGAAAATAAATTTATCTAATCTATTATGATCACCCTTTCCAATATTGATGGGGGCTTCCTTCTGAATATTTTGCTCAAAGTTTTATGGAATGGTAAAATCTTGATTATGTCATTTTTTTAAAAAATTTCATGTGCTATCCATTTTAGTTGTTGCTATTTTTGAAAGTCCTTAAAAGATGTGTTTTCTTTTAACTGGAAAAAAGGTATGTTTGATTCTGTAGTGTTGGGATCCAAGGATTTGGAGAGGGATGCTTCATTTATTCAGTTTTTAATTCTTGATTTGGGGAAGTGGTTGCATACAGCTGAGACTTTATGTATTTCTGAATGGGTTAGGCAGCATGCATAACATACATATGAAAGTCTTGATCTGACAAAACTCATTAAGAACATGAATGTTTAGGTTAATAAACAAAGAATGTTTTTAATGATCTATGCCACTATTTGAACTTTATCAGTTGCTTTCATTGTCTACATGTTTAACTACTAAAACATTTTGCTCCTAATGGCCAATCCCATTGGTCCACAATGCTAGAAATATATGTTGGTACTATAGAAGTTGATGGTGAAACTTCCTGGTGAAATCTTACAGATAGTAGTTTAGTAAAATAATACATAACATCAAAGTGAATATAAAGCATTGGTGTGTAACTAAATTCATTCATGCAGAAAAAAAGTGAACCCACTGACATTCATTAACACTTATTGAACATTTACAGATATGTAACATCAAATATGGACACAGGTGGTCAGTGATAATTTTCAGCAGTGCAGACCAGAAACAGTGTGGCAAGGTATGTTCTGGTCAGCCCTGTAAAGCTGCCAACCATAAAATGAAATATGACTTAAAAAAAACAGTAAGAGGGAACAATGTGGAGGACTATGTATGTTATAGCAGAAAACTTGTTCCATTCAATGGTAACACCGTGCTCACATTATCTTATATAATATAAGACAATATTTTTTGAAGCATACCTTGTAGAAATTTAAAAGCATAAGTTGGATGGAAACCTGCTTTAGCACATTATTCACTCGGCCCAATAGCTTTAATTTTCTTTATTCAATTCAATGAAATACTTTCTTAATAAGAATATCTTTCAGTGGTGATGAGAAAAACACAGCAATAGAATCCTTCTCATACAGAATATCAGATTCTTTCAACAACAAATTGGGTCTTATGTCCAATCCAACCCTGAAGTGGAACATATAATTCATTACTAAAGATGCTGGAAAAATGATCAGCTTATTTTATCGCTTTGAAAAGTAACTGACTCCTGTAATGCTTTATGTTTACAAGCATCAAATGAAACCTAAAATGGAGTCTTGCTGTCATATCTGAGCTGGAGTTTTCACTTACACAATTCAAAAGATTTTGAATGCCCCCACCCCCATTTTTAAAAAATAATTTTCACATATTACATGGTAAAAAATATAAAAGGTTTTGGTTCACATTTATCAAGTTCAGCATTTTAACTCAAGATTTATTAAATTTAAAGTTGGATCAAAAAGTTTTAATTTCCCTTTATTTAATTCAATGAAACAGTTTAACAAAATCTTTAAAATTGTGGCACAGTAAAACTTAGCCACAGAAACTTTACATTAGAGCTTGAAAATGTTTATGCAGCCATGGGCACAATGCTTTACTTTTCACCCCTACATCCCCATTTCACATAGATGCAATATCACAAACCTGTGACTCCTCTATTTCAACTTACATAGCAACTGTCTTTTTTAGTTCCATCAGCTCAGACATGTTCAGCCAAAACCCACCTTGCCATGTCCATAGAGTTGAATCAACCTCATTCCCTATTGTTGTGGCCTTGTTAGGGCCAGAAATTAAGACACAAGAGAGGAACAGAGTTAAACAAATATATTAACATAAGCAGTAATACAAACATATACAAACGAGAGTGTTACAGTAAGAATGTTTGGTCCGACTGTCAGAGCTGACTGCTGGAAACTTTCCTCTCCAAAAGGCAGTACCTGCTCCTATTTATAGCTGGGAAAGTCCATGCATGCGTGGGTAAATTACCATAACATCTATGTATTCCTTTATTAAGAAGTGTGTTCCAATTAAAATGCTTCATCTTCAGAATTGCTGCATTATGGATCAGACACTTGTGTAGGCGCTTTCCCTATCATTACTATCTTAACCACTTGAAGTCTTTGGTCAATCATCATCTGCCATATTCTCATAATATTCACTTACTATTTCCTCCTCTTCATATCTCTAATCTCATTCAGTAACTTTTTACATGGGGTTCAGGTGGCTTTCAGGATTTAACCTTTTTACTTGGGGGGGGGGGCTCTTGGGATTTAACCCTTTACATGTAGTTGGGTGTGACACTTTGGCTTTGTATAGGGTAAACTACAGTAGAAAAAAAAAGGGGGTGAGTAATTTTCTTTGGAAAGTAGATGTTGGGGACCCCTCCCCACTCTAATCTCTGTATTATTTGGAATAGCATGAGTATTTGTTATACCTGTTTCTAAGAAAATGGATTACACTAATTTCTTTAGCTGTTATTCTTTTTTCTATTCAAACAAAGCTATTAGCTTCATTCTTACAGAATACACTTGATGAGGGTTGAAGAACATATCAGCCAAAAAGCTGTATTAAGGACAGTATATATAGGAAAATAAATTCAATTGCACAAACAGCATTGAGAGGAGTTATTGACATGCCTAAAGTTGGGGAAAATACAAATGATCTTTCAGTGTCTTTATAGAACTAATCAAGATTATAATTATGGCATGCATTCAATGAAATACTTGGTCTTTTTATACTGACAAACTGCCAATACATGCCAGATTTCTCAAGGATTCACTTGGTATCAGTTCTTTTTGGAATCACTCAAAAGGCAATATTCTCTGTTCTAAGAAGAAAATTTGCAGTTGTTTTTCATTATTTGCTTTTTTGCTACTAAGGGAATATGTTTATCAGATTTTCTGTCATGTTCTAAGTTACTGCATCAGTAATGCTGTGTTTGCTGTCGCATGGAAATTGTGGAAAAAATTCCCTCTTCAAATCATTTATGTTAAAAAGAAAAAATGCAAAAGGAATAAAACAGATAATTCACTTTGCTGACATGAACAAAAATAAAATACTTCAGGCTGAGTAACAAGGAAATTATATATATATATATATATATATATATATATATATATATATATATATATATATATGATTTGAGTCTTTGTTGAAGAAAAAAATTTTCTTATTGAAATTAATGGTATTCTGCTTCTCACTAAAGTCAGAAATCAAATTATATTTTTAAATTTTAACTTATTATAATAAATTTTAATGCTTTTTTTTTCTCTTTCAATAGATAAAATTGTTCAAGCAAGTTTTATGTGAACTGTTATGATTAATAAGGGTTAAACTTAGAATACCATCACTCTATACATAAATGTTGATCAGTCAATGTTAAGGGTGGTAATATTTGCTGTTTCCTTATGTGGCAATATTCAGCATTTATTAATCAAGCAGACAGTGCTACATTTGGCTGAAGTTTACAAAACCTCCATTAAAACAATTTTTCAGAAAAATAAGTTACTCAAGTCTCAACTGTTATTAATATTTCCAGTATTAATATAGGATCACTTCCTAACCTTTTCATTCAAAGTAGTGTGGAATGATAACATTTTGATTATATCATTATTTTCTCTTTGAGCAACATGTGCAATGTATTTTAATTGTTGCTTTTGATGAAAGTCCTCATGAGCTGTGGTTTCTGTTATTTGATACAGTTCTTTGTGACTGATTCTGTAGTACCAATCCATAATGCTTGAAGAAGTATTGTCTTTTCTAAGATTTAAAGTCTTCATTTGTTCAAAACCATTTGTAACTATTGATTTTACAAAGTGGCTGCATACAGCTGAGATTTTAGTTTGGTACCATGCATAACAACTATATGAAAGTCTTGATCTTACAAGGTTATTTAAGAATTCTACTCAAATTTTTTATGTTAAAGTTTCTGTTTTGTAGCAATGATGTCTGACAGCTAAGGTAAAGCTACAAGTAAATCAACTAGAGTGAAAACATTGAGGTAAAGTAACAGGGATATGCAGTATTTCTTGCAATAGCAAGAACAGCCTTCATATTATGTTCATGTGATATTACAACAGATATGACTATGACCATAAAACCATCTAAAAACAGAGCTGCAGTGCATAATAAGATTTTTCCAAGCCAAAAGCTAAAATCAAACCTTGCGTCCCAAGGCAATTGACCCAAGAACAGGAGTTCCAGCACACTGGCATTTCTTTTCTAGTTTTAGAATGATGTAGGGGAGTTGATGGAGACATTCTGGAGTAAATGAGTTCTGGATGCATTTATCCTGGAGACAAAATTCTGTAGTCAGTGAATAAACTGATAGCAAATGTATTCTGGTATACAAAAGTTGTTGTTCTCCTCAACTTTATACCATACAGTCAGACACCACAAATATTTTCAAACTTAAGACAGGCTAAGGAAAATTGTTCACTGAAAGTAATATTGATCTTTATGTAAGGTTATCATTCTGCTACATAACTAATAGCAACAAAGTGACTTTAGTGATATGGTTGACATTTTACTCCTGTTATTGGTCACACTTGTAGATCCTTCTTGGTTATCTACTTGTCCAGTTGTGCATTAAATATGGCATGCTTGCCTACTGATTATTTTTCTTTACATTGTCTAAAGAACAGACAGTTTTTAACACAAAATTTGATGTTGCATTGGAATAATTAAAGATGTCTTCCAAAAGCTAAGAAAAGTATGAAGAAACAGAAAAAAAATATCATCAAAAACAAAGAAAAAGGTGCTCAACGGCTATATAATAACAGCCCTGTAATATGTCAGTGAGTGCTGAACAATTTCCTTACAGATAAAGAAAAGATTCAAGGCAACAAATATGGTTCTACAGTATGATACTGTGAATCTGACAGACTGACATTAATAACAAAATTTTAAGGAAAATAAAGGCCAAATGGACACTTGTACTGTGCTCATGTCCTGGGACAAATGCATCAGGCTTGCTAAGAGCATCATGAAAAAGTAGCCTAACAGTACTGGTAATATACAAACTTTTTTTTGTTAAAGCATGATATATATGGGAAAGATGCTAGAATAAACTATGGCATTTACTGGAAACAAACCACCAGATGAAAAGTAGATTTGAGCAAGTAAAAAAAATAAAAAAGAATAGTAAGTGAAGAAAGTGTTTTCTCAATGGATTTATTTAACTTATACTAACAGACGATCTGAAGAGAACTAGATTTTTTTTATTCTTTTTCAGGTTATTTCAAACTAGAAAATATTTTTAGATTGTAAAAACCTATTGAAGATAATGATTAACTGATACATGCCCTAATAATTATACCATAACTGGGGGGGGAAGAGGTATTTGCGCGTAAGTCAATATAAGGAACCTAACGAGAATAGAAATTCTGCTCTCCAATTTCCAAATCTGAGCTTCTACTCATTGCAACACCTGCACATCCAAGCTTACAACTCCTGATATTCCCAAGCAGTCAACAATCTAGCTACTCATCTGACTTACTGTTGCTGTATGCCCAAGAGTACCTACCTGTAAAAAGTTCCTTCAATCCTCTTGATTAAAGCTATCTGTATTTTATACCACAGTAAGCATTCTCTTCTAGGGAACATCATGAGGAAAGAGGGCTTGGAAAATTTGATACTCATAGGACAGATTGAAAGCAAGAGAAATAGTGAGGAAAACAATGCATAACCTATCTAGCGAGCTTGAGTAAATGGATGGCAGAACAAATTTTCGAAGTGATAACAAAAGTCACTATCTGTTAAGAGCTAAACAGGAGAAAGAAATTGTGGAAAGCAATTATCACCAGAATCCTGAAGAAACATGGCATACAGCAGAAGACACCATTCTCTTGGCTCATATTTCATGGAAAATCAGCTGTTAACTTTTTGCAAAAATACATCTTTTTCACTCAATGCTTTATCAATAGTTGAGTTTTCACTCGTTGGATCAGAGCCAATAAGTACTAACTGAAATGAATATGAATAATCAATACTCTATACAGTTTTGGAAATGCTCTAACAGTTTTCCAGTCATAACAATATGGCCTTTCTCAAATCTGTCTTCTTGTCTGTATCTGTAGGTTTTTCAATCACTACAATCTTGATCTCTTTAAGTCTAGGGTTAACTGTTATCATTCCTGCATAGACCAATGAAGTTCACTTCTTGACTTTTCTTAGACTAATACAACACCACACGGTAATCCTCTACCCTGAGTAGCTCTTGTGTCTTGTATTGGGTGAACATTTTCTTTATACTAATGAAACCCTCAAGGCCAACTGAAATACTTCTGACCATGACATGCAATGTTATGAGACAGTAACTGTAATTCTTTCTAAATAAGGTAGGCTCATCAGTAAATAAAATGAACAGATTTGTGCACAGATATGTAAAGAAATTTGTCTCTCTCAATAGTTACATGTGTGTGCACATATTTATTTTGGGTTGATGCATAAGCATACTTATTAAAAAAAACCTGTACTTTCAAATATATAAATAACATGCACAAATACATAAATTTAAACTGCACACAAAGCAACAATCACATTTTTCACTGAGAATCAATATGTCTGTCAATTTTGTAAAAATTTTCTAAGGGTATATTTATTTACAACATTGATTAAAGTAGACTTTGATTTTTTTTTCCTTCTTGTAAAATTTTTCTGAATCCAATATTTTTGAAGTTGATTACTTTTCAAAATAAATCTGTTACCACAATAATTTGATGTCAAATACTGTAGAGAAACACTTAACTACATCTTCAGTCATTCACAAAATGAAAAATCTACATGCCATGTTCCATCATGACGTTGGCAATCACAGCTCCCTATAACATCCTATCCTTCAGAGGTCTTAGCAATATTTATCTTCTCTGCTATCCCTCCCACTCCCTGTTCTGCCACCCATTTACACAAGCCCATTAAGTTACTCACTGCTTACCTATATCTCTTCTGTAGTCAATATATCCCTGAGAATGTCAAAGTCTCCAAACCCTCTTTCTTCATTATGTGACCTAAAAAATCAACTGTCTCTTCCTAATTTCATGCATAATTTTTCTTTTACTTTGTTTTTCTTAAAATTACCTTTTTGTTTACATGCTTTGTCCATGGTATTCTTAGAATCCTTCTTTAAAAAACAATATCACAGTTCTGCTACCTGAATTGTGGGAAACATTGGGTACTGTAAACAACCTACAGAAATATGGTCAATAAGCCATTAAAAATAAATTAACCAATATCTTATTCCTTGAGTAAATTGACCAGTATTCACTCCTATATAGGATAATTAATATTTACTCTATTTACATAGTTTGGACTGTTGTCCTCATCTTCATTGCCAACTTCAAGAAATTTTGGCTTTTGCATGCTCCGACCTTCTTCAGGTGATATACGTTGTAATTTTGAATCAAACCCTTTATTCAGCCCATGTCCCATGTGGGTAGATGCCATGCTTTGTTTTTTTTTTAATATTTCAGTTAATACCCTTTAGTAACTCAATTCTTCAAGTTTTTTTTCCCTCTAGTGTGAATTTAACTCACAATTCTTTGGGTCAATTCACTTTTTAGATTACTCAACTAACACTTTTATCCACCAGGCCAAATAAATGAAAGAAACAAAGAAGTGTTTAACAGCTGTTTCAATGAAATGGAAGAAGTTGTCAATTTCAAATGTTTTCATTTGTACCCACTTCTTAAAAATAACAAGCATCATTCGTATTTATGATTGTTATTGTAGGAATTTGTTAAAGTTGAGCTCAAATATTTATTGATGTGATAGGGGAATTTCAATCATTAACTTAAGAATTCAGATTAATCAGTAAATTCAAATAGGAAAACTGTGACATTTTCATGTGTCTTTCTAGCATGTCTAATCATAGTATATATAATATTTATACAGAATGCAGCAGAAATACTGAATTAAAAATACCCCTCCCACATAATGCTAAGACATTAGTGGCAATGGTGTCATCAGCTAGCTAATGTTTTACCCTTATGTGGGAGGTATATGTGTGCATGGTATTTCTGCGCACACTGTATATATAAATGAGTGCATGCATGCAAGTAAATATTTTATTCCAACGGATACTTTAATATATCCATAATCTGCACAAATACATAAATAATATTGCTTATCAGTACACAAAAATATTTTTGTGCAAGATTACAATCCCTATAAAAACTATACTTGTAGGTAATCTTTAATTCATAAAACATATGAGCAACTTGGTTAATATTTCTGTATTCATATACATCATTTTCTGCCAGTAGTGAACCGATGAAATTTTCTTAGTCTAGAAAAGCATACCAAATAAGAATAAGAAAACTAGCAGAATGAAATGGATCAATGGCTACAGAAAAGAATAAACAGAGAAGGGATAAAAGATGAAATCAGAAACATGACATTAAGGTTGCAAATCAGTATTCACGGAGTCAGAAATCTAGGAAGTCATTAAAATTTTCTGATGAATAGCTTGAATCACTCATTTAAATTTTCAGCTCATGCATTTTACTACTGGTTAAAAACATAGAGAGGAGAAAAGAAAGTTCAATAATTTATAGATATTAATTTAAAGATATATATTTATGCTAGCAATTTCAGTATATATTAAATATATACATTTACATGTATGTAAAAAAAAAGTTCAAAATACGGGTATTTATTTTATATCAATAACTTTGTGTGAAAATGTGTAAGTATTCATTTCGAATCAAAACCATAAAAGTGTCTTTATCTCTTTGTGTGATACCACATTCATATTAATGTTCTATCATTTATCAACTTTCCCTCTAAAAACTGATTCACAATTGCTTAGTTTTGATAATTGGACAGACATGACCAATTCATAAAAAATATCCCAATTTATCATGTTGAGGATTTTGCTTTCAAAACAAAAAAAAGTCTGTTCCTTACCAGTGTCAATAAATTTGAGATGTCACTTCTTCACTTAAATTCATGAAAAAAAGAAATAAGATAATATACAAAAAAGAAATAAAGAAAGAAGATGCCAACTAACTATGAAGAAAACAGAGAAAATTTATCTCCCCCACACTCATCACTTGGCAAAACCATACAAAATGATTATTGTCTATAAGGTGGCTTCATAGAAATATAACTAAATAGAATATATATACAATCGTGTAGTTACAAAGTAAAATGCCAATTGTGACACTAAAATTCACATCGATGAAACCAAACTGAATATCAAGGTAATTAGTACCTTAGCTGCATCAATCTAAGTGTACTACTAAATTGGTAATGAGATCTCATTGTTTCTTTTCTTGCACTTTTCACCTGTTGAACTCTTCAGATTTCTAGCTCCTCTGCCACCTACAACCTTCAAAAATTTAAATGCAACATCAATCGCCATCTGCTATCTTCCTGAAACCTGTTCTTTTATTGTCCTTTCTGGCTAAAGTCTTCACATCAACTTCCACTGACTTAGTGGCATTATTGCCTTGCTTGAGGGGGAAAAAGATTAAAAGAAGAAAAAAATGATGAAAAGCCATGAGATATAAATCCATTTATAAGCATACATCAAGAACTAAATGTCGCATGAAAAATTAGGATATTTTTTTTTTACATCTACATGTAACATGTCAGTTTTTTCTCAGTTTCATAGAGTTTAATGTCCCATGTGTAATTTTTTTTTATTTTTATATAAACTTTCAGAATAGGGTGTAATCACATTCTAAATATTTTATTGATTTCTGAGATTATTTCAGCATAGGTAAAAGATGCAATATAAATGTGTAAAAACAAAAGAGAAAAAAAGAACAAAGTGTTCAGATTCAGGTTGATATGGCATCAGAATTGATATTATATTTTTGCTTCTTAACAATAAATCTAGTCTTTGATGATTTCAAGAGATAAAAAAAAATTCTTTCTCAAGTAAAAATATCCACATATTCTGAGAGAAATACTGCAGTGTATATACAAAAACATTAATCTACATTCACATGTAGGTGTGTGTGTAGACACACACCTACAGGGCAAGAAATCCTTGCATATACAAAAACACAAGGAATTACATAGATTATATATTTATTGGGAAAGTAATTCTATTCAGTTACACGCCTCATCACCTAGGGGAAAATAAGTAATTATTGTTATATATCAGATTGTTAAAAATTAAAACATTCCAAGCAATATAAACAATTGACTTGTACTCCTCCAAAAAGTGGCATGACAAGTGATGAATTTGATTTAAGCTTTTTCTTTATTTTCTTATATACAATGTTTGATTTTATTATGTAAATCAATATTTTCATAATAAAACTGCAATTAAACAACCAATGTTGGTAATATTTTCAAAATCTATTATTTATATATATATATATATATCACACATTAAATTAAGTGTGATATATATATATATCACACATTAAATGCACATATATATAAATGCTAATTAAAGCGGCAGAAACAGAATGTAAAGGGCCGGTCACTAGGTCGGGACTAAGGCAACCTCCTATAAGAGCCTATATGGATGATATGACGATAACTACTACATCCGTTATTGGCGCGAGATGGCTGCTAAAGGGGATTGAAAAGCATATCACATGGGCCCGAATGAGTTTCAACCCTGTGAAATCGAGATCACTCGTTTTAAGGAAAGGGAACGTATTAGATAAGGAGCGATTCAGACTATCCGGGGGAGACATACCAACAATTAGGGAAAAGCCCGTAAAAAGCCTGGGAAAACGAACAGATCACTCTCTAAAAGACACAACAGCAATCCAAGAAACAAAAGACAAACTAGAGACTTGGTTAATCAGGGTTGATAAGTCCGGTTTACCAGGCCGATTTAAAGCTTGGATTTATCAGCATGCCATTCTTCCCAAAATCCTATGGCCATTGTCTATCTATGAGTTTACAACATCTCATATAGAACAGTTAGAAAAAAGGATTAACATGCGACTCCGAAGATGGTTAGGTTTACCGAAGAGTTTAACTAGTGCTGCTCTATACGGTAATACCAATGCTCTGCAACTTCCTTTTAGAAGTCTAGTAGAGGAGTTCAAAGTCACCAAAATCAGAACAATAATGCAGTACAAGTTATCCAAAGACCCAAAGGTGGCTGGAGCAGGCATTGAAATCCACTCAGGAAGGAAATGGAGAGTAGAGAACGAATTGCGTGTCGCGAAAGAAAGGCTCCGCGAAAAGGCCATATTAGGCGCTGTGGCTACGGGACGAGCAGGCTTAGGGTTTTTTCCTACCATTCGGGTGGACAGAGCTAAAGGTAAAGAAAAGAACCTTTTAATACAAGAAGAAGTACGCAAAGGTGAGGAGGAGAAAAGGGTAGCAAAGATGGTAGCACTAAGGCAACAAGGTGCGTGGACTAATTGGGAATCTATTATTTACAGGAAAATAAAATGGTCGGACATATGGAATAATGATATCAACATAAAATTCCTTATTAAGACTGTATATGACATCCTTCCCAGTCCTACCAACCTCCACCTATGGTATGAAACAGAATCGCCACTATGCCAATTGTGTTCGCGTCATGGAACTCTAAAGCATATTCTAAGTAGCTGTAAGACAGCCCTAACGGAAGGCCGGTATAGATGGAGGCATGATGAAATATTAAAGGATATAGCAAAGATAGTTAGTACGGCCATCAGCAATAATACCTTAAACCTAGATAAAAGAGCCATAGAGTTTCATAGAGCTGGTGAGAAACCCCCCCAAAAAGAACAAGAACATAGCAAATATCCTGTCACCAGCAACGGACTGGGAATTAAGGGTCGACTTGGGGAAAAGATTAAAATTCCCCGACCACATCGTGCAAACATCTTTACGCCCAGATTTAGTATTTTTCTCTAATAATATTAAGAAAGTAATAATGTGGGAACTGACAGTGCCATGGGAAGAGCATGCAGAAGAAGCCCACGAACGGAAGATGTTAAAATACAACGAATTAAAAACGAGTTGTAAAAACAATGGATGGAAATAAAGCTGTTTACCAATCGAGGTGGGTGTAAGGGGTTTTGCTGCAAGGTCGCTTTGCAAAGCCCTAACTGATATTGGCTTAGCAGGTGCTAACAAAAGAAAGGCCATTCGGACCATAACTAATACAGCAGAAAGGACAGCAAAATGGTTATGGATTAAGCGTGATAGCTCTTGGACTACAAAGTAAAATTATTAAGCCAGTTAAATCTGTAAATAATTATTATATAATGGTAACATAATATTGACAGCGTTTTCATATGTATATATGTGTGTGTATATATATATATATATATATATATATATATATGTATATATATATATATATGTGTGTATTTAAATGACTTTATTTGTACAGGTACAGTCAACGAACATATGTCAATTGGTAAATTGTGTTATTTGTAAATATATTTTTATGTTAAACCCTTTTTATACGCGGTAGTTTAAATTACTATTTACCGTAAGCGTTTTTTTTTTTTTTTTTTTTTAATCGGAATTATAACACGTACATAATGTATTTATAGAGTTTTTTCTCTCGATTTTTGTTTTAAATCGTCTGTATATTTCTATTCTATATTATTAGTTTATAGGGTTTACTTTTAAGCGATTCATATATGTATACATGTGTGTGTGTATTTATAATGTGTGTGTGTGTGTGTCTGTGTGTAGTTTTATAATTTGAAGTATAATAATTATATTCCAGGAGCATTTCGTAGTCTACTGTATTTAAACGACCTTAAATTTGTAAATAGTTTAATAATGGTAAGGAATATTATGTTGCTTACTTTACTTTATCAATTTTCTTTCTAATTTTATTATTGTGTGTAAAGAAATAGACTATGTTCATGGACAATTATTTAAATATAGCGAATAAAACCAATCCAGTTAAAGTTAACCTGTAACAAATTTTAAGAATCGGGCTAAACGATAAATGTAATAGTAGGGTTGAGTTTAATTCCCCCCCACCCTCACCCCCCCCAAAAAAAATACAACCCGCAATATTTAAACGATGCAACACTTAGGGAAGGGATTAAACTTAGGAATATTAAGATTACCTCCTCGGTTATCCATTGAAGCTGCTATCCACTGAGGAAAAAAAAAAAAAAAAAGAAGCTAGTCCCCACTGCGGGCCATTTAAGAGTGGTTCGCGCAGCTGATTGGTTGTACAAACAGCCAATCGGATGTGCGGAATACGTGGTCTTTCTTCGTAGAATTCTTTAAAAAGGCCAGAGTAACTGTTAGCGTTTTAAAAGTGAGGGGGAATCAGGGTTAGATCTCCCCTGATTGGGTCGATTTGGTGAGGGGGAGTATGATGTTGAAAGACCCGAAACTCCCTGATGAACCAAGTCAAAACATCACTGACGACCCCCTCGAGCGCCTACTTAAAAGCGTATTTTTGAATTATATATATATATATATATATATATATATCTCACACATTAAATGCTGATGATAATAAAATAGTGCTTGATATATAATAATTTTATTAATAATAACTGTTTTCCTCATGGGTAAAACAAGAGAGTTGTGTTTCCAGTGAAGGATATATATATATATAACTAAAATAGGTAGATTTTCCTTGCTCTTTAGGATTTATTTTAGTTATTCCCACTCTACTTAGCATATTGAGCACTCTACGTTTTAGTCTTTCTACTTGCATGGTTTTTTTTTCTTTGCACTAAAGACTTAAGGCACTGGTTGACTTATTTCGCTCTGTTCGGATGTTTTTAGTTCTTTCTTTTTTTTATTTCCAATTTTTTCCTTGGCTACCAATTTATTTTGACATATCTACAAGTTGAGCTATCTGAGGTTTTTTACCAAATGAGTATTGTTATTAGTATGTATATATATATATATATATATATATATATACACACACACACACACACACACACACACAAAAGGTCTGTCTGAAAAGTAACAAGACTTTCCCGTATTGCGATGGGAGAGACATCAGCCACAGGGAAGATGATCAATCAGCAAGTCTACAAAAAGATCCTGTGGTGTTTGCTTTACTTAGTGCACAAGAAGAGAAAAGAGTTGTGGCAGGACAAATCTTGACTGTTTCACCATGACAATGCACCTGCTCTCAACACACTGAACATCCAGCAGTTCCTGGCCAAGAAGAACTTTGGCATACTGGAACAACCTCCTTATTCACCTGATCATACTCTGTGTGACTTTTTCTTTTCCCCAAGCTCAAAGGGAGCATTTCTGAAGGCATGGAGGTCATCAAGAGGGCCATAACCACAAAGGTGATGCGCATTCAAGAAGAATCCTTCCAGCAGAGCATAGAAGTGTGGCAGAGAAGGATGAAAAATGCATTAGATGCGAGGAGGGTTACTATGAAGGGAAAACCATTTAGTTTGTTGTTTGGAACTGAAATTAATTGTTTTTGACACCAGTTCCATTACTTTTCAGATAGAACTTATATATATATATATATATATATATATATATATATGCACACACACATTATATTAACCACATATCTGCTTATATCTGTTTTATTAGGAATAATTACTATGAATTATTTGAATGTTCTTGATTTTAGTATGGTAATGGTATTATTAACCATTTCCTTATAAGCAAACATTTGACATTTGTTGACCAAGCAGCCAGCATGGTTGTTGGTGGAAATTAATAAAAACTTGAAACAATTTTTTGGGAAAATGTATTTTTCAAGTTCAAGTTTACTGCTCTTTCCAGTATTAATGGAGGCTTCCTTTCTAATACAACATGCAAGCTCTTTATTCTATAGTAAATAAATATATATAATAATGTAGTTTAAATTTCAGATACATAAAGATATCCCTGTGTTCTAAGAAAGATATAACCACAAAGGGTAAACAAGATATGATATTGCTGAATGATAGGAATACAACATTAGAGATTGTGTAAAAGTTGAATAGAGATGCAACAATCGAAGAAGAAAGTAAAATTAATGGCAAGACAACAAGAAAAAAACTCACCTTAAGAATGTCACAAACAGAAAATGAAAAAGATACTAAGAAAGAAAATCTTTGAAAAAGCTTTTGCTGGAAATGTTAAGAAACAAAAATTTAGAATATAAAGAATATTGGCTATATATATATATATATATATATATATATATATATATATATATATATTGTGTATTTAGGCAGCAATCCTTCATTCATGCATGTTTTATTAATAATGACAGTCAAGGTACTACAATTAAGCTTTTTGTTTAATTTTTCTTGTGTTCAAACAAGTGTTTGCTTTTTTGGAAACAGAGTATGTAGGAACTGCCCAAATGTTCTATAATTCCGAGCACATTTGGCTATACTTTTATTTATTCAGTTTAACTGAGTGTGAGCATTGTGTGTATGTTTTTAGTGTTATAGAGATGTTTTATTTCCAAAACACATTTAGCACATTGTGGCCATGTTTGTAGTTAATAATAATATGCTGTGTTTGGAAAATAAAACATCTCTATAACACTAAAAACATACACAGTCAATTAAACTGAATAAATAAAATCATCCTTGATAATGGCTAAAAGTACAGCTGAAAGTGGTCAGAATGAAAGAACATTTGGACAGTTTCTATACACTGTGTGTCCAAAAAAGAAAACACTTGTACCAACACAATAAAAAATTAAATAAAAAGCTTAATCGTAGAACCTTGTCTGTCATTTTTAATGAAATATGCATATATATAAATGCTATAGAATGTCATGCAGCACATATTTCTAGGTAAAATAATAAAAATATTTTATATATATATATATATATATATATATATATATATATATACAGACATACACAGAGGGTGCGATGAATAAACTGTCATCCAAATTATGCAAATATGAAAATAGCATTGACATCTGATTTTAACAGATATATTTACCAAAAGTATATTGAAATACTAAAGAGTAAATTTATTCAATAAAATCACTATTGCCTCCAACCACAGCCTCCTGACAACTTCAGAATCTCCTGCAATCTTCTCAATGGTCTCCTTGTTTAAGTTGGTGAATGATGCCATAATCTTTGCCTTCAGTTCAGCTTTGGTGTTACAGGGAGATTTTTTGTTCTCTTACTGAACTGCACCTCCACATAATAATCAAGGGGTTACAATCTGGGAAGTTAGGTGGCCAGATTTAGGGAGTGATGGTGTTTGTAGAAATTGTCTGACAGCCATGATTGGATTCTCCTGCTTGTGTGGTATAGTGCAGAGTATTGTTGCCAGACATATGGTCTTCCAGCAGCCACACTCTTGACCCTGGGCAGCACTACCTCCTCAAGGCACAATGTAGGCCTCCACATTGAGCCTGAGGCTCTGTGGAAAGATGAATGGAGGCACTGGTGATCACACCAGACACCTTTGTAATTGCCATTAGACTCATCCAACTATTTCTCAATCTTCTGCATTGTCCTTAGATTGACACCCAAACACACTCTGAAATGTTTGTATTGTATGAATGCCAATTAGTACAGCATGCCAATTCTAAATTTCTGTTGGAGTGAATTGCATCATGGGAGTCTGTTTCTTACAGATGGTGTCCAACTGACCTTACTATACTGTGCAGTTGGCAAAATCAAAAACAATCAGCACACATGGAAATATAAAATGACAACAATTTAATTAATGAACCCTATATGAGAGAGGATGTCATATTAATTAAATATATACTTGTATGGCCTGTATCTTTTGGAATTATTTATAAATAAAATGTATTTTACTTTGTATAGTATTATATCAGCAAAACAAATTATCAATATATTTAATATGAAAAGGTATTCTCAGCTGAAATCATGCAATATACTGTTCATATCAATATAAACATATCCTGATAACTGTACCAGTATTGATTGATAAATACCAGTTTTATGGTGAAAATATTGACTTGCATAATAAATTCTGATTCAGCGTATATATCCCTGTACCAAATGAACTTCAACAATTGAAAATTCATGTTGTCATCGTGCAAGCATGACTTTTTCACAATGGAAGGAACTAGCTCCCTACTGGTTGTCATGTTCAGTGGAAAACAATTTGTTTTCTGCACCCATCCTGCTATTTTTATGTGATGGTATACTTGAAAAACAAAAGTAAAATGTTTATAAAACTTGACACCATTCAACATTATGAAACCGCTGACTACCTTATTAAACATTAGAATGACTTCTATTTAAAAATTCTACTTAGTTAAATATGTTCTGTTCAGCTTGACACAAGACTATGTGTTTTTTCATATATTTAAAATCTTTATTTTCATAAATAGATTCTCGTTTCATGTGCTGATCCTATTCAAGATTTAAAAAAAAAAAATTAAAACAAAGATTCACAGATTCACTTTCATCATAAAAGAAGTTCAAAGATAAATTCCTAGCACGGAAATTAGCATAAAGAAAAAAAAACTTTCTGCACATGGATACATTATCATTAAATCAATAGAAACACAAAAAAAAAATAACTATGATTAAAATAGATTTACAAGTGAGCCTGTATCTTCAATATCTTTAAAAAATAACAATAAAAAACCTAATTCATGTCATATTTTACAGACTTTTTCATTTAAATCAAATTTAAAATCTAAAAGTACTTGCATGTTATATGTCAGTAACAGTCGATTTTTCTCTGAAACAAGTAAGCATCAAACAAGTTACCACAACAGAACCAGTTGAAATATTGCTGTGAGGTAATGCTTAACAAGATATATTCTAGACCTGACCGGGTGCCCTCATACTTGTGGCCTTCTGCCAGATTAAGCCAATCCATAAATATAGTAAATATTCCCAAGTTGCTTTCTTCTAGACTGGTCGCCAGTCAAGGCTAAGGAACAACATAAAGTCATCTCTGTAACAACAGGTACAAGTATTTCTGTACATCTGTTTCTCATTCTGACATTATGATTAGGAAAACTGCATTTATTCTCCTGACATCTTGAATAGACCTACATTGTTCTTACTCTATTTCCGGTCTAATTCGACTAAGAGCTTGCTTCATTAGAATCCTAATTATCAGTTTCGTTAAGCATCTCATCAAACTGATTGATGAACTTTGCCTTCATTTGCATGTTTTTTTTTTGGCAATGCTACTTGTATTTAGCAAGCTGTATTCACAGATCATTATAATGCACAGATCTATTGATTAAAATGAAATTATTAATTTGATGAGTAAAATGACTTATTTTTATTGGTTACCAAATAAAACTATGACTCATAATGTATTAATCCAATATAATTGGTACACCTGAACAGATTCCATAAAATCAAAGGATTCTGTTTCCTAGAAAAATTCAGCCTGTTGTTAACTGGGGCAAAGAATGGCTTGTTAATTTTAATATTTCCAAAACTGCTCTGTAACCCCTTTCTACCTTTCATCAGCATGGCTGACACTGACCTCCAAGAGAGTGACTCATTGCACCTTCTTAGACTAACATTCTCAGCTGACATGAAGTGGAGAATATATTGAATCCATTGCTAGGTCAGCTGTTAAGAAAGCTGACTCAGTGTTGTTCTAGACAGTTTTTTCTCTCCTGTATCTATCTTACATATCTCTAAGTCTCCCATTCGTGAATGCTTAGAATATTGCTGCCACATATGGTTTGGTTCTCGCACCATATATCTAGAGATTCTTGATAAAATCTAAAGAAGAATCAGCAATATTATCGGTCCTGGTCTGGTGTCTCGGCTTCAGTCATTTTCCCAACACCTTAAAGTTCCCTCCTTTTCTATAACTACTTCCAAAGGGCAACTGTTTGGTTCAACTCTTCATCAGTATACCTAGACTTTATGAATTTAAGTGCAGTATTAGACTTGTAACAAGGTTTCACCAATATACAGGAGAGTTGGCTAGATATAATTGTAAATTCTATGCTCACAGTTTCTTTTCTTGCACTTTTTACTGGTGGAACTCTCTTTTGGCTCCATGTTTTTCATACAATTTTAACCTTCAAAAATTTAAATGCAATGCCAATTGCTTTTTACATTCCTCCTGATTACTTTTCTTTTGTTCTTGCACCTTAGTAAAGTTTCAGTTTTCTAATTCTCCCACACCCAGTAACCCTTTTTGTCCTAGTGACTTTACTGCTTTGCTTGGGGTGAAATCAATCATACAAATAAAGAAAATTTTTCTTTGGTTTAAGGAAAAAAATAACCCTGTTTTGGCAAATTTATTGGCAATGCAAGAAAAATCATATTGCACGTTTATGAGACCTTATACCAAGGTCTTCATTCATAAAAATCTGTATACTGCAAAAAATAAATATAAATAATCAATATCACATACATATAGCGCATAAAGTAAACAGAACAAAAACATAATCAATGAGAGTAGTTTCACAATGATATCATATAGTCATTATTAAATGAGCACCTTGTCATAGTGTAATGGCCAGCAAGCTTGAATAGTGAGAAAAATGACGATGGAGTAATGAGTTCGATCCTCATTGGTGCACTACGTCTAAGCTACACTTAGAAAATTATCATATAGACATTGCTAAATAAATTTCCTGTGATTATTATAATTTTAACTAATATAAAAAGTATGCAATATTTGAACTAGTAGAATTAAATAATGGAGATTTTTGTGAATCCTTTCATTATGTTAATCTTATTTTATGTACAGTATAAAGTAGGTCATTTTTTATTTCAGTTTATTTGTTATACTAATGATGGATAAGCCAAATATACATTAAGGTTTGGTATTTTAGCATCAGTTGTCTAAATCTGCATGAACATTGGAAAGATGGGATGCAATGACATAGGTTAGCATAGAGAAGCCATGTTTCTATCACCGGAGAATTCAAACGTCAGTTATTTCATGTAAGTAGGGCACCAGAATATATAAGAGTATGTGCTAAATCAGATGTTAAAAGTGGGGGTTAAATCAGATATTAAGTGTTATAGATTCCTGACTATTTTTTTTTATCTCATTAAATTTTTTTTTATATATAATCATACTCTAAGCATATTTTGTTTTGATTTTAAATACATCATTTTCTTTTTGCTTTCACTTGACCTGATGAACTTTTATTCACAAAATACCTCAGGTATTTTTTGAAAATAGGCAGGAAATACTTCATGTATATTTTGAAAATATGTGGGAAATACCTCATGTATATTATGAAAATAGGCGGGAAGTACCTCATGTATTTTTTGAAAATAGGCAGGAAATACCTCATGTATGTTTCGAAAATTGATGTAATGGAATAACCTGTCACCCCTCATTTCGGCTTGCAGGTCGAACTCTCTGCCTCAGAGCAGAGAGGAACCAAGATGAAGCTCTGCTGAAGGGCAGAGTCTCATTCAGGGAGGTTGACCGACTTTGAACACGTTTATACGAGTTCAAAGGGAATATTTTTGGCCAAGCCTACAGGCTTGGAGATTGCACGATAAACTCGGTCTTGTGCCACATACGACCCTCGTGGACAGGCTGTTAAATATTCTAGCTGAAATCTTTTCAGCTGTGCTGGTCTAAGAGCAGAGAGGAACCTGGACAAGGCTATGCCAAAGGGCAGAGTCTTGTTCAGGTCAGTCTACCTCCCCGATCCCGTTTATGTGGGTTCTATGAGGATTTTTTAGCCGAGCATATGGGATCGGGAACCTCACATTAAATTTGGCCTTGTGCCACTTGTGACTGCATGGGGCAGTTGCTAGATACTCTAGCTGGGATCTGTGGCATACAACTCAGACTTACGTAAGAATTACTGACTTTCCTGTAGTAGCACTCACTACTGGATTGACTTGCAATGGCCTTGTTCATAACTGTTTTATTCTTATTGTACTGGTTTTACAGTAAATCTTTACGTATTTTATTCACCATGTTTTTCAAGTATATATACCTATTAGTATGGAATATAACAAAAATATTATGTTATATTTTCCTCATGCCCCTCACAAGATATTATCTAAGTGAAAACTCAATACCTGCAGATGGATAGCGATATATTGCCAAGTTCATCAAAGCTTTCATATTGTCTCACAACTGCTGAAATCAGCACATTAATGATAGCTGCTGAAAACTGTAAAAAATTAAAAAAATTACAGAATTTACAAATGTTTTTCATGCATTCATTGCTGGATATTGTTTAAGAAAATTTTGGAAAGTAAATATGAAACTGAATCATATGAAGTATACAAGAGGAAAATAGACATCCAAAGCGAATGATAATCTCCACTAGCACAAAAAAAGAAGAGACATAATCAATAAAATTAATATCTGCATAATAATGACAGTGACTAACAGAATCTTTCTGAAATCTTAGATACTATAATTTATTTGCAACACACATTAGCATGTTGAAATCATCACAGAATTTAATACCGATGACATAATCGCTAACATTTTTTGTCTATATTTAGAAAACTACATTTCATTCAATTTCCCAAACCAATCAATGAAATTTGAATAAGCTGATTTGTTTGGAAAAATACTCTGACAAGAACCCTATTTCACTTTTTTACAGACCCTAGCAAAGCCAACAGTACTTTGTACCCCAGACTTGTTTGAACTTCTTCCCAAAATTTGGTTTTCTTTGTTAATGCATGACTATTTTAGTGAGTGTAACAGACAAAGGGAAATCACAGAATTTTATATATACACTATACAAGGCCCAACAGCCACTCAAAGTCAAGGGTTAAAGAGTCAGAGAAATAGTTTATGCAGATACGTGGAGGAGTTGACTGTAGAATTGAACAGGTTAAGATTGTAGTGATTGGTGAAGCATCCTCTTGGAAGTCAGTTCTACAAAACAGTAGTTCATATGAAGAAGCTGCTCAAGTGGAACTTGCATCTTACCAGGGGAATACGAATGGGATGAGGTTGTTTTGCTACAATCTGTGTGGCATGGCAGGTCTTAGTTGTGTAGGTTAGAACTGGTGGAACTAAGGAATGAAGTTCATCTGAACACTTTCCATGGAAATAGCTTTAGAGCTGCAAGAAACTTGTGATGAGAAATGGATTGTAGAGTGATTGGTGACCAACAAAGACACGGAAACTCCCTTGAACTCTATCAAGACTAAAAAGCTCCTGCCCATACATGACAGCAGTAATCTATCAGTGATAGAATATTATTTAATATATATATTGCACTCCAGGGAATTGTCTGCAGAATAATTACAATTATTTAATCAGAAAAGGAAACACTGCCATTAACACTCATCAGCAATTTAAAAGAATATTAATATTGTGTCAAAAGAAGAAATAAATGAATTTATGGCCATAAAACTAGACTTATTTTTGAAGAGCTCTCTTCCATATCTCTGCCAAAGACTATTTAAAAAAAAATGTGTTCAGTGTTGTAGAAATAGGTAATTACTGCTATTTTACAATTGCTTCCCAAGCGTACATGAAAGCAGTCATTAAGAAAAATAAAATAAAAACATTTATTTTAAGAAAAACTACAAATGTGTCACTAGGCCAACAATGGAGATTGGAAGGACTGGTTATCACTGTCATATATTAAACTTCAAAGTCCCAATCACTGACTCAATTACACAAATATTTTTCATCATGCCTAAACTTCACATTTAAACTTCTCAGTCATTACAAACACCACAATGCCCTAACTTCTCAATTAAGTCCTACCTCAACCGAGATGAAGAATTTTGTAGGGAGAATAAAAAAAATAACATTAAAATTTCTCCAGTTAGTATTTACAATGAAAAATATATTTGCAAAAATAAGGAAAAACTGTTATTACCATTATTGTAATTGTGGCAGAAATAATGCATGAAAATGAAAGATATCACACACATACCAGGTAAATGCATTTGCAGTCAAGGGGAATAAAAATTTAAAGAAAAAGGTAAAAAATAAACAAGCTGATAAGCATACATACTCTAGCTCTGCTCAGTGAAAACTACCCAATCTGGGTTGAACTGCAGCTGAACAATTCAAAAGTCAAAGAGAGAGAGAGGGCGGTGTAAAAGGAGAAGAGAGGTAGGGGTGAAAAGAGAGGAGGAGGAAAAAAGATGAGAAGGAGGGGAATGGATGGAGAGAGGGGAGTGGGAAGAGGGAGAAGGACAAATGGAGGGGGAGAAGGCAAAATAGGGAGGAAAGAGAGAAAATAGAGAGGGTGGGAGAGAAAAACAAAGAAAAATATCTGAGTTACATACCTTTACTTTATATGTGCCCAAATCAAATATAAACAAAAGGTTGATTAACCAAGCTCAACCACTGATGGGCATTTGAAGATACCATGTGACCAACAGCAATATTCTTGAAAATTTCAAAAACTCATCTTTTATTCCTCAATATTTAGTACAAGACTCGGTAGACTAAGAAACCCCCAAAAGTTTTTGACAACTGTTTTCCACAGGATTTATTTGAATGCCCATTTGAATGCAATGTGGTACACGGCCAAGCTTAATGTGGGAGACCTATGCACACATGGGATCAGATGCCCAAATCGTTCTTCCCAGCAATCTCTCCTTTCCCAAGGATACCTCAGGTTTCAAGGATTAACCATAGCCTTCCTTTCAAAGTAGATGTACTGCCTAGTGAGACAAAATAGACTTCAGCAATTAGCAGAAGCAATAGGTCAAAGTGACATAACTGTCTTCAATGTTCAAAAAGGCTCAAAGAAACAACTTACAAAAGACACAAACTGCTGAATTAAGAACATTTCCTTCCTAAACAAAAAAAGGCATGTGTATAAAATCTATAAGTAAAGTATATTCTTTTTCTGAGTTTTATTTTTTATCAAACAACAACATCAAATGGTAACTAAGTTAGCTTCTCATCCTCCTCCTTTTGTTATATGATCACTTCCTTCCCATAATATCGGTAGTATTGTTTTGCATAACACTACACTCAGGTCCAATTATAATACACCTCAGCAGGCAGTTTGGTGTTGTGTAATTGTCAGCAAACAAGTCTCATGAGATCCATTACGGCTGAGGAAAGAGTACTTGACTTAGGTAATATTGGTCATAATATATGGTAGTGAATGCTTGACAATCTCCTCACAAATGAAGAAGAGACTTCAGGAAATAGAAACATGGTTCTACAGAAAGATGATTAGAATACCATGGACTAAACTTGTGAGCAATGACCAAGTTATATGGAAAATGGTAACAGTGGAACTGTTATTTTCTATTAGAGATTTTGGGAGTAATAATTGGGTCCCAGTGACAGTGATGGCAGGTGAAATATTGTCACATTAGGCACATTTCTCATTCCAAGAAAAACTATTGTTAGGGTGTTTATCCAGTTTTGTTTTCTAGCCATTATAGCTTTTTTTAGTATTCTATGCTAGCACTCTGTTATTCCTTTTGTTTGGGGGTGGTATGATGTTGTAGAGAGTCTGTGGAATCCTATTATGATGGATAAGTCTTTGAATAGTCTTTATAGTTTGCTTTCAAACTGGCTACCATTGTCTGCGATAACATGAAGCGGTACTCCAAAGTGAGCTATTCAAGTGTTGAGGAATACTATGGCTACTGTACTTACTAAGGTGTCTTGCAGATGGGAAGCTTCTATCCATCTTGTTGTCCTGCTAGATAATATTGAGTGGCTCTGGGGTCGGTTTGTGTTAATCCTGTAATTTCTCAAAAATGTTCTCGATGTTCTGAAATGCTTCTCTTTGTGTGGAATTTATCTATAGTGATTTTGCAGTTTGACAAGTTCTGTTAACTTCTAACAGTAGGATTTCAATTGCATAGAAATTGAGAGTCATTTGGTTTTGGAAAATCTTGAATCTGTTGAATTGTTAGCTTAGTTCGGATTAAGCCTCTAGAGCTGATATTATATCCTAAAAAGTTTATGTTTTTGTAGAAGTCACATTTAATCAAAAATAGCGTAGGTTGTTTTCTGCAAGTACTGATAGAACTGTTAGTAGATGTTCATAATGCTGAGTCTGTGTTTCCGAGGAGACTAAAATGTCATCTATATAGACAAAGATATAATATATATCCATTTAGTTCTTATATGTGAAATGTTGAAATAGCATTACTGCTATGTTAGCCAAAAGACATGAATAAATATTTGAACAGACCGAAGCGTGTAACAACAGCGTTTTTTGATGTCCTTGTTGTTCATGGGTATCTGATGATACACATGTAACAAGTCTAACATGTTATTATTATCGAGTTTGGACTCCACGGTATTGAGATTGGGCAGGGCTTAGATAAGTGTTATCAGAAAGAGCAATACAAATGCAGAAGGACGTGTACCTATGTTTCATAGACTACGCAAAGGCCTTTGACAAAGTACGCCACAAGGATCTGTTGGAAGTGCTCAGCAAACTTTGATATATTCAGGAAAGATATTATCAAGAACCTATACTGACAGCAAACAGCATGCATGTGCATAGAGAATGAGTTCAGCAAATATACAAAAATAGAAAGGGGTATAAGGCAAAGATGTGTCTTCTCATTGGACCTATTCAACCTATACAGTGAGGTAATTCTGAGAGAATTGCAAAGTCTATCAGATTCAGCATTGGTAGCCACAATCTTAACAATATAAGATATGCAGATGACACAGTACTAATAGCAGACACTGAAGAGAAATTACAAAACCGCCTACATAAGGTAGCGAAGGGGTGCAAGAAGAAGGGACTAAGCATGCATGGTTATCAGTTACAGGATGATCCCAAAATGCAATTTGCAGGTTGGGGGCGACTAAAATCAAGCGGGTGTGGAATTTTAAACGTCTGGGAAGTGTTCTGACAGAGGACAGCAAGTGTGAAATTGAGATCCATAGAAATATCTGAATGGCCAAGGATGCATTCCAAAATCTGGGCAGAGTATTGCGAGACAGGAGGATCTCTTTGGTAACAAAGAAAAGAGTACTGAGATGTTATATGACATCTATCCTCCTTTAAGGCAGCGAATATTGGATGGTCTCCTCAAAGATGAAGAAGAGACTCAAGACGACGGAGACATGGTTCTACAGAAGGATATCATGGACTGAGTTTGTGAGCAATGATGAAGTCTTGGAGAGGATACAGACAAGGAGGAGTCTTATACTTAAAATCAGGAAGAGGCGAATGAAGCTTCTGGGGCATGTAACGAGAAAGGAGGGCCTGGAGAACCTGATACTTACAGGTCGAACAGAAGGAAAGAGAGACAAATAAAAGCAACACATGACATACCTGGTGGGCTTAAGCAAATGGATGACAGAATGTGGTCTGTTGGGAGTGGCAAAGAGATGAAATGTATTGAGAGCTACAAGGCATAGGGGGAAGTGGAGAGCCATGATCGCCTACGTCCTGTAAGTACACAGCACATAAAAAGAAAGAAGAATCACCACAAGGTCTGTACTGACCTGGCTTTAATTTGGTCACTAAATGTAGTGGTGATGCCTATGGGGAGTTTGAGGGTCTAATTATACCAGGGCTCATAAGTGCAGTGAACTCTTGGTCTGTGACTTTATTTGTTTTCTTCTAACTGGCATGATTTAGTAGAAGTTGATTTACTATAACCAGTGTCAATAGTATGTTTTATTCTTGTTGTGGAAGTATTAGGTCATTCTCTGCATAGCATGAGCAGGGTAGGATGTTTGTTCAGTAGTGACTGAACTGGTTTTGTTAACTGAGAAAATTTATTAACAGTAATGGGTGGAGTAGTTGCTGCGGCTGGCATGCTTTCAATGTAGTGTTCAGCTTTATTATTATACAATTTTCCAGTAGTGCAGTTTAATATTAGAGTGTAGTGTCTGAGGAAGCCTGCTCTTATTAGTGGATTGAGGGTGTCTACTGCAACTAATGTCCAAGTGAATAAATGTCACAAGCCAGGAATGCCTATGTCAACTAAAATTTTGACTTGACAAGGAATATTATCACCATTATCATGCAGTCCTTGAGCAAAGTTAGTGGGAAGTATAGTTACAGATGCTCCAGTGTCAATTAAAAAGTCAGCTTGAGATGAGTCTATAATAGTGCCAAGTAACTCGCACTACTAGTTTTCTGATGGCTGTTCCTTTTGGGGATTCTTGCGGAGTATGTCTAATGGGAAAAGAGGTTCTTGAGCTTGGTTTTATTTCACATGAAGCTTTATCAAGCTATTTGCACCATAGCTTGCATGTCTTTGACTTGAAAGAAAAGTAGATATGGTCACTACAAAGTTGGGGTTTTGGGTTTTTGTGAAAGGTTTTGAATTCTTTTTTCTTGAATTAATATTTTTAATTAAATTTATGAAAAAATTGTTTGCTCATATTTTGAGTTGAACTAGGAACTTTTTGACACTACTCGTATTTTCACTGTTTGAACTGACAGCTTGACCTAAGGAATGTGTATATATTTTTCTATTAATTATAAAATAATCCAGAATAAAAAAGAACTAAACAGATTCTATGAAACAAAAACAACACATTTAAAGGAAAGAATGAAAAAACAAAACTTCCCTAATGAAAATAAAAAAATGTATACACAAATGCAAAAAATGTAACACACGGAAAAGCTAAAGTGGTTATAAACTTTTGTATGAGAAAAATATCGTGACTCACTGACTAATTGATTTAGGGGAGTGAAAATTATGCTTACCAGAAGTCACCAACTTTTCAGACATTCCGGCAGTTTGATTTGTAACAGAAAAGTAGAAAGTTTCCAGCAATGAAAGAAGAAAGAGAAAAAGAAGCCATAGACAAATAAACAAAGTCTGAAATGTTTGGCCAGCGTCAGGAAAATTTAATTGTTTTTATCTCTTTTAGTTGCTGGTTGGTTATTCGCATCATTTATACTTTTTTCTTTTTTTTGTTTTCTATAAAGGAATCAATTGGTACATCTTCATCTCTTTGTCTTCCTCAATATAATTTTCGTTGTCAAAATTTATCGTTATTATCATTTCCATGAATTCGATGAGAATGATGACTTCTTTTTATCATCCTTAATGGTCTTTACAAAAATTTTGATCATTTAATCTTTATTTCATAGTACAGGACATCATCAAGATATTTAATCACCACAGCAATTAAATATCTTTATGATGCCATGTATTATGAAGAAATTGCCTATTTCATCAATTTTACATACAGAAATCATCATTATTGTCAGCAATATTTTTGCTTTATTCATTTTTGATAAGCATACATCATTCATATTAATTTTATTTCCGTTCAGAGTCAAAACAGATTTTGATGAGTTCTGAACTAGCAATTTCTTTCTCTTAATTAAAAATAATATTTCCAATTCATGCTCATTTTACACAAGTCCATTAAATTGTATTTGGCAAAGTTTTAGTTTTCTCATTATGAATAAAGACAAAAGGAAATCTTAGCCAATGTTTCATCCTTTGATGGACTTTATTATCATTTACCTTGATAAAGTCCATCAGAAGACGAAATGCATCGACTGAAATAGGTTTTCCTTTTCTTTTTATTCATATTGTCCTTTAAACCTATTCTGAAATATCTAAACTGTCATCTGTAAATAGCTGCTTCCAAAGACAAATGGGGAAAAAGGCTTTGAGTGAGTAAAGCCTATGGGCGTTGGCAAAGATCATCCTGCTTTGAACTTTGTGCACTGGTGCTACAAAATCACAAACAAAGAACTGTAACAAATAACAGAAACTGCATCATTTGAACACTGCCAGTAGCTTCAATAACTAAAATGGATAGCACATGTCAATAAATACAAAATGTTTCCTCATCGGGAAACAGCTAATATTACCATAGATATATTTTAGTTATATCTTAAATTTCATACACACACACATATATATATAAGTTGACATTGAAGTCAACATCCAGTAGCAATGATCTGTTTCATGCTTAAATGCAATTGTCACACTATCACAGCTGGGTGTTGACTTCAATGTCCACTTTTATATTTACATATGCTCTATCACTGAAATTGAGCACTTTAACCCATAAATATAGTATACCTTAAAACTAAAACTATATAGATATATATGTGTGTTTGCATATATTTAGGCAGCATATATTCATTCAAACAGGTTTGGTTAAATAATTTAGACATATCATGTTGATTTATTTTGGTTGTGATCCTTTCAAGCTCACAGATTAATTTGTTGGTAGCCTTAGAAAAGTGATTAAGAAAAATACCAAAATTTTCTTTCAAATGATTTTTATTTTCCCAAGTACATTCAGTCTCATCTGAAATAAAAACAAAAAAAAATGTGAATTTTGAATTAGAACACTGCATAATACAGTAATATTTGAAACAGTTGGAATGTTTTAAATTTACAAAAATATATATACACATTCACAGACAATTTAACCCCCTGAAGATGGTCTGGGATGAGATTGAAAGTACTTGGGAAAATAAAAATTATTTGAAAGAAAAGTTTGGTATTTTTCTTAATCAATTTTCTAAGGCTATCAAGAAATTAATCCATGAACTTGAAAGGATCACAGCCAAAATAATTTGAAATGATATGTCTAAATTAGTTCACCAAACCTGTTCATTAAAAGAATTTTAGAATGATGAATATAACTCAAAATAAAAATGTGTGCTTCTATATATTTTCACTTTCTGAATAGTACAGGGTGGTTCTAAAAATATAATAAGCAAGGGTAGTGAAAAATGGCGAAAAAGATTGTGTCTCTCTGACCATATTAAATAATGTAGCATGAATGCTACAAACAAATGTACAAGAATATTGACAATTGAAATAGCCCACATGACCCCCACTTTCACAATCTGATAAATTAAAAATTATATATATTTTTAGATGGCAACTTTTTATTACATAAAGTATACCATTAAAGGCAGTAATGCAAAGTCACCACATTTTTGACCAACAAACACAACATCTGTTTCTGATAACACTTTCTGGAATTGGATTGGAACTTATTTCTTTCTTTCTCCTTTCAATCATGATAAATCCAGGTTGATTTCAGAATTTAAAGCAATATAGCATCAACCACTTGTTAGCCAATTGGATGATGCTTTTAAATGAGCTGACAAAATAGTTTTCACTATCTATCTATCTATATATATATATATATATATATATATATATTCATTTATTTTAACTAAGACTTTGTTACTTGTCCTACCAAGACCTACTTGAGAATATTAAGAGAGTGGGCTGGAATAAGAATGTCTTCAGTAGAAATACTTTTAAAAGTCTGTTGGTGGGGATGTTTATTCAAATGTAATCCACCATCATTATTTAGTTAAATGTGATCCATGGGTAGCTTTGTTATTATTTCCCTGTTTTTGTTGACTATTTTCACAACACTATCAATGAAAGTGATCCACTTTGCATATTTATAAGAGTATATGTACAAGATCAATAAAAAAAATTAACAGCCAAAATTTGTGATTACCAACCACTTGTCTACTAACAACCATTAGATGGCATTACGAAAGCACTACAGAAGAAAATGTTGCTAAAATCTTATTTTTTTTCTTTCCCTTTCCCCATAGGATTACTAAGAGATAGGATGTGTCTCATTCGACTCTATGAAACTTTTCAATCCACAGCCAATTTAGTACTGCATTAAACACAGTACAGAATTATACACAGTTCACTGAACTACACACTTGTATGTCTAATAATTATATCAAACAAAAAGAGAAAGAGCTCTTCTCAAATGTAAGTCTCTCCAATATTTCTTAGGAAAGTTACATACACCTATATATATATATATATATATATATATATATATATAAAACAGTCCTTGATGGATCAGTGTTAAATTCATTAGCAAGCTTAGAGATCTTGCTACTTAGTATGGTAGCAGCAACAATAGAGTTGAAATTATGAGGACTAGTTTTAACCATGAAAATTTCATGGTTTTCCTATTTGAAATTTCTGATGAATCTTAATTTTCCATTTAATGACTGTATAAACTCATAGCAAGTTCTATGACAATAAAATATCTGTAGAAATTCCTCTCTAGCATCCATTATATATTATAAGACAATAATATTTAATATTCTGTAAAAATATAAAAACAGACATTTATCACATATACATACATGTTTAGGTTTAATTTCTGCGAGCTTGCTACTGCTGGTCTAAGAGGTAACACGATAAATACCTGCTCCCGATGACTCAGTCTGAAATTCTCCCCTAAGACACTACATGTTCTTTTATTTTGTTCAAAATTGTTGTTGTTTCTGCTTGAAAAATGTTTTCCTTGTTTGTGTATTTTTTCAAAATATATTTTGTTTGTTCATTTCCCCTTTTGAGTGATATATTAGTTATTTGTTTCTAGATTTTACAGTTTATTTCGTAAATAAAAGGAGAACATCATTATGAAGCATGTAACCTTTTTCATTGAAATCAGTGGTCAGTGAACCTTTTTCATTGAAATCAGTGGTCAGTTACAATGTATTATAATGACATCTCTACATACACACCATCATTCACAGCTTTATAAAATTCTGTTTAGTTTGCTCAAACAATAAAATATATTGTTGTTAATTGTATATAATTATTTTTATATTAATAATTTTCTCTCTTGTTGAAAGAAACTCCAATAAACTCACTGTATTATAATCCACATTATCATCCCAATCACTACTCTATACGTCCCTATTATATTAATATTTCATCCAAGAAAATAAATATAACCAATTGTAACAATGTAATTATCACAAAATTGATATATTCATAAACAGATAATACCAATGGCAATATGAAACATTGAAATCTTAATGAAGCCAATCAAAAAAATTGTCTGTTAATCAAATATTGCTGATAGAGCAGCATATTTTGTAAAGAATTTTTAACCTTTAAAACATCGAATACCATACGTAACATGGTCTATAATATCTAACTCATCACAAGAAATTTTATCAAAGTCACTTTGAGGGTGAAGATGGAAAACAAAAATGGGAAAAGAAGCATCTTTTTAAAAATTATCTTTTACTTGACGACTCCCGCTATGTTTCTTTCTCTTTTTAGTGTTTTCACTTTCATTAAAGCTCTGACCTTTTTGTTCCATTAAAATGCTTAAGGCGATTGCCAGTGTTAGTTTCAAAAGTAGACAAAAAAAAAAAGTTTTTTTATTTGTAATGTTTACAACAGACAAAAAGTAAATTTTAGTGAGAAAAAAGTTATTTTATACTTTTTTTGGAATGAGTGCTTTTTTTTTATAATTTGCTCTACTAGGCTGTCAAAAAATGTTGGAAATATTGAAGTTTTTGATATTTTATAAGCAGAATGCAATTACAAAATGACTATCTATTTCCATGCAAGAAGCTGAAAATAATTTCACACATAAATTATAGCATTTTGTTCGGGTTAGAATTATTGGCCTGGGTGATGTGAAGAATGGACTGGTTCTCTGTGAATGAAATACACAATATTACTTAACAGGATCACTACCAAATCAGTAACCTCACTCGAGAGCGTCTATTCTGACTGGCTACCAAACTACATCAAAACTGCACAACTTGTTTCTTAAACATTCAAAATAGCTGGATATGTTCTGGACACATTGCCTCTGTGTGTCTGTGTATGTATGTATGTATGTATGTTAATAAATATATTACATAGAATAGGAACTCAAAATTATCCCATTTGAATAGCTATTTCACCCTACAAGAGCTTCCTTGCAAGATTTGTCAAAACCAAACCCTTGGTGTTGACAAATCCTGCAATTCTATGTAATTAATTTATTTATATATGCTCTGATATAATAAATGCATTGAGCTCTTTTTGTGGATCAGTGTTAATATTTTATATTAAAACTTTCATTTGGATTATATACCTACAGATTATTACACACATATATATATATATATATATATATATATATATATATATGCATGTATTTTCTTAATGTTTACTTTTAACTGAATGCATGGATTGTTTTATGTATGTATCAAGAGTTATAGGAATGTTTTATTTTCCAAGCACAGCACATTGTGGCCACGTACATAGTAGATATTAATGAGTGTTGGCTTTTGCTTTTTTATTAATAATGCTTCCATTATTTTTAGTGACCGCTTTCAGCTATACTTTTAACCATTATCAAGAATGAAATTTATTTTTATTTTTAACTGAATTTATGATTGTTTTATATATGTATCTAGACTTACAGGAATGTTTTATAGATATAAATTTCGAGTGAGAGAGAGAAAATAGCAAAGTGGAAAAAATCTATGTAACATTTTGTCATTTCAAAGAACTTCATCAGATGAAACAATGTTCTTATTAATGAAATTATACAGATGTAGGGGGATGGGGCAGTATAAACCAAAATGTCACCTAGATATATATAATTCCATCAATATAAACATCAGTTGAGTTTGATGAAGTCCTTTTAAGAGAAAAATGTGTTACAGAGAATTTTCTTCAATTTGTCATTCAATTACCCAACATTATTTTGCAAGAGGATATTTATATATCCTAGTCATACACATATATAATCAAAATCTGTCTATCAGTATTTATGACATGTAAATTTTCTGCCATTATATACCCGTTTAGTAATTTTTCATGGAACCAATTGCAAATCAATATCAAGATATTTTAAAATGAAATTTCATACATCATTTGTTTTTAAATATTTAATTGGAAATTAGACTTTTATTTTTACATTTTTTAGAACAAAAGAGCAATTATTTCTAAAATATCACTCAGATAATCATCTCTAATTTGCAACGAGAAAAAATTTAATGTGTTCTTAGATTTTGGAAATCTATTTATGAAGAACTTTGAAAAAAATAATTTTGTTTTTTGGTTTTTTTTGCTCTTCACATACCAAAGACATCAAAATAAAAAAAATACTTATATTTTTGTGTGTAATATTTTGTGGTTTTTAATCTGATCCTAACATTTTCTTTTCAAATTCTAAAGAGAAAAAGAAATGATACTGAGCTTTAATTAATGTCAAAATATATTATTATTTATAATTATTTACATTTATATAAATCCATATAATTATAATCATTTACATTTATATAAATACATTCATAATTATTTATAGATCATTAAGAGTTATTCTTTTAACAAGTCAGCCTCTTTTTTTATTATATGTCTTTCTTTTTAGATGAGTACATTCATCTTGGTTATTATATTCCTGAAGCTTAATTCCTGAGCAAAGAAAATACAATATAAAGTCTTGTTTGGCTTCCTTTATTTTAATCATTTGATGACACTTTCGGTGTTTATGTTCTTTTACTTTCATCTTTGTGATTCAATAAAATTAACTGCACAGGTTCAAAAAAGCAAAAAAGTAACATTAGTACTGATTGATTAGCTACTGTCAGTGACTTTATTCTACATAGAGTTTGATGATTCCAACACACACACAAACACACACACGCATATATATATATATATATATATATATATATATATATATATATATATAGTCATCCACAGACAGACTGTTTTGCTGTATCACAGCACATCAGTGTGGCTAGACGTCCGTTTGCCTCTAGCTAGGATTGAAACCCAACTGAATTAGTGTCAATCGGGATTCTACCACTAAGCTGTTGACGCACGGCAGGGATGAAGGAGAATTTAAGCGTATTTATTTTTAGATAAACACACAATGACAGAGAGAACTCGATTCGATACTTTTATAGTATGCTATAATTATGGATAACATGCTCAGAGAGAGAACATGTGTAAATATAAATGTGCACACTGAGGTCAACGCCAAGTAGCAATACACTGTTTTATGTTTGAATGCAGCTTCATATATAGATGATTATATTGTTTCAATTTTGCTATATTTATGGCAGACGGATGCTTAATATTTGCAATAGAGTGTTTTTAGATAAAAACTGTGAATACAGAAATCAGCACTGTTGATGATCACTTAAGGCAGGAAACAACCAGTTAACATGCAGTACTGATTACTATATCTACATTGTTTATATATATATGTATATATTAATTTGAATGTTTAGTGGATACTCATATTTGAGTAGACACTCCATGTACTTATTGAACAACTCTGTATCCCAGTCAGAGCATACTGGATCTAACAGTGGCTCCCTCTGCCCATGGAGATGCAGATTTGAATTTTACTGGAAGGTGCAAATTTTCTTTTAATAAGATATCTCAAACACTTATGCAGGTAGATGAAAAAAAAATGTACTGTTTAATAAATAAACAGAGTATCTACCCAAATACAAGTATCCATTAAAAATAATATTTAAAGTAAAAAAAATTCTGTCAGATTAATAAAAAGACATTACTTTCTTCAAAAATGTATATATATATATATATATATATATATATGTGTGTGTGTGTGTGTGTGTGTGTGTGTGTGTGTGTGTGTTTATTTATTTTAATTATATGTTTACCAAGTTGAATTTATAAAAGTAAAAATTAGCCAATAATTTATTAAATCTTGAAGAAGCAAGTTTAACACTTTACCATTTTCTTCAAAACCTGTGATCCTTTCAGGTTTTAATAATATTCTCACGACCAAAATTGTGACACAGGATTAATTGTTTTCTTCTTTTTTAATCGGTGGTAGTTTCAGTCTATCAATAATGCTTTCATCCAGTTCAAGGCTTTCAAATCACAATTTTAACTCGAGTACACATATTTTTGTTAAGGATCATTGATCAAACAGGGTTTAAATTTATAAGCAATTGTAGCTCTTTAAGAAAACAGCCATGAAACTGAAAGAAAACCCGTCACAATTCATACTGAAAAAATTAGTTGTATTTATTTTTTTGATCTTAAAATACAAAGTTAATTGGATATTCATGTAAGGAAAACATTAAAACTAAAAGCATTAAAAATGTTAGCTTGATTCTAAGAATAAAAAACTTGTTGTTATTGAAGAAAAATGGCTTCCTACTAGATTTTAACTCCGTCATGTCTCTACAACATAAAAAGAACCTTAAAATAAAGCATGTTTCAATGTAGGCAGAAAATTTGCATACTTATTGCGAGATAAATAAGGTAGTGACATTGAGCCAGAATTTTAAAGAATCACTTTGAACCTAAGTGAATGTATTTTTTCCTCTAAAAGACTATTTTTACTGATTCACCAAATTAAAATTTTACACATCTTGTCAGAAGTTTGGAAACAAATTAAAAGGAAAAATGAAATATAATTCTCTTAAAATTATTTTTCAGTTTCAAATTTAACTTTTCAGAAGGGTATATGCTGTACAAAAGTATGAGTTCTTTGTGATATAAAAAATAATTTATGATATATAAATAAATGAAGTATAAATGATTTTTATTTACAAGATAATAAAAAGTAACCTGGTAACAAGATGAAATATTCTACAACGAAAATGTTAATATGGGAACCTCTCCATAGTAAATGCGACAGCAAAACAAGTTAACTGGTTGAAAAAAGTATGGTGGGAATGTGTAGAAAAAAAAACAAAAAAAAACATGAAATGATCCCACCACTCCAGAGAATTATGCCTTCTGTCACCTATAGAGAGGGTGGGAGGAGGAATAAAAAAGGAAAATGTTGTGGAGTTAAAAAAAAAAAAGAGGCCAGGTGTGGAAAGGTCTGCAAAACACTTTCCCCTTCCCAGCTTAGACGGAGCAGCACATAAATGCAGGCTGGGATTTCTTCCTAGCCAATAAAATAGGCTGGTTCTTTGTTTTATATGACTCAATCTTGATCTGTCTTGTCTTGAAGTTAGAATGTGACATTTGCTTGTCTGAACTTATTCTTGTAACTGCAATTCTTACTTTGCAAACTTTTTGCCATTATGCTGTTACTTTGCCTTATTACTGTTAATTTGCCTCGCAAGTTTGAATTGGACAATATACTGCAGTGGCCATTTCCCTTACGCCTTCATGCCCATGATATAGTGAGTGCAAGACAAAATGGTCTGTTCATTCATGTTTTGTGATTTATGTAGGTCAGCATGATGTCAACATATTTTAATTTTGGTCAGTAAGCAGGTTTCTTATATTTACTGGATACTACACCCTAAATATAACAAGTATAATTTCTATTTTTATATTGTTTCTTTATAATTGTAATTAATTATAATTCCAATCGTAAGTGGGTTTTTTTGTATATTTCACCAGCCATTTTCCATTAATAACTTGGAGTTTTTGTTCAAATTATAACTTGTATTTGTATGATGATATAAATATAAGGATAATATTAAAGTAATATTTATATTCTCTTCAATTTTTTGATATTTTAATTAATTTAATTTGATCTTTGTCCCTTCATAGATAACTAAATTGAATCGCAATAAGACAGTTGTATCCTGGTTGAAGAGAATTATCCCCCTTTGGTATTGAAAAGGGAAAATCTTTCTCATCTTTCACTGTCACACAGGAAATAGTTTCTCCAACATTCAAATCAAAGGCAGGAATTCTGTATCCCACTTTCAAAAAATATTTCTCTCTTTGATTCTTTGTACATTGACAATTAAGGGTAACTGAATGACAAAAATGTGAAAAATTCAATTAACCCCCTCTGATATATAAAATTTATATATATTTTTTCCCCATGGACAATTCTCTTAATGATCTTTTGCCATAAATTATGTACGTATACAAAAGCACTTATTTCACTTTAGTCACATGCGTCACATGGCAGCTACTTAATGACATCACTCCATACAGTGAAGAAAAGCAGCAGATAAATTTCAGTTCATTTACAGCAACCAAATGGTAAGCTTGCTTTTTTTACCTTCGGCCCCCCCATGGTCTGGGCAGAGGCTAAATCTGCTTCCTCAGCAGTTTACACATTCATGTTGCCATTTCCCTTTGGGGATATATCTTTCCAAGATATAGAATGAAACTCCGGGTTGCAGTCCACAATTTGGAAAATCATAAGACTCACTATTTCCCATTCATGGAATACGTCCTCGCCTAGGACATAGATGAATCTGGCCCATTTGAATCTGGAGTCCTAAAAATGGCTTCTCCAGGTACAGGAGTATCTCCATATTATATGTAAGACCCTTCTTTTTGTTTCTCTTTACAATTTGCTTTGCTGTGTAGATATATGTAATTTATTATTCCCCACATGGAGCACATCTAAATATGTATACATAGTTTCGTGTATGTCTTAGTATTATAAAACATTCAGTCATTCTTTTTCCTTTCAGCCATTCTGTTCTATCCATGAAATATCAGTGTTTTTTATCATGGATATATTAATGCCCATAATGGAGGAAATACAAATTAGAGAATAAATATTTCTTCCTAGTTCTACCTTGTTACAACTACACTACCTATGTAAATAAACTTTTTTCTAATGTAACTAAACTGTCTTTATCGTATTGAGATGTACAGTCAAGAAGTTGTTTTATTACTCATGGTTATTCTAGAGAGATGATGATGCTTTCAGAAAAGTCATTCTTCACATTGTGAACAGCTGTAAGATTCAGCATATACTGAAGCTAACACACACACTTTGAAAACCTAAAGAACAGTAACACTTGCCAAAAGTTTTGTTAAAAACAGAATCTACTGCCATTCTCTACACATACCCACAACCTTTTCCACTATTTCGTGGCTAAAAGAATGTTTTCAATACTTATTTGCATTAAAGGGACCAATCTGATTTCAATAAATATACTTAACAGGTGTCAATACAAGAAACAGAAGAGGAAATGAAAGAATTTAGTGAGGAAGAGTCATTTCTTGCTTACATGTGTTTTAAAAGGGGAATTATTGAACGGCTGAACCAACTACCAAATCTATGTTCACTACCAAATACTCTTTCCCAAGAGCTTGAAGTAGAATTGGTTAATTTGAATAAATACTTTTTCATTTATATGCTGAACCAAATTTTTATTTCTAAAAATTTGAAGTTTGTTTTGTTCATTTCACCTCAAGCAAGGTAATATAGCCACTAAGTTGCAAGGAGTTACTAAGAGTGAAAGAATCTGAGAAAAAACATTGATCAGACAGGAGAACAATAAAAGAACAGGATTCAAAGAGACAGTGAGGATTGACATTTTATTTTAACTTTTGATGATTGAAATTGATATGAAAGCAAGAAGCCAGAAAAATTCCACAAGCAACAAGTGTCAGAAAAGAAACTGTTAGCATAGGACTTAGGGTTACAGCAAGCAATTTCAAAAGTAAAGTTACAAGACCTAGCTGCCAATCTAATACTGCACTTCAATTCATAAGTCAATGAACAAAACAGTTAAGTATATCAGAATAATTATCATGTAGATAATTACAGAAAAGATACAAGAAAGCCATATTATGGAAATGGGAAAATGGCTAAACCTGAGATGCCAGATCAGGACTGATAACATTGCAACAGCTCCTTGTGTTATTACAAGATTCTCTAGATGTATAACAGAAACACCAGACCAGAAAATTTTACCAATCCCAAAAATATCAAATGATTTCTTCTGACAATATAATAAACAAAATGATGAAATAAAATAACTTTTTGTGAGTCAGTCAGTTATGTGCCATGCAGGATACATGCTTAGGAAATCATGTATCTTTTTATACATGACTGATGAGGCAGATTTGTTTTCCCACAGTAGGTTGCCATTTATTTCTGCAATAGACCAGTTGTCATCCAAGGCTATAGAACCCAGTCTGTCCTGCTATTTACCTGGGGGAGAAGAAGAGGATTCATACCTTTCCCAAGGGTATTAGCATGTTAGTGAATCTAATGGATTCAACTAGAATTCAGACTCAAATTTTTGTAATGAATTTAATTCCTTCAGGAACTTCAACAAGTTTTTGATGAAATGAAATACACTAGAAAAATATTTCTTATTTTGTTATTTCATTTTAATAATATTGTCTTCAGGGCCAGATTATGACTTTTTGGGGCCCCTATGCTTATGAAATTTTCACCACCCCCTGTTACCCCCACCAAACAGAGCCACTCTCTAATTTACCTGCACCCATCTTGAATATTTTTACATGATTTATTTTAGTGACATCTACATGGCATAAAATAAACTTATTGCAAATTCTTTAAATAAACTGAAACAGCTATCTTTTGTTTGTCAATAAAAATTTTCTTAAATAAATATCACTATTTTCCTATTTATTGCAAACCAAATTTTTACATTTTTTCAACATAACTTTAGTAAAAAATAATTTTTTATAACCAGCATTATAACAATAAAACAATCAAAATAAATATGAGTTTGTTATATTGATATTATTTCAGTTTATCAAACTATTTAGAAGTTATAAAATCTGAAAAATTAAAATTATTGCTATATAAAATCTTGAGGGGCGCTAGGCTGTAGAATATACTACCTTAAGGGTTAATCTAGCCCAGATAATCTTTTAGATATAGTCATTTCTACTTTCACATTGTGATATATGCAGGAAAATTACTTAATGAGCTAAAGTAAATTCGTTTATGTGAATTAAATTCACCTTAATTACAAGTATAGTTATGTTGGTAAATTTTATCTTTAAGGAAAAGACAACTCTCTTCAGCCTAAGGATCAGGATTTAATTGATTTGGCTGAGAGGGTGAAATCATCAACTTGTAGAAATATTCTACTTATCCACAATGAAAAAGGAAAGGGAAAAAGAAAAGTAGATACAATGTAAATGCAAACATTTATATTCCAGAAATAGTGGTAATTTATAAAGATTATTTTTTTTTTAGTCAAGTTTCTTCTGATGAAGACAGGGAATAGACTAGACATGGGAAGATTTCTCAATGACTTCACCTTGGACTGTTACATCCAGTTGCTACTCGGTTTATCATGCAAACTGCTTGGATTCTGACTGATTACTTGATATGTTCATTTATGTCTATTGCAGACTTACCCAACTTACTTCCATAAAGACGCTGCTACAAGATGCTCTGGAAGCCTATAAATAGGCAGTAACATTCACTGGCATGCTCTTTCTCCTATTTTGCCCAGCATTATTAAGATGTTGGTCAAACGAGAGAAATGCTTTCCCTCCGGGGGGACACACATGTGCACATATGTATGTACCTTTAACTACATTTTTCTTCTAGTACATTCTTCGACACCAAACTACATGCACACAAACAATTCACTAGTTTAAATGTTTTCTTCATTTGTATTCATTGCTTTGTAAGACACAATGATATTCTATTGTCTATGTATAGCTTCGTTTTGTTAATACATACTTATTGCTTGTTTATATATATAGTTTTTTTGTTACATTTGTTATTTTATTACGTGAACTCTCATACCAAGTCTAACCATATTTGTTGTGGGTATAATAAACCAGGAGATATGTGTTTTCTTAAACACTTAAACAGCACCCCTGCAACACTATCTCATGTGTGGGTTCAATTGTATTTATGATACACATACAAATAATTGATAAAAAAATTCTCAGCTCAATTCTAAAGTGTGTTACTTGAAGAGTAATAAACTTAGAATAACTTAATGTTGACTTAATGACTGCTTAAAAGTATAAAATTTGCATATTAATAAATAGATATATGTTTTAAACATGGTGTAATTTTTACCTTTCTATTGATAATTAAATTTTATTTCAACTTAGTATTCACCCATTAATAATTTTCATTAAAACAACAATTTTATTTTGCTTGAAAGTGATTAATTAATAGAATGTGTTCTATTAATGAGTCCACTATAATCTGAATCTGTCTAATTTGTTCATTTCACCAAATCTTTAATTTATATGAAAATTAAAAATTTTTCTTTATAAGCACTACATACTGAAGTATAGTATGCAGGGGTTACGTATAAAATCCCAAATACATATAGTTAAAAACAAATTCTACTTGAGGGTCTTTGTCAGGTTTAGAGAGGGTTAATATGGGCATCTTCTGAATTAGGTGAGAGAGCAAATCACTAGCCTGAAACAAAAAAAATTACAAGTAAAATAAATTAACAAACATAAAGCACATTTGATTAAATGAGGCAAAAGAATGTTCTTTATTTAATTAAGTGGTTAATTACAGATTGCAATAAAGAATCAATTTAAATGGAATGAAAGGTTTGGCTCTGAAATTAGCTTTTTCACATGGTGCCAAATCAAAGAATGGTTGACACGGGTGGGTACACGTAACACCTGCAGATCTGCCTTTCTCCCAAAAGGTGAACCTTTAAGAGTTCAAGTTAAACATTAACCAATTTACTTTCCACTGACTTTAGCATTACTTTTTATTTTTCATAAGTACTACTCAATCAAAGCTCACAATATTAGAGAATTTATCTTGTATACTAAAGATAATTTCAAAGTCTGTTTTAGAAATAACAAAAATATAAATTTTGTTCATGACAGAGTAAAAAAAAAAAAATTCCAGTTTAAAATATATCTGGTTAGAAGGATAGCTCTTGTAGTTTCTAAATAAATTTAATGTTCTATAAACTGCAAGCACTTTCCTTCCAACCAGACAGAAAAAAAGCACAAAAATGTGAAATGAGAGCTAAAATTTGGACTAAGTATCAAATATTTTACTGAATAACCAAACTTTATCTAAAAAATATTATAATTTATTTCCTACTTCTATTTAAGTTTCTGGAAATCTATAGAGAATTTTAGGTTAATGTCTGTATTCCATGAATTTTTGTCTTGTATTCATATGTTCTTCTTTTTCTCTGTCTCATGTCATATCTGTGATCATCACCCTCCACGATTTCCTGTCCTGTGTAACTCATAATAAATTAAGTATATGTATTCTTGTTGTTTCCATTTTTTCTACAACTGTATTGTTACTGTTATGAAATAAAATAAGACATATATCGGCTGATTTGCAGGCAAATAAACTAACATACTCAAGAGCGAGAGTCGGATGTGAACGGGACAAGGCCCCGTCACAAAATGACCATTATCGTCGTTTACGCATAGGCCCGATGCACGAGTTCCGGTCAAAAAATAAAATAATATTTCAAAGTGCTTCTATTTTTCGACCAATAAAAATGCTTCCCTCCTAATTATACTCACGTCGTTTTTTGAGCCTGTTAAGCCATAAAAAATGCCATAAAAAGGGTCACACGGGGAAGTACAAGGCAGTTAACAGGAGGCCGGGGAAGAGATCTGTCACGGTCAGTCTGGGCAGTCAGCAGCAGTCAGCAGGAGGAACGCCACGCCAACCAGTGGGAACTACTATGAGAGATCAACCTGGATCGGCAGCCGGCTTATGAACTAGCTGTCCCAAAACCACATGTTCCTATTGAAATAAATCACATAAATCTATTTCTGCTGTCCTCATATTTCTGTCTTGCAACCATACGCTTGTCTATAACATTACTCAAATGTTCAGTCCATGTTATCCTCAGCATCCTTCTGTAGAATCACATTTCTTTTGCTTCAAGTTTCTTCATCATCCGTGAGGAAATTAGCCTGGATTCAATGCCAGTCAGGAGGACTAATATTATAGTTCAGAACTCTTTTGTTTGTTTCTAATGAAATAATTCATGTTTACATTTTTGCTTCTGTAATTTTGTTTCTGAAATCACAACCTAGAGATACTTGATAAAATCCAAAGTAGAATCAGAAATATTATTGGTCCTGATCGGGTGTCTCAGGTTCAGTCACTTTCCCACCAATGTAAAGTTGCTTCCCAGTGCCTTTTCTATAAAAACGTCTATGACAACTGTTTGAATGAGCTCTTTGCCTGACTTTATGAATTGAAGTTCAGTACTAGACTAGTGATGAGGTCTCACCAATATTCAGTGGAGTTGGTTAGATATAACTCTGAGTGCTATGCTAACAGTTTCTTTTCTCACACTTCTCAGTTGTGGAACAATCTGCTGGCTCCATGTTTTCCAGCCAACTTCAAAGATTTAAATATAATTACAACTGCTTTCTACAGTCCTCCTGATTACTCTTTTTTTTTATTCTTGCTCCTTACTAAAGTTTCTGTTTTCTAATTCTTTCACATCAAATAACTCCTTGCGTTCTAGTGGCTTTTGGACTGGAATTGGTTAAAAGATGTCACAGTGTAATACAAAACTGACTTGTTACTGTGTCCTTCTGAAAGTTTTCGGAACTCACTGACACTGGATAAATGAGAGTGATTCGAGTGCACACTGAAAACATGCACTATTCTCTTCGTTGCCATGTTCAACTGAATGAAAACCAGGACTACATTAAGACATTACTTAATACATACATATAAATTTCTAAATAAATAGCTCTGGCAGGGATTGAATCTGCCAGCCCTTTGTGGGAGAAACAACTGTTTCCTCTGGCTTCCTTTAACACTTGGCTAAAGAGTGTCACAGTTTTTGGAAGGCTCTATTTTCCTTTTTTAAAGAAAGCACACTTCCTCATTCAGATATTTTCCCCCAAACACCCATATCTGCAATGTAGATAATGTAATTACTAAAGTATTAATGGATTTATTTTTAATCAGATATTTTTATTATTTCAGATGTTATGACAGTGGATACTTGTGTTCAAAATAGACAAAACATCTCTATTTTTAAACAGAGTGAATTACATCTATTGGCCTGTACATTTGAGAAAACTTAATAGAGAAGGCATATTCTCTGGCAGGGACTGAACTTGCATCCCCCTTTGTAAGAGAAACCACTGTTTGATCTGGCATTTATCCATTATAATAATATTTGAATAATATATATATATATATATATATATATATATATATATATATATATATATATATGATGAATGCAATTTAAGTTGATGGGGTGTTCCTCCTGCTGACTGACCGTGACAGATCTCTTTCCTGGCCTCCCATTGACTGCTTTGTACTTCCCTGTGTCACCCTTTTTATGGCCTTTTTTATGGCTTAATGGGCTCGAAAAACGACGCGAGTATAATTAGGAGAGAAGCATTTTTATTGGTCGAAAAATAGAAGCACTTTCAAATATTATTTTATTTTTCGACCGGAAGTCGTGCATCGGGCATATGCGTAAACAACGATAATGGTCATTTTGTGACGGGGCCTTGTCCCGTTCACATCCGACTCTCGCTCTTAAGTATGTTAGTTTATTTGCCTGCAAATCAGCCGATATATGTCATATATATGTTTATTTCATAACACCCTCATTTTCTTTCTTCTTCAGTCACGAGAAATGCCAGTTCAGGGAAAACGTACTATGATCCATTATTTAACCTTTACTACATTGCAGACGACAACAGTTGCCGTAGAATTCTCTCCCTTGCTACACTAGGCGCATTCTGTCGCCTTGAGGCGGTTATAAATGAACACTTGTCAACTGATATTTACGGAATTTTAAGCTGGAAATTGCTTACTACTGCTTTGGAACAAGGCCAAACTTCCAACACCATTTTGAATTTTAAACACGGGGAAACGCGTCACTTTTTTGGTGAAAGGAACGACTTCTTAGTGATTTTGCTTCTTATTGCATACCAGAACTCCACAAGGAGTAATAAAAGTTAAAGTAGGTTAATTAAATTACTTATGTATTTTTTAATGCATTTGTTTTTTTTATTTCGTGTATCAAATTATTTTGTTTTTGAACATCAAAACATGCATGCAAAAATGTAATGCGTTACATTAAAATATTACTCATTCATTCTTTTATTAGTGTACAAGAATTAAAATCTATACGCATGATATAAAGAAAGTTATAACGGTTTTAAAACAGTAGGTGCTCATGTTTTTGCATCCTCAAAAAATGCTGTGGCAAGGGAGACAACTCTAGAAATAAATTAACGTGGTAAAGGTTAAACATACACACAAATACACATACACACATTTCTTTGTTTCATTTTTCGATCCATAGAAAGGTGAAACTCATTATCTAGTTTCAATGAAATGTTTTGCATTTGTCAATTTTCTTAAAAACTTTGTCAGGATTCTATATGCTATTTTACACACACACATATATATATATATATATATATATATATATATATATATATATATATATATATATATATATATATATATATATATATATATATATAAAAGATATATTTTAATGAAAGTTGTATAAATTAAAATGTGTAGCCTCAATAGACTCATATAAGTTGGAGATTGTATTACTTTATAAATACCGACCACAACCACCATCCTCTTCACCTTTAAGACCGAGGAAGTAATTTGCAAACATCAAGTGTGGCCAACCCGCTCCACCCATAAGGCGGAGACAGTAATTTGTAAGAACAGACTGTAACCACCAACTCCTCCACCCTTAAGGCAGATGTGTTAATTTCCATCTTAAAGGTGGAGTAAGGGTTGTAATCTTTGCTTACAAATTAATTAATGAACAATTACAATCTATTCAGGCATATAAAGATCAATTTAATTGTGAAACTGTCACTAATGTCAAAAGAACATGTGAAGGCTGATTTTAAATGTTTGAAGATTTTTAAAATCAATTTGAAATATCAGTATACTACTTATATATATATATATATATATATATATATATATATATATATATATATCTGTGTGTGTTTATGTACATATACACACACGCGTATAAATGCACACATATACTCACACACAAAAATATATACATGTGTACATACTGACTTAAATATATATATATATATATATATATATATATATATTTTAAGTTAAACTATATTTATGAGTAAAAGTGCTCAGTATTTGAGATAGAGCATGTGTAAATATAACAGTGGACACAGGTCAACACCGAGTGGCAACAGTATGCTTCATGTTTGAAAACAATATATATATATATATATATATAAGAATAAAACAAGAGGTAAAACTATTCTTAGCCAACACATTTCATCCTCTGTGGGACTTTATCATTGCTTGCCTATCTTACACATTTACATTGATAAAATCCCTCAGAGGATGAATTGTCTTGATTAAGAATAGTTATGCCTTGTCTTTTTATTCATTTTGTTCCTTTACAGATACACTCAATCTGAAAATAATTCATATATATATATATATATTAAATGCGTAACTGGACAGTTTTTGTTTTTGTTGGGATTTTTATAGAACTTAAACCCTAAGAAAAGAAAATAAAACCTTAAGAGTTGTATTCCCGTCATCTAATCTTGACGTTGCTTTGCCTTTTCTGCAGCACTACTACTTCTATTGTAATTTTTCTTTCACAAGCCAATGTTATTTTCCCAAAGAGAATCAAAATAAAAATGAGTGATAAAGGCAAAATGCATGAAGGCAGCTGTGTAAGCGAAGGACTTTGTCACTTATGAACTCTTCTTTAAAAAAAAAACTAAATAATGCTAGTGCAGAGATGATTTGGTTAGTCCAATGGTTAATTACTTTAATCATTTCTTAATGACTAGCTTAATGTGGCTAAATTGGTGCGACCGGGGAGTCAAAAAATTATTTTTGAAAATATTATAGTTTCTGTTAAAAAAAAGAAGTGTTACTTTTATTTTTGTACTCTTTTTCATAAAGTTTTAATTTAGAAAAAAAAAAAAACTATAAAAATTCAAATTGTTTTATATCCAATATGCAGGTTCCTGTTCAAAATTCAGTTTTATCAATTTTAAACTGTTTTTTTTCCTTAGCAAATAATTATTACTGTGTTAAAACCTTGATCATGAATTCTCATGGTTTAAGTTTAAAGATGTGGTGTTCTCCTTAAATTATCCTTACTTTTCTTTCAGAATTTTATCTATTTTTTTTAAGATCTTAAAAATAATATCTGATATTTGGGCAACAAATACAATTATATTCAAGCACTATTATTTGGTAAGATAAAAAATAATCACTGTCAATGAATATGATGGAATAATCTATACCAACCTTTCTCCCCTCGGGGATAATGCACTTTACACCAATAATCACCTATTAACCAATCAGCATCTTAGTTTCAGCAAACTAGACTTTTCATTGGCTCAGACCTCTAAAATTGTAGCAACTTTAAGCGAAAATATCTTTTCGCACCTAATGTTTTTGAGCCGATTTTTAGACCCAAAACTCAATAAATAGAAGCGTCCAGATTGATTCGAACCAGTCAGAAATTCACCCTGGAGAAATGCCAAACTAGTCCACACTAGTCAAAACTTTGACCAACTACACTTTTCTCACGCAAATTTCTGACTCAACAAACAGCATTTCGCTCTCCCAGGAACAATTGCTTACAATACTAAAGAAAGTGAAATAACACACTACTAAATAAGTATTAGTAAACATTCAATCAAACACCAAAACAATTAAAGGTACACAACTCTTACCAACTTTGGACATTAATTTAAACAAACATACACATACACACTATTGACTGAACTCTCACAAAAGACATTTTTGTACATGACCAAACACTTCGTTTAATTTCACACAAAAACCTTAGTAACAGTTTCACACACACTGAAACTTGGCATAAACCCACTACATAATTCAATTCAAATATTCACACTTGTCCAACAATATCTGACTTAATTGTGTATGTTAATTTTATATAAATCAATTATTGTTAAACTTTTAATTATATTGTTTTCACTTTGATTTCTCTTGAATGATTTGCCTTCAATATTCCTGTTTCTTAATTTGTTGTGGATGAATGTCTAAAAACACCAACATCACTAACCCTTCTGATAACCTAACCTTCTGATATCTTAAAATATTAGATGAGTATGTGTGAGTCTATCACGCATGAACATACATACATACAAATACAAATCACCTACAACGCCAAGCATTCATTGGTTAATTAATCGCCACTACGTTATTACAGACAATTTACAAATCGCAGCAATGTGACAATTTTATAATCACTCTATTTTCATGTAGTCAGTTTTGTGCACTTTTGGGAGAAACGGATCACAGAAGCTTCCTTAAGTCTCCCCAAAGATCGCTCGCTGATTGGTTTATGCCAACCAATCAGATCGTCTGCACGTGAAGAATAATTCTTCCTGCACAGCGATCTGGAGCTTATAGTCACTTATTTAAGCAAGAATTTGTCTTAGCTTTTTAATGAGAATTCAGCTGCCAAACGAATCCACGACAGTTGAAACCATGTGCGAACCTTCTCACTCACACACACCACTCACATGCTGAACATACCTTGTATATACTCACATAAACTTTTCTAACATGGCAAATCTTTTAAGAACAGTCATTATAAGAGATTGTCATGAATATTATTCCAGTGAACTTTGAAATATTAAATAACAGATAAAGAGAGACAACTCTTGTTTATTTCAACCTTTTTTTTACTTAAATGCATGCTTTCTTTCACATTATTTGTTTGATATTGTACATCTTGTTAAATACATATTTTATGTGTAACAATGTCTTTTGCGTATCCTTTTCCGAGTCAGCCCAGTTTCCTAATCTAAAGTTAAATTAATGTGAAATCCACCACAAGTACAAGAAGAAAGAGAAAACAATGATATTTGCAAGCATCTTTTTTTTTAAAGTGCTTTGAGCTATGAAACCTTTCAATATAAAGCAAATAGCATCATTCAGAAAAGAGTACTCTCTTTTATATATTAAACAAATTTTGCTTCAATGATGAATTAGAAGTAGAAGTTTTTTCATATAATATTGAAAATTTTACTGTTCCCTAAACTTTCTGGATGTCTCCATAAAAAAATTTAATTTGCTTAATTTTTTTCTTGTATTATTTTTCTTCTATGTGCTGTGTCCATTCGGGATGTAGGACATCATTGCTCTCCAAAATTTCCTGTTTTTTGTGACTCTTAATAAATATTGTCTTTTTGTTATCTATCCTAAACCTTGTTCTGTCTTTCATTTACTGTTCACGTGTTCAATCCATGGTATCATCAGAAAATGCATTGGAATAGCCAAAGATGCATTTCAAAAGCTAAGGAGTGTATTATGAAACAAAATCTTCAAGGAAATCAAAGAAAAGTGCACTGAACTGATAACGTAATATCAGTTCTCCCATATGGCAGTGAATATTGGACAGTCTCCTCACAGATGAAAAACAAACATTCCTGTATTAAATTCACTTATTTTTTATTCCTGTATTAAATGTTATCAGTATATCATAAGCCTATGTTTTCAGTTTTATATACTCGATGAGAATCCTTTTGCCAGAAGGTATAAGATCCATTTGGTGAAAACCTTAATCCATTAGGTCATAATTATTTGTTCTTCCTGTAAGTTTGAACAAGAAATAAAAATTATTAGAATGATATTTTTTGGCTATCTTTTAAACATTGTTTGGCCAAGAATAAATGTGAAGATTACACAAATTTGTAGGCTTAAAGATTTCAGTCCTGAAAAATTTTGTCTATTTAAGACTGGCATGGATGGATGAGACAGTCTCAATTTTTGTCAGCAAACCTCAGCTAGTCTTTTGCAATGTTATTTTTCTGCTAATCCACAAGTAATATTCTCGTCTTGGCTGATGTTGAAATCTGATTGCAAGGATGTCTGCATATCTTCAATAAAAGTTCTGTTATTTATTCTTCTAAGTTTCTGTGTCATGCTGGCTATATTGGCAGGACAAGTAAACTTTTGGAGAAGATAATTTCCCAGCATGTTCAGGACTTTATTAGGACAGTTCAGCTAAGTGATAATTTACCCAAGTTAGTTGCATCTGGTTCTGCTATTGCAGAGCAACTGATAAAATAATGTCAATGTGCTGTAATGTATTGGGAGAACATGTTCTACGTTTTGTGCAGATCGCTTTTGAAATTTCTTTCAAGGTACTTGTCATTAAGTCTAGGCAAACTTTCCTGTGTAAATGGAACGAATAGCTGCTAAGACAATGTGACCTGCATATGAATATTCAATGTTAGTATACTATTATATTAGTGTTTTCTTTCTTTAGTTGGTACATAAATTTATTTTATTACCTTCAGTTAAGTTTTGCTAAGTGAGTAGTGAAACTGGTTAACTACACATCACTCATAGATCCAAAAACTTAACCTGAAATTAAATGCATGTTCAAAAATACAATAATAGATTTCATGGCTAAATGCTTTTGTCTCTATAAAAGTGTTACCCAAATTTGCTTATTTTTATCACAGATATCCGATAAATTTCATCTTTTACCAACTGTTCAGTGGTTTGAGTGCTTCAAAATACTAAACTGTATCACCTGTTTAAATGTTTCCTCTCATTCTCTCTCTCCCTGTCTGTCTGTCTCTCTCTTTCCCCTCCAATTCTCCCTCTGCATCCATCACTCTCCATCTGTTTCTCTCTTTCCTCATCTACCTCAGTCTCTCCCCATGGTGTCTGTCTTTCCATTATTTGTCTTCATTTTTGTGAAGATGGGGAATATAAAATTTCCCTATTTTCATTTACCCATCCTTATCTTTCTCAGACATAATTTTTAAAACTATCCTTAAATGAATTCTTGGATGCCTGAGATGTTAATTTTCTTCTAATTTTCTCTTGTTTTCTTTCTATTCTTCATAATCAGCCCACAAAATAATTTTCTGTTCAAGAATGAAGCCATGGATTAATAATGGATACAAAAGTATCTCCAATCCATCTTTTAAATCTCTTCTTATGGAAGCAAGCATCAGCTTGACTCCAGATTCCGACAATCATTTCAAAATTTTAGCTGAAATTTCAGTCAAGAAAAATTTGCATCTCATATTAAATTTACAATAAACTTTCATTGTTGAAACTGAATTTTGTAATTTATTAAAAGCACCAATTTCTAATCTCTAGTTATATTGCACATTCAGCTGCAAATCAATTTGAGGAGACTGACATGACAAAAACACAAGTCTTTCAACTTCAAAATTCAAAACCTGTTTCTCAAACAATTATAAATTAAAACCAACCACCAATGTTGCAAAATATTTTCTCTCACTGACCTATTTTAGTTTCAATACATAATTAATTTTTGATGTCAAAAACACCTTTGAAAAATGGAAATAAATTTCTCATAAAGACTTCCCAACTCTACTACTGAACGATCGAAGTTATAACTTTGGGAGTGCTGTCTGAAATTATGTGTAAAATATTCTTCCTGATTACTTTAAGAAACATTGACCCTATTGCTATTTTCTAATTAAATGGTTATGGCAAAAACTAAATCTGACTTGGTTTTATTTTATCCAACCTATTAATTTTCTTTAGGTTTATAGCACTTTTGATAACAGTAAAAGAAAGACTGACACCAAGGATTTAGTATTATCAAAGTCATTTAGCAGAACAATAAAATAAATGATAGTGCTTGTGATATCCCTTGGCAAGAAGCCATTAACAGAAGAAAGCCTGTGTATATATAAACAAATTGAGGAGCCAGATTATTTGTCATCATCCTGCTTAGAGTTTTAAAACCCAAAGACACAACTGTGCAAATTCTTTTCTCCATCTAGCATTCTTAGTGTGTGTGAATATAAATATTTTTTTAGGGGTACAAAATTTAATTCATGTCAAAACAAAAAGAAAAATCAGCATAAAAGAATTAAAAAAAAAAAGATTTCTATAAATTGGTTGTACGGACACACAGCAATCAAAAAGCAGCTAAACATGTAGCTTTTTCCCATAAACCACTGCTTTGTGGAACCGACTCCCAATCAGATACTTCCACATTCTTAACTTGTTCAGGTCTAAGGTTTACCATTATCTTCCTCATGTATTTGTATAAACTGTCTCTTACTTTGTAATGTTCTACCTCGAATGGCTCCCATGTCTTGTACTGGGTGAACATCATTGTATAAATAAAAGTAAGCAAAACACAAATATAAACATACAAAAATCAAATTATTGTTATCGATGTGAGTACAAAGATTTCACACTAATATTAATTTGCCAGTTGCACTGTAAATTTTTTATTCTTCAAGTTGGAAAAATTTAAGAGTATTACCCTCAGAAAGAAAAAAAAACTCATTACAATCTAACATTTCTTCTGTGTCATCATCATAACCACTGTGCCGACACAGAATTTGCTCTAGTTCTCATGAGTAGTCATAAACTCAATGAGGCTCCTCACCTCAAAGCAAGAGTATAAAACTCACTCAAGACCTCAAATGAAACTCATTTATCCAAGCCATCACTAAACATGATGGAAGAACTCTTCCTTGTATCACTGCAGAAAAACACTCTCAGTACTATGTACTATCTTTACAACAGTCTCATCAGAAGAATGGAGTATTGCTCAGCAGGTACTACCCAGTCTTTAGTTCAGCCTTGACAGTGATTGCAAGTAATTACACAGCCTTTTTGGTAATGAATTATCTTCCACCCTGCAACCCTTAACCCACAAATAAAATGTTGTTAGCCAATAACTATTCTAGTGCTTTTAATCTGGCAAATATTCCAATGTGTCAAATTCTTTAGTCCCAACAGTTCAGACATGACATGCCATGTTCACAGTGATAAATCATTCCTATTACTTTTGTGTTCCTTTGGTAATGAGTAAGTTCCACTCTTTCCCAAAACTGTTACCTTGTGGAACAGACTTCCAAGAGGATACTTTGCTTACCACTAGAGTTTTAACCCATTACTTGCCATGAGCCTCATTTGGGGATCTGTTAAAATTAAAACTCACTACATGTTATTCCTTGTATTTACAGTGACTTGCTTACATACATTGCATTTACAGAGGTATATTTTACAACACTTAGCCTTTAAAGTTATTATTATTAGCCGTAAGAAGACACTTTCTATTGTAATTTTACATTTCACAAGTAGAAAAACAATGACTATTTAGAAAAGTATTTTTTACTATTTCTAAGCAGTATTATTTTTTGATGTTTTATATACATATGTATTTGATGTTCTAGTTTCTATAAAATAACAATGGTAACTACTGAAATTAAACATAAGGAATAAATAAACTCTTAAAATGCCAAAAATGCGAATTAAAATAATTTGGCAGTTAATGGGTTAATCTCTTCAAGTCTAGTATCAACTGTTATATATCCTATATATCCTTTCCAGCTTCAGTCTGTCTTAGAACAATCTACTCAGTAACTCTCTACTTGTAGTGGCCCTTGGTCCTTGTATTGGGTACACACACACACACACACACAGAGAAAAATAGGAATTAATTATAATATAGATTCTCTTTGCATCTCTATGATGACAATTTTATAATATTTGTTAATATCATACAAAGATTGATGGAAATAAGCCCTAAACAATCTTGTGTTCATAGCGCTTACTTTCATCAGTTAGTTTTTATTTATTCTGACATTCATCTGAGGAACAACTAGCAGATATTAATATGTTACCACAGATATAACAACTTTTTAATGAAATCCACTGCCATATAATAGCTTTCCTTTGCCTCTTCTAAAAATATTTTAATTGGTAACTGTTCTGATGAGATTTCTTCATTGGTACATTGACATCACAAATTTTAACAACGTACTAGATTGGCAATATTGAAATTGCTAGTTGTAAACTTATGACCTATGTTAATTGTTTCTTCTCACTTCTTTGGAAGTATCATCTGACTTCCTGCTTTTCTGTAAACTGTAATCTTCAAAAATTTAAAAGTAATGTCAATTGTCATCTGTTAAATTGAATCCTGCTTTCCATTATTCACTCTCTTTCTTTCACTTTCAGTAACGCCTTTCATCTTAGTGGCTTTTGTTGCATTGCTTGGAGGTGAAATGATTTAAAAAATAATCCCAATACTTTTTAATAAAAGCTTTTATCCATCTTCAAATCATGCTTCTATCCTAATTAATCCTATCTTTATTTCATATTTCTCATGTCTTTTTTTTGTTTTTTTTAAGCTTATCACCCCAAGCAAGGATGGAAGCCACTAGCACACAAGGGGTTACAGAAGGTTTGGAGGAAGAGCAGATAGGAGTGGTAAAGGAGAGGATGTGGAGAAAAATAGTGGATCGATCAAGGCAAGGGGGTTACAGAAGATTTGGAGTGAGAGCAGATAGGAATGAAAGGTGAAAGGATGTGGAGAAGCGAAGTGGATAGATCAAGGCAGCTGGAGATGTCAATTGATGTTACACTTAAATAGTTGGAGCTTGTATTTGTCAGGGAAACAGGAATAAGGAAGGGAGTTCCACAGGCGGGTTGTGCGAGACATGAAGCTATTGGAGTAGAAGAGACATCTACATCTAACAGTTTCAATGGTGAAGGGGTGGGAATGGGATGCCAGCCTCATGTGTTTCATGTCTGTCATTGGTTTCATTAGAAATTGTCTCTACTTTTCAACTATTTCTAAGTGTCTAATAATGTTAAGTCAAGGTTTTTATATCACAACAAAAAATGGCTATGTTTTGGTTGGAGGGAAGAACATGGCATCTTTTGTTCACCTTTGTCCTTTCTTTCTTTTACTTGAGATTCGTTCTAACTTGTAATTTCAATAAAGTTCAGGGCAAATATTTAAGTGTCTGAAACCTAAGAAATTGATAATTTCTGGAAATTTTTTAAACTGATAATAAAACTGCCATTAATTTAATCTTTTCTTACCTAAGTGTTCACAACTCTTCCTCCCTCCCTAAATAACTAGAATATATATATATATATATATATATATATATATATATATATATATATATAAAGTAGGTTTAGAAAACAAAAATCCTTTAAACCAAATTTTGTTAAATGCTGCTGAAATGTCTGTTTCTTTAAATTTTTATTGTATTTTCCAGTGTTTTAATTCAATCTTGTTCATTTGAATAAAAATTTTTAAACTTTCCAAACTACTTTCATCTTTTACAGGTCATTATCAAGAACTGGGTGTTGTCTGCATGTCAGACAAGATTTATTGGCTACATCCCGACATCTTTTGCGATGATAACATTCAAATTCACTTTAAATATAATTATATCATATGAATGATGTTATGTATAAAGTATTAGGTTGGTGCAAAAATAATGTCGTTTTCTCACATGAAGTTGAACGTCAAAAAACAACATTATTTTTGCACCAACCTAATAACTTCACAGAGCTTCACTCCACCAGAAAACAATGTATCAGATATTTTATATACTAGAATTTCTTTGCAAAATGCTGATTCTGTATTTAGTATTGTTGAAGTTATAACTAATATTTTCCATTGAGATTTACAAACTCTGCGTTTTGTTCAGTTTTGCAAACTAATCAATAAAATTTGAATAAGCTGATTTGCTTGGAAAAATACTTCAGCAAAAACCCTACTTCACAATTTAATAATTTCTTTAATTTAATAGATCTTTGTGGTAAACAATATTTTTTTAAGAAAATTTATTTCCTTTTAAACAGTGAAGAATAAATTCTCAGGATTTCTTACCCTTGAGCATGCAACATACAACTGTTCATGCATAAGTAATTTTTTCTGGAGCCAAATTCTAACTTTTTGAAGTGTTTAGCCTTATGATTTGTTTATAGTTCTCACAGATGCAGGATGAACTGGAAACTGGATTCTTGTATATAAAAACTTAAAGAAAATATATGCAAAAAAATATTGCATTTCTATTAAATAAGTATTTGTTATTTTAATCATTAAATTTTTTTTTTTAAATAGTGGGGGTATTTTATATATTAAATAATAAATCTTTTAATTTTTCAAAAAAAAGTAAATGAAAATTTATTGTACTAGGCTATGCACACTAGTAAACTGTACTTTATACCCACTTACCTTTTTGTACTTCCCCCAAGTCCCATTTTGAGCTGTCAATGTATGGCTTTTTCAGAGGGTGACAGATAAACGGACTAATGGAAATTACAAAATTTTATATATAGATACTATTATTATTTTATATACATATAAAATATTTCATACAAAATTTAAAATTCCATCTCCCATTGTGAAATATAGTTAATTTAATTTTAATTTTATTTTATATAATAATAGCTCTGACAATTTTTGAATTTATTGTTGCAGTGAGTATTAGATAGTATGTTGGTATTATCTAAAATTTATTTACTAATATATACAGATATATGCAGACTAATTATCTTGTAAATGTCACGTTATTATTTGTTTAAATTAATAATAACATTCTCAATAATAGTTAATACCAAAATACTTTATAGTCCTCACTGAAAGGAAAGACTTAAAATACTTGAAGCTGTTATTATACATAAGAAATAACACATACTAAATATCTTCCACCACAGGAGATGTTATTTTAAAAGTGTAGGAAATATTTAATATGTTTATTATAATGATAATTAGACATACATAATCTGTCAATCAACACAAGACAAATATTAGTAGATAATACCAAATTACTATACAATACTCACTGAAAGTAAAGACAAAATACTGAAAGAAAATAAACAACACATTAAATAAACTATATTTCACCACAGGGAAAGGTATTCTGAAGTACGATTAAGATATTCCATTATATATGTTTTCTGTCTTTCGGTCTGTTTTCTCTCAATATCTGATGAAGCTTTAAAAAAATAAAAACATGTTAGATTGATATACATCTCCTATTTCTTCTTTTATCATCCTGTCAGATTTTGATCTGCATTTCATCTTTAGCGCATATATAAGTTCAATAACAACATTTACTCACTTTCATTTATTAGGTATTATATTACAACACTTAGCATACACCATAGTTTACCTTGATTTTCATAGTGTTTTAGAATTCTGAAAACCTAACAATGTTTTACTTCTGTTTATAAATACTTGTTTCAAAATAAAATCCTTAGATTTGCCTTGATAGAGTCCCATCAGAAGACTAAACACATGAGTAAAGAAAAGTTTTCTTTTTGTCTTTATATATATATATATATATATATATATATATATATATATATAGATAGATAGATAGATAGACATGTGTGTATGTGTCCACATTATTTTGAAGATGTTGTGATTTGTTTCAAATTATAGTAGTATTCTCTAAAAAGCACACAAAATACTTGAGAATTCTAAACTAAATTACATACAAATAAACACATTTAGAAGTAGACTAAAGTGTGTACACATTACCAGTTTGTAGCAAAGTTTGTGTGCAAATATGAAGGACAAAAATCTGTATGTTATACATACTCATAAATTTATATATGATGCTGATATGATGAGAGGAAAGAAAATTGATAAACAATAAAATAAGTATTATGATACAGTGCCTGCTTAGATAAAGTTTTTACTTGGCTTCAGAACATGATATAATAACCAACAACTGTAATTTAATTTACTTAGATAAGAGCCATTCTTTCTTCAATAAGGTCTTGATACTTGAATTTCAGAACTCTAGTAAAGTTAGCCAAAGTCAGTGATTTTTCTGTTTCATATTTTGTTGCTCTACATAAAGAAATGGTTGACATTGCTATATCAGGGAGATAGTAATTTTATTATTTATTCAGAAGACAGTCATTGCTATCATCAAATAAAAAATACATAAACAAGTACATATTTTGATGTTGCTATTCTTTTCAGAACAAACACTGATCTACTAGTAAATAAAAATTTCCTCTTGACTGCAGTATCATGAATTAGGTCATATTTCTTAATGTGCTTTTCACTCATAACTTTGTAAGGTCTTTGGTTTTTTTTGTTCTCTTTCATTCTCCTTTTATTCTGTATGGTCTGTCTGTGGCTAAGTCAAATGCACAGATATACATAATTATTCCCCTTTAGAAGCATACACACTCATGCAAATATTCTCCCCAAATCAAGTAAAGTAAATGAATAAAAAAATATTGATTTTATGATACTGGCAGAAATTATCAAATCTTTTGATGTAAATCAGACACAATAATTACAATATTTGATTTTTCATTGTATAATTTTTCATTTTTAAAATGCCTCGCGATCAATTCAGTCTCAGCTTATCTTACTTTGTTGAGAATTTATTTAAGAATATACTAGTGTAGGTTTTTACTTATCTTTATTGTAGGTTCTAAGTAATATATAAATTTGCTATGAATAACAATCAAAACCAACTCATGACAATGGCCACAGTAGATAAACAGGTTCAATAATCTATTTCACACACATTTTTGAACATTTAACAATTATGTAGATTTGTTTATTTGGTCAGCAATACCTCTCAAATATGGGTTTCATTAAAATGTCTGACAAAGGAACTTCTGTTAAGTTTCTTTATTAAGGTTCTGGAGGAAGTGATGTGTAATCTGTGGGTAGATATGGAGAAATGGCATAAGTGAGGAGTTTTAATAATTGGTTAGATTTATGTATATTGAATTGTCCTGTTTAGTATTATTTCCTGTAATGATTTTATTGTCCTGTGTAGTATTATTTCTGGTAATGATTTTATTGTCCTGTGTAGTATTATTTCATGTAATGATTTTATTGTCCTGTGTAGTATTATTTCCTGTAATGATTTTATTGTCCTGTGTAGTATTATTTCCTGTAATGATTTTATTGTCCTGTTTAGAATTATTTCATGTAATGATTTTATTGTCCTGTTTATTATTATTTCCTGTAATGATTTTATTGTCCTGTGTAGTATTATTTCATGTAATGATTTTATTGTCCTGTTTACTATTATTTCCTGTAATGATTTTATTGTCCAGTGTAGTATTATTTCCTGTAATGATTTTATTGTCCTGTTTACTATTATTTCATGTAATGATTTTATTGTCCTGTGCATTATTATTTCTGGTAATGCTTTTATTGTCCTGTGTAGTATTATTTCATGTAATGAATTTATTGTCCTGTTTAGTATTATTTCCTGTAATGGTTTTATTGTCCTCTTTAGTATTATTTCCTGTAATAGTTTTATTCATTAACATTTTGAAGCCTTGGTTTTGTTTTTATTTTGGATTCGTCTTCAGTTACAGTTTATAGTTTCATGTTCTAGTCTTGTTGATTTAGAATAACATAAATACACACACTGTTTCACTATATCTTACTGGTCTATCATTCATTCCACAGAATGTGCTCATATGAACTACATTCCATGGTTCAACCATATCTAACCTTCATGGCCAGGACCCACCATGCCACTTACATACTAGTAAACCATCCACATTCCCTCTGTATTCCAGCAGCAACAAGTTCAACCCAAATATCTCCCTGCAAACAACTGCTCTGAGAAACAGACTCTGAAGACGATGTTTTTCCTGATTACTACACTCTTAACTTGTTCAAGTCTAGTGTTAACTCTTATCTTCCCCTTCTATCCATATAAACTACTTCTTAACATAACCCTCTACCACAAGTGGACTTCCGGGCCTTGTACAAAGTGAACCTTAGTGTAAAAATAAAAAAACTATATACCAAAAGTTTAGCGCTACTCTCTATATTTTTAAGAATCACCTAAAAATTGATTAATTAAACCAAATAACTTATGAATTATTAAATCTAGAGGGTAACCTCCTTATTGTATGCATAATTTCTTCTTAACTTTCTATTATAGATACACATGCACAAATATCTCTTAGTAATACTGGATGAGAGAATAGAAAACACATGAAATAATTTGGAAAATAATTAACTCCATATGTTTCACCATTATGCCAGCATTATTGGAAGAACTAATTTATTTGAACAAATCACAATCTACATCACTGAAATGAAATGTATTTTATGCTAAGTGTTTAATGTAACATTTGATGATACTAAATTATTGGCAAAACATATATGAAGAAGAAGACATAGATATATATATATATACAAACTGCAAGTTTTATTCTCAGCATCTTTCAAGGAATATTAAACTGAAAACTTGTTTTATATTGACAGATACCTCATTAAATATCAACATGAACCTGGTATTTTCTGAGGAATTCATTGATTTTTATGGAGACCATCTTCAAGTTTGAGTGAGTTTAAAATACACTCACAGGCATATAAAGTCAGCTATCAATATGATGATTAGAATGCATGCAGTCATTTTTGTTGATATATTTGTTTTAAGTTATATACATGGATATGTATGCATTAGGACTCATTTTGGATCTAAGTACTTCAGTGCCAATTTGAATTATCTGCAAATACTTCTGCAGGCATATCAATAAGTCTCTACTCTAATGGTGAATAAAGTTATTTTGCACAACAAATATTCATTTTTCAATTTATTCTGCTTTCTTGATTATGTTCTTAATTCATTAGTGACTATTATTCACAAACATTATTTTATAGCAAAAGGTTCAGATTAAACTTATCAAACCACAGCCTCACCACACAAGGCCATTGTTGATGCAGTTTTTATAACAAGTAGGTGTTATTTTTCCTCGATCAGCTGCCAATCAGCGGTATACTGCTATTAACAAGAGATAGATTCATGCCTTTTCCATGGATATTTTTTAGAAAGTGAATGCAAAAACCTTGTCTGGAATCTGAACACAATATAATAATCTCACTTCCTGCACCAATAATTGCAAAACTCTGTCCAAACCCACCTTCACTGGTACAGGTATAAATATCCATTCATTACATACCTGTATAAATAAGTCATAACTGTGTATGTGCATACACACACACACACACACACATATATATATATATATATAATGGACTCTCCTGTCAAACTTGACGTATGAGGGCCAGACAGATCAGTTCCCAGAAACTGAAAGCCAAACACCCGCACAAGATTTGATTATAGTGGTGAAGGCTTTGTGCAGGGCCATCCACACTTTTTGGAGGGACGAATACAGGGACCTGGTGCAACGAATGCCACAAGGTCCCCAAATGACCCTCTGCAGGTTTTGAATTCAGAGTTGTCCTTCTCCTAGACCAGTTGCCATCCAAGACTATAGAACCCAGTCTGTCCTGCTATTTACCCATAGTTGGAGGGAGTAGAAGAGGATTCACACCTTTCCCAAGGGTGTTAGCACGTAAGTGAATGTAATGGATTCGACTGGAATTCGAACTTGGCTCTCCGATTCCTCAATCCAAGCCGTTATCCATTACTCCACCATGCCTTATATATATATAATGTGTGTATATATATTACACACCGAGTGTAACAGCAGAATTGTCCAATAGTTAGATTAAGCTTTGAACCATTGTATCTCAGAAATGGTTAAAGATATCTTACTGGAATTCTTCAAGGTTTTTATAACACTATTTGGAACAAAAAGAATGTATTTAACTCTAAGTTGAAATGATGATCTCTCTTGCTGTTTTGACCTCCTAATCCAGTTTTCCTATCTACTGTTCCCTCTTTTCAAACTTATTTACTTTTCTCTTGATGGTTCTTGAAAGAACTTTGATAATAGAAGCCAGATGCCAGAGTTGGTATCATGACTGAAGGCCTGAATGATTTTTTTCATTTCACGATTGCTCAGTTGGGAAGACATAGCGGAGCTGACACAAAATTATTTTAGCCTGTTCGCTTTCTAGATGAATAACTCAAAGGGTTTTTTTCGGGATTCTTATGACAAATGGTGTCAAGATGGCTAAATGTCTTATCTGAAAAGCTAGAAAAGAGAAACTCAGTTCATTTAGTGTTTTTCTTTTTAGATATTAAACATTTTCTGGGATAGGCAATTATCCCATGCTGATACACAATTTGAACAATTTTACTGTTATACCCTTTTTTTAAATATATATATATATATATATATATATATATATATATATATATATATAATGTGTGTATATATATAATAGAAATAGGTGATATAGGCATACAAATTACTAGTCATAAGTGTAAAATAGCATATATTCTGTCTTACTTCTAAACCAGTAGAAGTAAAGAACAGAACTCATTTGAACATTTAATATGTAGATAATGATTGAGTACCAATAGGCTTGTGATGTTGTATAGGTGAGAACGAGGCAGTAGAATAGAGAATAGGTTTTTACAAGAAGATTGCATAATTTTTAATTCTATCAAGGCTGGAAAGTGAGAATGGAGCAACTCAAGACCAGACATGGCAGCAATACTTCACTTTTGGTTTGATTTCACTCTTGTAAAGATTAAGTATGGCAACAGGAGTCAGGTACTTACAAAAAAAAATTTATTAAAGTCAGTGAACTTATAAATGTATAATTAGATATTTGGAATAAATAAAAATTTGTTTAAACTAATTTAAAAAAGACAAAAAAAAAATATACAATCTCATATCCAGAAACAACTTTGTTTGAATTTATATCATTTTCAGTTGGTAATTTTTCATAAATTGAAACTTTTTTATACGTTCATTTCTTATGAAGTGCAACTATTCACTAAAGCAATTATATCTTTTTTTAGTTTTTGTAGAATAAAATTGATAGATTTTTGGATGCTCTTCTAAAAACAGTCAGTTGAATAGAAAAAATTATTTTGTCACAGAAAACTGACCTTAAAAAAAAGACAATGATAATTTATACAGAAAAGTCATGAGATTATAAAACAAAGTGGAATTGATTGAGAGTGAAAAACAGAAAAACAAATGGAAAAGGATTCACTGATTTCAAAAAGAAGAACTACATGTATTACAAAACTAGAACCAAAAAGATGCAACATTAACTGTGTGAAATAAAACTGTTTATATTATATTTAATGATTGGGATAGCATTCCAAAAGCTAAGCAGAGTATTAAAAAACAAAAATATTTTGTTCCAAATAAAGAAATGATTACTGAACTGTTACAGAATATCAATCCTATATGGCAATGAATGCTGGACAATCTCCACACAAATGAAGGAGAGACTTGAAGAAACAGGAATGTGGTTCTACAGAAGAATGCTGAGTATACATACCATGGACTGAACAGGTGAAAAATGAAAAAGTTTTTGCAAAAATGGAAATAAAAGTTAAACTTATACTTAACATCAAGAAGAGATAGTTGAAATTTCTAGGCATATATTGAGGAATCAGGGCTTGGCAAAGCTGATACTCATAGGACAGACTGAAAACGAAAGGGACTGAGGAAAAATCGCATAAAATACTTAGTGAGCTTGGGTAAATAGACAGCAGAACAGGGTTTAGGTAAGGTAACAAAAAGACAAAATTTATTAAGAGCTAGAAAGGACAGGAAATTGTTGAGAGCCATGATTGCCTGTGTCCTGAATGGACACGGAACATAGAATAGGATCGGTATTAGGGAGAGAACAAGTGCAGATATAAGCAGTGTGGACACAGGTATCAACAACCCATGACAAAAATACCTTGAAGGATGATATTGATTTTGAACTAGGTCAAACAAAATAGTGCTAAATTGCTATGTGATATCAATCCTCCTATGTTGGACAATTTTCTCACATGTGGATAGCAGGCATGAGATGTGGTTTTACAGAAGGAAGTTAAAAATACCATGGAAGGACTATGTGAGAAAATAAGCAAATCTTAAGGAAAATGGAAACAAAAAGGATATTTATAATTAAGATCAGTAAGAGGCAGTTACATTTTTTGGGACATTATAAAGAAAGAGGGCTTGGAGAATCTGCTACTTCGAAGGCATGAATCACAGGGGGAAACAGTGAGAAGTCTACCTTGTGTAAATGGATGGCAGAACAGGGATTGGGAGGGATACTAAGGTGATAGATATTATTTATAGTTATGAAAGCTTGGAAGTTGTGGAGAGCCATGATTGTAAATAATGTATATTATGATTACTCAAGTTCTGATGGGATATATAAGAAGATAGTATATCCATGTAAGTGGGAAGCAGATACTCTGATAAACCTTTTAAAGTGTTTTCCTACCCTTTAATACAGGAACACCATGTATATTGGTACATTGTTTGAGATTTAGACGGTTACACATGATTGAATAAAATTCTGTCTGGTAAAAGAATCCCATGCAGGCAGGTGTCAAGTTATGAAGATATATATGTGCATCCTTTTTATTATAACTGTTTAAGAGTGGTTGAACTGTGGCTATCATAGAACATTTCTGCTCACCTTGGACAAATCACATTAGTGGTGTTTTGATAATAGCAAAAGAAATCAAATTAACACCTGTAGACTAGGTTCCAGAATGCATCAATCCTAAATTGGTAATTTTTCTCTGAGTATGGCTTGGTGTAGCAAGTGGCCAGGGACCTGAAAAATGGTGACCCATGCTCGGTGAGGAAATTCTGGTGAAAGTTCAAAGTGCCTCTGATGTACAAATCAATCATCGTAACTGGATGTAATGGCAAATGTCCATACAAGTCATCTAGTAGTTGGTTCCCTCCTAAGTTTTCTGCAGGATAACAGGCCTTTGATCATTGGAGGTTGGTCCAGTAAAGTCACTATAAGTAAGTCTTACCAGGTTCAGCATATTGTAAGAGCATTTATGGTTAACTGCAAAGGGAACACAGTAATCAGAGCAAATGTAGCCTTGGGTATGTCACTACAGACTGTTGGGACTTATTTATTACAAAAGGAAAATAGAAAGGCATATCTTGAACCAGATTCACTCATACACCACAACATCGCTGCATATTCCTCCACCAGTGTTAGAAGTGTGTCACCTGAGAGATTGAATAGTTCTCTGGAGTATTTAGTGATGAGATCAGATTCTACCTTCATGCAAGTGATGGATATTTCTGTATGCAACATCAACTTAATGAGTGAAATATTCAACAGTATTTTGCTTTTTGTTTATGGATACTTTGTTTCAATAAATTCATTTCGTTTTTTGCCTTGACGAAATGCCTTGACGAAATGCTAAAAATACAGTCTTCCTATTTTCTTTTTTCCTTTATATATATATATATATATATATATGTAAAAACACATCTTTAAAAAAAAAGACAAATTTAACCATTCAAAAAATCAGCATCCCAACATTTTCAAAATTTTGTTGTGTAATTATAAACAATGTTGGCATTTTTATATCTCTCCCTCCTACACATATATAATTCTCTCAACAAAAACATTATTTCAATGAAGTCCTAAAGGCTGAAAAGTGTTACACAAAATTCATCATCAGTTTTGCCTTACATTTTTCTGATATATAAAAATGTATATATCATATTCTCCCATATCTGTCTATATTTCTGAGATGAGGTATTATGTACAGTATTTACATTATTCAGATTATAGTCCTCATCTTTGTCAACATATTTATTACGTTTTGGCCGTTGTACATGCTGGCCTTCTTTAGGTGGTTGAAATGTCGAACTGAACACTTTGTTTCACTCACTGGGGTAGACTGTTCTTGTTCCACATGCCATGTTTACTGGATGTCAGTTATCAGTTATCTCCTGTTAATTTCCCTCTGCAAGTTTTCCACTGCCCTAACTGGGTATTGAACTCACACTCTTTGGGCCCTGTTTACTAGATCTAACCAACACCTTTATTCACTGTGTCAGAATAATGTAAATAGTGTATATTCTCCGATATATAAAAATGGCTACATAAAGAAAGAGGAAGGCAAAATATGTTAGATTATTAATTAAAAATACATTATTTCTTTAGAAAAAAAGTAAAACAAAGGATCATAAGAGTGACTATAGAAAGAGGAAGGCAAAGGGATAATAAAAATGTGTATAGAAAAAAAAGATGAAGGCAAAGGATCATAAGAGTGACTATAGAAAGAGGAAGGCAAAGGGATAATAAAAATGTGTATAGAAAAAAAAGATGAAGGCAAAGGATCATAAGAGTGACTATAGAAAGAGGAAGGCAAAGGGATAATAAAAATGTGTATAGAAAAAAAAGATGAAGGCAAAGGATCATAAGAGTGACTATAGAAAGAGGAAGGCAAAGGGATAATAAAAATGTGTATAGAAAAAAAAGATGAAGGCAAAGGATCATAAGAGTGACTATAGAAAGTTGGAAGGCAAAGGGATAATAAAAATGTGTATAGAAAAAAAAGATGAAGGCAAAGGATCATAAGAGTGACTATAGAAAGAGGAAGGCAAAGGGATAATAAAAATGTGTATAGAAAAAAAAGATGAAGGCAAAGGATCATAAGAGTGACTATAGAAAGTTGGAAGGCAAAGGGATAATAAAAATGTGTATAGAAAAAAAGATGAAGGCAAAGGATCATAAGAGTGACTATAGAAAGAGGAAGGCAAAGGGATAATAAAAATGTGTATAGAAAAAAAGATGAAGGCAAAGGATCATAAGAGTGACTATAGAAAGTTGGAAGGCAAAGGGATAATAAAAATGTGTATAAAAAAAAAGATGAAGGCAAAGGATCATAAGAGTGACTATAGAAAGAGGAAGGCAAAGGGATAATAAAAATGTGTATAGAAAAAAAGATGAAGGCAAAGGATCATAAGAGTGACTATAGAAAGAGGAAGGCAAAGGGATAATAAAAATGTGTATAGAAAAAAAGATGAAGGCAAAGGATCATAAGAGTGACTATAGAAAGTTGGAAGGCAAAGGGATAATAAAAATGTGTATAAAAAAAAAGATGAAGGCAAAGGATCATAAGAGTGACTATAGAAAGAGGAAGGCAAAGGGATAATAAAAATGTGTATAGAAAAAAAAGATGAAGGCAAAGGATCATAAGTATGATTATAGAAATGGGAAGGCAAAAGAATAATAACACTGACTATGGAAAGATGAAAGCAAATAATCATAAGAAAGACTATAGAGAGAAAGAAGAAATCAAAGGATCATAAAAATGGCTACATAAAGAGGAAAGCAAAATCAGTCATAAAATAATTACATAAAAGAGGAAAGCAAAAGAATCATAAGGAGAGGGAGGGAGGGAGAATTGGAAAAGAAGGAAAGATTATAAAGTGTTTTCCGTGATGTTTTTGCAACTCGTGTTTTGTTGATTCCTTCCTTTTTATTAGGAATACTTTTGCTGCATCAGTAATCAGCTGAAAATAGATGGTTCACTCATGGCCAAAGATTTCAATCTAGTGGCAGTTATGTTCCTTCTGATTTTGATATTATGTATTTTCACAATAGCACCAAGAAATATTGACAGCCTTGACTTCATCAATTAGATAAATGATGCTTGTCACATACAATCACGAATCTCACCCCCCCCCTGACATCCACTCATTATTGATGGCCACCCTGAGGCATGCTGAGATATGATACTCAGACTGATTATCAAAGTTGGTTGGAAGGTAACCAATTTGATTGTGCTGCTTGTCATACAATCCAAGAATGACTTTCCTGCTGCATCATCTTTTGTCGCTTTTCTTTGGTTACTTTTTTTATGGTCAAGTGGTTAGAACTCTCACTTGCCAACCATAAGATCTAGGTTCAAATCTTACCATGGTCAATTTGTCTGGAAGGCAACCTCTTTATGCTATTGGTCTAGGGAAGCAATCCCAGCATGTGAGGTCTTTGGAAAGTGTCTCAAAACCATACCATGGGTTGAACCAAACGTTTTGAGTGAAATTGGGCAGACAAAACCATTTGAAAGTCCATTATTCTATACCTCTTGCACTTGCTAATGCAATGCACAACAAGTATATTTGTAGTGTCATGTTGCATATTAAGTGTCCCTGCGTATATTTCCAGTAGGCAACCCTGAAGCCACATTATGCTCTGTTCTCAGCCACACTCTGGCTAGTTTGTATTGCCATGGACAACAGATAGCGATAATTATGGTTGCCTTTTTCTCTTTCTCTTCAAAGTTATTTACCTTGAGCTCTTTCATAAAATCCAAAGAAGAATCAGTGATATTACTGAGCCTGATCTTTACCACCACCGTGAAGTTGCCTCTCTTTGACTCTTCTATAAATACTTTCATGGTAAATATTCAGATCAGTTGTTCATTATGGTATCTAGATTTTTAATTTAAGCACAGGACTAGACTGGTGTCAAGATCTCATCAATTTACAGGTGAGCTAGACAAATATAGCTGCATGTTCTATGCTAACAGTTTCTTTTCTTGCAATTCTCACTTGTGGAACTCTTTTCTGGCTCATTGCTTTCCAGCCAACATTAATCTTTTTTAAATGTAATGTCAATTGTTATCTACTGTCCTCCTGATTACATTTTTCTCTTCCTGTTTCTGTTCCTAATTTTTTGATACCCTGTAGTTCCTTGTGTCTTAGTGGCTATATTGCCTTGCATGAGGTATACTAATTAAAAAAAAAAGAAAAAATGTCTAAGCAAATCAGTAAGGTATCATCCAATCATATCCTGTTCATGTTAAACAGGAAATCTGGGGAATATGCTGACAAGCAAATTTATTCTACATTATGCAGAGCGTGTTTAGCAAAGGTATCATAATGGCAGACATTCTACTTGAAAAGTGCATCATTAGTCTTGCTGCAAATGAATAATTTTCAACAGTATATATTAACATTTCTGGGGTTACATTTACTCAGTGCTATGGATGCCATATTGTCCACCACTGCTGCACTTAGAACATATTGATCTTGGTTTGTGCCTCTGTATATTGTGGCCATTCACCATCTGGTTCAATGGTGGAGTAATGTTCATCTCATCACTGTTGCTAATATGGAATTATTATCAGCCAAAATTTGAGGTGAGAGAAATGTGGTTTGACAGGAGGATGCTGAGGATGGAATACTATGGACTGAATATGCGAGTTTTAGAGAAAATGGAAACAAACAAGACACATATTTGATATCAGAAAGAGACAGATGGTATTTCTAGGGCACATGTGATAAGTGGGATTGAAAAATCTGACTCTCAAATGATATATTGATGTCAAGCAGGATGGAGGAAAACAACATTTAATCTACCAAAAGGGCTCGATAAAAGAAGAGGGTTTAGGTGAGATAACAGGAAATCAAAATTTACTACAAAGGACAGAAAATTGTAGACAGTACATTGAGAAGGAAAAGAATGTCAATATAATCAGTAATCTTTTTGAAATGGCCATCCAATCTCTCAAAAAATGTCAATTTAACTACTCTAAAATGGTTATAACTGAAGAAAAAGAGCATGGCATAGTACCTGACAGCATTGAATTCTTCAATCACACTGAACCATATCAGAGCATGTATCACTGTCTAAGTCTCAGACAAAGATGGTGGATTGTATTAATGTCACTAGATGTCCTAAGATTTTGTAAAATTTATCAGAATATATACTAACCTCTAGTAAGTACATACTAGCAGTGATTCCCAAATGGTGCAGCACACCTCATAAGTGTGGCAGAATTTTTGAAAGACAATCATAGATTTAGAAACAGTTTCAAACAATTTATCTGCAAAAATAAATATGATTTCAAAATTTAAAATATTATTATGGATTACTTGTAACTGCATTGCCTGAGTCCAAGTATAAATAGTTATGAATAATTATTGACCGATTTTTTTCACTGTGATATTTTTGCATCATATTGAGTATTAACAATATAATAACTAGGATCTGCAAATTGGAGGTGAGAGTCATCAATGATAATGTTCTGACTTCAAATCTGCAGTTATTTCCCTTTAATCCTTTCTCTGTTTTTTTTTATTTTTGAATATACATTTTATTACATAAAATTTGGTGAGGTGCAAACAAATATTCTTTCCAAAAATGTGGTCCCAGAGGAAAAAAAGTTTGGAAACAACAGTACTAGAGGGTTGAAGATCATAGTTGTTTTTCAACTGCTGCGGTTTTATTTCCTTAAACAGCCTCGGTCTGCCTACCCTATGTCTTATCAGAAAAATACAAAACACCTGTTGTCCATCTAGCATCAGGACAACCTTCAGATTTGGTTCAACACTATGCAGACATCTCTTCAGAGTAAGACCACCTGTAGAGGACTGTGTGTATGCCATTCTGTGAAGCTGTGGCAAGAAATATAAAGGAGAAATAGGCCATAGAGCTATAACATGAGGAGAAATAGAAAAATTAGGCATGGTTGACCACATATGGAGAGAAAATAGAGATATTACCCTCTGTGGGATGAAGATGAAATAATAGACAGAGAACATCACAAAATATGAAAACTTAAGTAATCAGCACATATGCTAGTCTACAAAGATCTCCTAAGCTGACCAAGCATACATATGAATACAATATGGGAACCAGTAATAAAGAGAGCTAGTGGAAAACAATAACAAAAACTTGTGAACATCATGAACATGGGAATAAAGATGAGGACAACAGTCCAAATGATGTTAATATAGTAACAATAATGATTTTAATATAGTTACAATACCTCATCTCAGAAATATAGACAAAAATTCTACCTATTATTTAAAACAAAAAGTTTTGCTTATTATTTAAAACTAAAGTTCCATTTATTATTCATAACATTTTGCTTAAATATTTAAAACAAAAGTTGTTATTATTATTTAAAACAAAGCATTCTCCATATTATTTAATTCAAAAAGTTTCGCTTATTATTTAAAGCAAGAAAATCTATTATTTAAAACAAAAATTTCTAATTATTATTTAAAACACAAAATTCCATTTATTATTTTAAACAGAAATTTATTTTTATTTTATTATAACAAAAAATTCTATTATTTAAAACAAAATGTTCAGTTTAGTATTTAAAACAAGATATAATTTATATTTTTAACAAAAATTTTGTTCTGTTATTTAAAACAAATGTTTTATTATTATTACTAAAAAAATCTACTTATTTGAAACAAAAAATTCTATTTATTATTTATACAAAAAATTCTGTCATTATTAAAATAATTCCTAGCAAAAATGTAAAATCTAAAGTCAATGTCCAAGAATATAGGAAAGGCAAATCCAAGATGGAGATAGAAATATCTGGTCTGTTAGAATCTGTGTTTTTTCTACCATTTTTTTTTAGATAGAATCTGTGAGACCAGAGAAAAATAGAAAAAAAATCTGGTCTGGCAGACCCTATCTGGAGATCATCTCTTTGATAACAGACAGTGAACATTGTTGAAGTGTAAGAAAATTAAAGAAGCAGTATACATCAGCTTGTCAAACAGATGCCTAAGTCAAGCAGAGTGGAGTTTTCTTTGCTCTGCAGGCAGATAATTGGAGACTCTTTCTGTGTATAGTATGGAATACTGTTTGTTAAACAAGTGTTGCATTATCTGTGTACATTGTTGGAAATAAGCCAATCTAGTCAGCATATTATTTTCTTTTTACACACTTTTCTTTGAAAAAGAAATCTGCTCCTCTTTACAGATTGTATACCTAGTGAAGACTGAAAACTGAACTGGTCAAAATGATATCCAATCAACAACAGCAGCATGAAAAATGTGTTTACCTGTCCAAACAACTCATAGAATAATCAAAGATTTCTTTAAGCAAGTGCCAAAATAAACAAGATGAAAGGCTTATATGGTTTGCATCTGGTCAATATTTTAAAAACTTTTATGAACAGTAAACTTAAGCATACCAAGATGAAGAAAATGATAAAAAAACTTTCCTATATATATACAAAGTAAACACCAAATGGTTTAAATCTCAACTACATTATTTATATTCAGCCCAATGAAAAATTATATAATAAACATTTCATTTTTATACTAATATTTATTTGAATCTTGACTACTTTTTTTCTTATTGACATAACATTTTGGCCATCTTTGTCATTGGTTTTCTCAATGTGTTTGCCAACCCAAGTTAAATTCAAACTATTTGCCTCCTTTTTGTTATGAACACATTTTAGATGTTGTGCCCTCTCATCTTCATAAGGTTTCTGCCAATCCAAGTACCCTTAAAGCAATCCTGAATCTTTTTTTTAATCTACAATGGTAAGATAGTTCTCATCTCACAGCACATGTCTAGGGATATTTTGTTTTCTTCTTTTTTTAAGTACTGCTCAGTTCTTGCTGACACTATTTTCACAAATTCTGTACTACCCAACTCAGGGTTTGAACTCACAATTACTATGTCACCAAATCCATGAACCAATCCCCTAAGCTATTGTCCTGTTAAATAAAGTGTTTAGTTCAAAATTCTCTTAGGGTTGACAGACACTTGATGGAAGCCAGATGCACAATAGCTTAAAGGTTGTTATACTAACAACTATGATGAGGACATTAGTCTGAATGTAAATAGTGATAACTCATCATTCCAGAAATTTAGACTGGTTTAAATCTTTTCTGGCTGTACAAGATAAAAAGTGTTACTGCAATTCTACTTAAAATGACAATATTCTTGAGAACATTATTATAAGCTAAAAGTTAAAGAATGTAAAAAGAAAGAACATCTTAAGAATTTAAAGCACATATTTCAAGAGGTGTTTTCAAAACCACATGAACAGGTTTTAATTATTTCATGAGGTAAAGTGCAGCTTTAGATTTTCTCTTGATTTCCCTTCAGACCCAAATGAACTTATTTCATAATGTATAATTCTGGCTTTAACAAACCAATTCCAGTTATATTTTTCTTTTATATGACATGACACCAATGGGAATTTGAGAAATATAGTTTCATATTTTACTGTCTTGAAGTTTTTGTTACAGCCAATGAACTTGAAATGAAAAAGATGGCATTGCTTTTTGTGTGTAAAACTCCAACTTTTTATATTATAAATCAAAATTTAATCATGATAAAATATGAAAATAGACATTTTTAAGAGAGTATTTAGTTCAGTAACATCTTAAAAAATATAGGAAAAAAAATCAGAAAAATCAACCAATTCTTTTCTCCAAATGTGTTTCATCATCTTTTGTACTTACATTTTAATGAAATAAAATAAAAAGAGGAACTTAAATGTTAAAAAGTTTTCTTTTTTTTATATATATGTATATATTCATTTTTAATGTTTGGAACAGCTTTCATGAAAAATAACTTTTTTCTTTGTTGCATACTGAAATAAAATTTATTGTAAAAGTGAAAATGGAATAAATACCTTTTTATTCTTTCAGTGAAGTCTTATCTTCCTTTAAAAGCAATTCTCTTAATTTTATTTTAACTTTCAATACACATATTTCAGTAGTAATGTAAGTTGCTAGGTTAAAGATCAAAAAATTAGACAAGTTCCATACAAAATATACTGTTTTTTTCTATTAAAGTTCCAAAACTTTATATCTGTGATTTCTTGACTGGAACAGATTTATTAATTCCTATCACATTTTTTTATTACTGGTGAGACCAAAGTTTATATGTCCTTGAAAGTTTGGCAGAAGCATGTTTCTTTTTATCAGTTTTTGTGCATGTCTCCTAAAAAACAAAAGTTTCTTAAATTGACTCTGATATGCATTTCAGACTTTGAATTAATGTTTAATTCCTCTCTTGCTATATCCTGAAGTTTTAGATATTTCCAAGTTTCTCTTCATAAAATATATTTAATGATTATTTACACTGTTTACATTGTTCAGACTGTTGTCCTAATCTTTATTCTCTTATCCACAACATTTTGGCCATTGTATGCTTCGGCCTTCTTCAGGAAATATATGTAGGATTTTTGAGGCCATATTATACGTGTATTAGAGCATAGTCTAAGGTCAACATTAGTTACTCAACCCATTGGTTTATGATTCTATCATTAAAATTACCTTATTTTAATAACAAACACTAAATGACAACAAAAAAACATTTGCACTAAAAGTTCACTCATTAAAAAAAGTTGTTTCAGAAGCCCCTCTAGAGTTAGGGGTTCTGAAGCTTAAACATCATTAGTTTCATACTAGATCCACCACTGTATATAACTGTGTTTATGTGGCAGAATGTGGTCAAAATAATATTCTTTGCTGTCATTTTAATTGTCCTGTTTAAGTTGATCACTTCTTTACCTGCAAGCATCATTTTCTTTTAGTTTTCAAATTTTCAAAGAAGCAACATCTCAAAAATGTAATTTTACTCAATATTTCTAATTCCATGTCTTTTTATTTGGCAAGAATTGTTAAGATTGTCAAATAAACTCTGATGAAAGTCAGCCAGTAAAGTATAAGAAATGAGCAGATGGAAATCTCAAATGAATTCCTCATAATCACAATGGATAACAATAAAAGAATAATTTTTAAAAATTCTAATTGAAGAAGATTTAAGTCATTAGGGAACACTGCAATGACAAAACAAGATTAATGTAAGGAAACAGTAATTACAATGTCAAGGTAAAGTATCATGAAATAATGGCTATGTTTAATCAGGATGTATTGACCACCAAGGCAAAGCAAGTGATTACTGAGAGGTCAAACATTTCATGATAGTCTGTGCTATGGCATGGAACTAAATGAAAAATGGTCAGGACTAGTCTGAGAACTGACACCTATTTCCTCATAAAACATGGATAAATTATCTGTTATTCATGCAACCAGCAGTGAACTCAATCATCCTAGCAGTGTTGTAAACAAAGGAGATTCAATAGGTGGACATTTAGTGAAACATTGGGGAACACGACCCAAATAAATTTGGAAGGATAAGCACCAATCCATTTATAAGTCAAGCCATATGCAAACACAGAAGCATTGAATGATCCTACTATTAATCACAGTTGATGACAAGAGTGCAAGTCACCCAAGTTATTCACTTTTAGATAAAGTCACAATGAGAGTTAGCAAATTCAAAAGAAGGCTCATTTAAGATTCTTCTTCTATATGCAGTGGTACTTCAAGACTTTGGCAATCATGGCTCTCCACAATTTCCTATCCTTTGTAGCTTTTGATAAATATTGCTATTGCTAATATCAAAAAAATTACATAAAATCTTCAATTCTGTGAATTGTACAATCAAACAGGAAATGGTGTCAGGTAAAAATGGCACTAGACACTTTAATTCTTTATATTAATGAAAGTTGAAATTGTTGAGGCAGAAAGTCTATTTATAAGACAAAAAATATAGAACGAGAGCTCTATTTACAAGATAAATGAGTCAGGCCAGAAGTTCTATTTATGAAATAGAAGAATTAGGAGAGAAATTCTAATTATGAGATCAAAGAGTTAGGACAGACATTCTAATTTAAGATAGAATCAGAATAAGAGTACTAATTACAAGATATTTGATTTCACCAATTTGTTTTTACTGCTTATCAACCCTTTGTGGGTTATTTAAAGCCAGAAAATATTTTTTTGATTGTAAGAATTTTTTTTGAGATAATAAGGATTTAGTGGCACAATCCTTACAGTTCTGAGTCATTACACATTACACCACCTGCACATCCAAGCTTACAGCACCTGGTATTCCCAAGTGGTCACCAGACTCAGAATTGCTTAACTTGATTGTACAAGAACTGGTAATTTCAACATGATATGGCCATAAGTCTCATTAAAAGAGTGAAGAGCTAGAATAAGTAGTACCCTAATACTTGTGACCTTGTACCAAGAAATTTTCTAAGTGTTTCATCATAAGACATTGGTCAGCAATAGTTAAATAAACCAGGACAACTGACATGATTTCATTGCTCCCTGGATACTCCTCACATGTGGATTCAAGTGAATTCAGCTTGAAAATGATTCAGGTATCCCCTTATGCAGTAAAGCAAATCATCTTGCAGACCATTAATACAGTGGTGATATTGATTTTCAGTGAATACTCCATATTTGTTGTCTTGTTCCAGACAAAACTAAGCTTTGTAAATGCTTGTCAAAGTGCCTCTTTTTAAAGTACTGTTTAGCAAGTTAGTTTTACACACTATTATGCCAATAGGCAATCTGATTCTCACTAGTACACACACTAGGAGCAATTAAACCGATACCTGTATCCACAACTACTAATTCTGTGTTCTTTGTCCCTTTAGGGTGTGAGTGATCATGGCTCTCTGCAACTTCCTATTCTTTGTTGCTCTTAACAGTGTTTGACTTGTTTCTATTTGTCCCACTTTCTTCCTTTTTTGCCATTCATTTACACAATCATATTAGATGGATTACTTTCTGTTTCACTCTGTCTCTCTTGCCTTTAGTATATACTGTGTCAAATTTGCCAAGCTCTATTTTCTCATCATTTGTCCTAAAGGTTTCAACTGTCTTTTTTGATTCTAACATTCCTTTTTGTTTACAGTTTCCTTAAAACTTCCTTATTGTTTACATGCTCTCTCCATAATATTCTCAGCATTCTTCTGCAGAACCACCTCTGTTGACTCAATTCTTGTAGTCATCTGTGAGGAAATTGTACAACATACAAATTATTTTTCCAAGTATCAATGAAAAACAATTTTCTCATATTATTACTAATTTAAAAAATTTTTGAAAATTACAGAGTAATAGCAATTTTTTAAAATAGTTTTCATTAACAAAATTCTTATTTCTTTTTGTTCTGTTAAAATATTTAAAATTTCTAATTTGTTTTAAAAAATGAAGAAATTACAAATTATACACTTGTTAGTGTCAATTTTCACAATATTTTCAGCAAGCAACAGAAGTTTTAGGAAAAAGTTTTCATTACTTGTGGCTATTTTATTTGCCTGTCCACCCAATACTTTTACTTGGCAGAATGATATATAAGCAAAAAGACAAGAAAACTTAATGCTTTTTATCAAATATTTTTATATGTAGAATTAGGCAACTATTTGAAATTTCAAAAACACCCAGCATGAAACTTCTGATGAGATTTATTTTGTAACGAAAGCGAATCTTATAATGCCTACGAGTTATTATTGAAAAAATATGATGTCTTGAAAAATCCATTCATTAAAATCTCACCCACAAAACTTTTACTAAAATTCAAGCCAAAGAAAATTCCACCCAAATAATATTTTCATGAATTTTCTCATGGATGAAGAGGAGATGAGGCAACAGAGATCTGGTTCTATAGAATGATGAAGAGACTACATTGTACACAGCATGTAAAAATAAAGAAGTCTCAAAAAAAAAAAAAAGGACACTTAGAATCATAACAAGAAATTTCTTAGACATATAATGAGGAAGGAGGGCTTGGAGAATTTGACACTCACACTATACAGAGTGCGATGGGTAAATTGTCGCCATTTTATATTTTTAATTTAGTGCATGTATGTTGTTTGTTTTTGTCAACTGCACAGTATAGTAGGGTCAGTTGGGCACCGTCTGTGAGAAAAAGAGCACTATGATGCAATTCACTCCAATGGCATGCTGTACTGTTTGGCATTTATGCAAGAATCTTCAATATGAACATTTAAGAGTGTTTGGGTGTCAATCTCAGGAGATTGCAGAGGATTTGGAAAGAGTTGGATGAGTCTAATAGTGATTACAAAGGTACAGCGGCTCAGTAAACTCACTCTCCCGAATTTGTTAGTGAGGGCCACAGACTCAACATGTAAGCCTACATCTAGTGCCTTGAGAAGGCAGTTTCTGCTCAGAGTCATGAGAGTGGTGGCTGGAAGACCCTTTGTCTGGCAACAGGACTCTGCTTCATGACACACAAGCAGGAAAACCTAATCATGGCTGTCAGACAATTTCTGAAACCACATCACCCCTTACATCTGGACACCTAACTGCCCAGATGGCAACCCCCTTGATTATTATGTGTGGGGTACAGTTGATCAAGAGACCAACAAAACTCCTTGTAACATGAAAGATGAACAGAAGGCAAGGATTAGCGCAGAATTCACCAACAAGGAAACTATCCAGAAGAAATGCAAAAGGTTCTGAAATCATCTGAAGGCTGTGGTTGAAGCCAATGATGACTTTATTGAATAAATTTACTCTTTAGTATTTCCAGAAATGTTTATGTAATTTTGGTAAATATATCTGTGAAAATGAGATGTCAGTGTTATTTTCATTTTTGCATAGTTTAGATTACAATTTATCCATCACACACTGTATATTGAAGGCAAGAGGTACTTAGAAATGCTACAAGTAACCTAAAAAGCTTGAGGAAATGTGTGGCAGAAAAGAGACTGGCAGAGAAGGTGAAAAGATACATGTTACTATGAGCTACAAAATATAAGAAATTGTGGAGAGCTATGATCTCCTGCATTCTGAAGAGAAACAGCATACAGAACAAAAGACAATTTGTTATCCGGGCTGGAGTAAGGAAAAATTGAATATCACATAGAAAGCTGGAACAACTGATATAATCAAGAATTTAGTGAGATATTTATGTGCAGTTATAATGAATGCTTTATGATATTGCTATGGAAATATCAAAAGAACTATTCAAAGATATATTTAGCAAAAGATAACTTGGTTGTTTCTTATAAAAATATAATTTATACATACAATGAATCATAGCTGGCTTAAGATTTATGTGTGGCATATTCAAATAATACATGATGGCAGAGATGCATGTCATTGTGCTGTTTGCAGAGAGTCATTTCATCCATTCTTCTTTCTTTTTTTGTTGGTCTGGCAAGTCAGAGTTTCAGCTATTTAATTTTGGTTCCCTATTTATATTAATGGCATAAACCAGAACATAACCAAACAGGCTGACCAAGAAAATGGAAAATTTGTGTTACTTAAGCCGTTTGTTTAGGCTCATACAGGATTATTACTTCACTCAGTTAGGTGTTGTCTTAACTTGCATTAGCCTTGCATACATTCTACAATGTGTATAAATTTCGGTTTCAATTTGCATCACTGAGCAGAATATGCAAATTCATTTATTCAAGTAGATTTTCTTTTTTTAAGCTATTTAATTTAAATAATAATAATGTCAGATTATAATTTAAACTTAAGGCATATATCTTGTGAGTAAAAATGATTATAGAAATATTAGCTGTTTCCTAATAAGAAAAATGTTAGCATTCATTGTAACTTCTTTTTTTATGGACTGCATTCTTTCAGGACATGCTCTCCACAACTTCCTATCCTTGTAGCCTTAAGTAATGTTTTTTCTTTTACTACATACCACAAGGTTGTTAGGTATGTTACTTGCAGTTTTTTCTGCCATTTGCTTTCAGTATCTCCTGTGAATGTTCAATTTTCCTAGCATTAAAGTTACAAGATATCGTACTGACACTAATAATGATGGTAGTGTATGCTGTTGTGAACCCTTTTTCTACAGAGGATAGATTACTAGTCTCTTATTACGATGGTAAAAATTCAGGCAAGCCTCAATTCCTTAATTCCATCAATTCAGACCTTCACTGCTCAGAACTGTCATGCAATCCAATGTACATGTCGTCATCCTTGTTTCTATCCTAAGAAGGAAGTTTCATTTAGATAGTGTCTTCTCCAAATCTGTTACTCTGAGGAACAGTCTTTTTGAGGAATCTTCCCTGATTACTACAATCTTAACATCTTCAATTCTCAGGCCAACTCCCTTTACACCCTTGACCACCATATTCAGTAACCCTCCACTTTGAGTGTCTCTTTGGCCTTGTATTGCATGAACCATAATAGAAAACATAACAATGTTAAATAGTAATAATCAGGATATAATAATCAGCAGCTTATTGAAGTTTCGTTTACTCAAAGTAACTTTGTCCAAATTTTCATAAGTTGACAACTCTTGAGAAAAATGAGGTAAAAAATTTTTGAAAGCAAAACAAAAAAACAAATCTAAATAATGAATAATGTTGAAGTTGCAAGTTAAATCATCTTTGATTCTCACTAATTAAACACCAACATCTACCAAACTCGACAAATATAAAAATGAGAGAAATATTTATTAAATACTATAATTTCACTTTCCCTTACACTTATCAACTGTTCTGTCTGTGGAGAACAGAACAATTCATTAGCAACTGAAAAGAAAAGCACTTGACTTATTTATCTTGACACAATGCCACTTACATTACAAGTTTGGTAATGACACTATCACACCATATTAGGTGCCAAGTGATATGCAAAAAATTACAATAAGACTCAAAATGCAAGATAATTTAAGATAATCAATTGCATAATCTAAATGACACACTGTGCATTTTGCTTGTAAAAATCAATTTCTAAGTTATGCAATATAAAACCATATTATTCATTATCTTATCAAGATAATATATATGTATAATTGCAATTATCCTATTATTATTCAGTTTGCTCCTTAGTGTGCATGTTACATCCTGCTAAAACCTCATAAATAATGGCTGAGTTCCTTTTTATTGTGATGAAAGACAGAAAAGACATATGACAATATTTGACCACAGTGAGTAAAGGAAAGAAAGCAGAAGAGAAAGAAGATAGAGGAGACAATGATGCTCTGATGCTTTTAACCTCTGCTTCAGTGAAATGGAAAAATTTGTCAATATCAAATCTTTTCATTTATACCCTCTTACTTCTTTAAATAATAACCTGCATTAATACTAATGAATGTTTCTGAAATTTTTTTGTTAAACTCAAATATTTAAAAAGCAATAGGGAAATTCTCACAGGTATTTTATAACCATGGAAATCATAAAGAGCTTATTCAATCATTAACTGAAAAATTATGATTCATCAGAAAAATTCAAATATCAGATCCATGACATTTTCACTTGTATTTCTAGATATAATTATTATATGAAAATGAAAGGACAGAATGTTTGATTTAAAAGATAAGGATTGAAAAACATTTACAAAGAGAAGCACTTCATTTATATGCCTCATCAGGATGTGGATAATCATGCATCTGAACAAGATCCTATGCTTCGTAACTGAAAGCAATGTTTATCTCCTTACTATGGCTCCCATTCCTTATTCCGTCATCCATTTACAGAAGCTCATGAGGTAAGTTATCCAGTGTTTCCCTCTGTTCTGTCACTTTTGCCTTCTATATGTCTTGTGAGTGTCAAAGTCTCAAGGTCTTCTTTCTTCATTATATGTTCCAGAAATGTCAAAAGTTTTTTTCCAATTCTAAATGAAAGAGTGTTTTGTTCCAATTTTCCTTAGACGTTCCACATTACTCCAAGATCAACTTTAAAAATCAGAAACAATCCGAGATTAGAAAGCATTAGAAACATGACTTTAACAATTTGATTCAGAGTAAGTGGGTGGATTTCATAATAATCCAAAATGTAACTTGTTCCCTAATTTTAAGTCCAGAGAATGGTTTCTTAATATTATTCAAAATAATCATCATATTCATTCTACCTTCCACAACTGGGATTTTAAATTTGTTTTCATTTTGTGTTTGATGTATTCATAGATAAATTAGGGTTGGGTTCTCAGGAATTGGTTGAGTGGTTAAAAAATTAACTTTCTCATCATGAAAAGCAGATTCAAACTTCACTACAGGCAGTTTGTCAAACAGGTAACCTCTTGATAATAATAGCCCGAGGAAAAGATAGGGGTATTTAGTACCATTGACAAGTGCTTGAAATGAATAAAGGTTTGAACATATTGGCCTTTTTCAAATCCTGAAATTATGTGCTCCCTTCAACAAATCCCAACTAAGTTCCACTCAATATAGTTACATTATAAACCACTGGTTGGCTGTATGGTTGTTTAAGCAACAAATGTGCCTGTGCATGCACCTATAACAAGGATTAGCTAGATCTTCCCTAACAGACTGGTTGTTTCTACTTGCAAACATTGACCAAGTATGTGGCTGTTGCAGAGGTCATCTGTTTTGTAGGAATGGCAGTCAGTGTATACTTGACTTCATCAACAGGGCAAAAATACTTCCTTACTTTTCCAGCATTAATAATCAGCAGGGTACATCCAGAAATCCCAGCTGTCACAAAAGCCTTTACCCAAGCCCTATTTGGGCTCTTTTGCTATACTTCTTTTCAGTGGCCAGCTCTCTTTTTCATTTTTCTATTTCAACAGCCTCTACATTTAAGGGCCAATCTTTATCACTTTTCATTTTCAGCATTTACAACCTTCAAGTCCAGCTTGAAGAGATACACACGACCCTTGCTGCAGAAGATGAGGCCTGTTCCGGCAGCTTAACTCCAATTTCCCCTTCCTCTCATGAGAACCAACATAGAAATCTTTCGTCAAGTCACCTACAAAAGGAAAACTACATACCATCCTTCCAGCAGAAGACGAGGCCTGACCTAGAAATTTCCCAATCAGATTTCTCATTCCTCCAATGAGAACTAGCAGAGAAATCTCTCTCAACAAAAAGAACTACTCCAGAATGTAGTTAACTGAGAAAGCCAACTCCTCCACCAATTTTGCACTCTCTTTCAACCAAAAATAAAAGCTGTTATTTCAAGGTTTTGGTTTTGTTCATTCCACTCCTGTTGCTGGGCATAAATACAGGTGCAACCAGGAAAAATTCATCACATGTTCTCTCTGGATTTCTGGGATGCAGAATTATCAATGTTTACGTTATTTACCTGCAGACTTTTGTCATGGCAATGGACATGGACAGTGCAACAATACTTAATGAAGGTCAGAGGGTACAACAGCCAAAATATTGTGATCACAAAAACAAAGATGAGAGAAATAGTCCACAGGTAAATTATGTGAATATTGTTCCATTTTATAAAAAAATTATCATTAGCATTTCTCTTGGTAAAATCAAGTATTAGTATTTTTAATACATACACACACATATATATGTGTGTGTGTGTGTGTGCATATGTTTTTTTGTATGTATATATTTATGCAGATATATGTTGGTTGTGTGAGTATTTATGTGTATATATTTATGCAGACATATACATACGCAGATATGCATACTCTTAGATACACAGACATACAAAGAGACAGATAGATAGATGGAATATGCTTTACATGTCATTTTATGTATATTACTTATTTGTGAAAATGTATGTTTACATACTGACTAAAGGTGAAAGCCAAACAATTTTTTTCTCTACAAAATGCCCTGTGGAGAATAAAGAAGTTACAAACAAATGTCAGAAAGCTTGGAGATCTCCAAAACATCGCAATCAACATGATTAGGCAAAAAACAAAAAGTACAAATAAGAAAAAAAAAGTCACATTTTGACCAAGTAAATTGCCTTAAAATTATTAGATCAAAGCTTTTGTAATGCCTACAGCCGGCTAAGTGCTGTGCAAATTGGAATACTACTCAGCCACTATTTCCCTGTAGACTCTTGTCCATAAATCGGTTGGCTCCTCTTCTGAATGCTGCACTTTGAATGTAGCTTTCATTTTATATGTTTACTTATTTAGTTTTCAATGTCTAAATTTGCTGTCACCCCAGGCTACTCTTGCTGTAAAATAGTGCATCCTCTTTTTGAATGGCTAACCCCATTATTCAGGATGAGGACGCTCTGACTAAGCGCACCATTACCTATAACTTGCCAGTTTTTCTTCAACATTTTATTTCTTATTTTTACTTGCTTTCTTTAAAGTCTTTGCTTAACTTTTTTTTTCTTTCACCTTCATTCACCTTTTCTTTATTTCACTTCTCTAAATTTTGCTGATTTTTTCCCCTCTTTAATTATTTCCTTCTCCTCCTCTTTCACTTGGATTTTTCTTTCTACTGCTGAATATTAATAACAAGATGTCTTATACAGAGACTTATCTCTATCAAATGTTTCTCCAGTTCTAACCTTTACATTCTCTCACCTGCCTCAATAACTTGACTTTTCATCTAGCCGCGGGGAATGCATCTTCATCCGAAACTGGTTAGAGAGCAGTCACTTGTAAGAAATTGCAACCAAAAAAGGATATTTTTTTTTATTTTGTGGTAGACATTCAAGAAAAAAAGAAAAAGATTTATTGTCTGACAACACGGATAAAAAAAAATAAAATAAAATAATGATACAAAAAAAAAAAACAAAAAGGGAAAAACAAAATCAGACAAACAAGAAGCAATTCAAAAACATATTCTAAATTTTGGAGTAATTTTTTCATTTCTTCTTCCCTTTCTCTGCTTTGTTTTCTCAACAATATATTTTTCTTTCCCTTTTCCTACTTTTGCCAACAGAACAATAATTTTTCTCTGCTGGTTTTTCAACCAATGGTTTACAAATAAAAAGAAAATAGCTTAAAAACAAAATTTTACTTGTTCTGTCAATCTATCAAAAGACGTCAGAACTGAACTGATGTGCATTGAACTGATATGCAAAGTCTCTAACTCTAGAATGGTAGCATTCAATCTCATCTAACTTATGAAATGAAGACCTACTGTCAAGTCAGTGAGTTTCATGATTTTAACCCTGCTTTTCCAATTTTGACTTTCTCAAAAAGTTATTATCTGTAATAGAAATATCAAAATTTATCAAATATTTGAAAGCTAAAATACAAAGTTTCCAAGTTTTGTCTGAGGTCACATTCAAATTTTACTGTTTTTTGTTGATCATATTGATATAAACATTTCATTTAATATAACGAATTAGCATCTCAGACTCAGTGGAAGTTTTGTCAAATCTAATTATTTATTGTTTAATCTGCAATTTTTCTATGACCTAGCAATATGTTGATGCTTTTCACAAGAGTGTTTTAACAGAGGTTGGAAAGGGCAACATGAAAACCGAAGACACAGTGGCATAGTAGAAGTTGCATTCCCAAAGTTAGACAAGGTATTAAGAAACAAGAAAATTTCATTAGAAAATAAGAAAAGAGTACTGTACTGTGTTATAATATCAGTCCTCCTATATGGCAGTGAATGCTGGACAATCTCCTCAGAAATGAAGAAGAGACTTAAAGCAACAGCAGGTCACTGGAAATATCATGGGCCAAACATGTGATCAGTGACAAAGTCTTAGAGAAAGTGGAAACAAAAAGTACACTTATACTGATCAGGAAGTGAGAGTTGAAATTTCTAGGCCATATGAGGAAAGAGAGATTGGAAAATTGGATGATCCCAGGACAGATTGAAGGCAAGAGGGAGAGTGAAAAATGAGGCATAACTGACATAACGAGCTTGTGTAAGTGGCAGAACAGGTTTTAGGAGAGATAATCAAAAGATAAAATTTTCTAAGAGCTACAAAGGATAGGAAATTGTGGAGAGCCATCATCACTGCCATCCTAAAGTGATAGGATGCATAAAAGAAGAAAGAATAAACCCTAAGAAAGAATAACTTAGTTATTGAATAATTATTTCTACAAATATTCTCTTGACAGAGGAATATTAATATGAAACACATGATAATCATTTAATCATAAACAATTACATAAAGAGTAAATAATAATTTAATTTTATTACTAAGCTTTCAATATATACATTCAGGCTAATGTCCCCCTTTTGGATAAAGCCTCCTACTGTCCATCTTGCCTTCAATATGCTTTGTGTGTACTGTAATATTCTGTGCTAATAGGAATATATACTTGAAAAAACAAGGTGGATAAAATAAGTAAAGGTTTATAGTACAAAACCAATACAATAAGAATAAAGGTAACAGTTATGCACAAAGTTGTCACAAGTCAATCCAGTAGTGAGTGTTACTATTGGAAGGTTGGTGGTTTTCACATAAGTCTGAGTCATACTCAACAGATCCCAGCTATTCTCTGTAGTCCATTGACTTACAGATACATATAGGAAGTTACTGCCTATAGTGTAGTCACTCATGGAGGTGACAGGTTATTCCATTACATCAAGTACCAATTTCTCCTAGCTTTCTTTCTTGATTATGCATCCAAAAAATTTAAGCTATCTCTGATTTCTATTATAAATATTATTTTTGTTTCCAATTTCCTTCAGTCTTCTTCATTGCTTAAAATCTCCGTCTTTGGTATTCTCAGCATCTTTCTGTAGAGAAAATTTCTGTTGCCTGCAGCTTTCTCTTCATTTGTTAGGAATTTTCAAACATTCACTGCCATACAAGAGGACTGATATTAACCAACAGTTCAGTATATTTGTCATGGTTTCAAATGAAGTTTTTTCTGTTTCTTTGTATTTGCTTAGTTTCTGGAAGGCATTTTTTGATATTCCAACATTTTCTGGATTACAGTATCACATTTTCGATTGTCTGTTAAAACATTTCACAGATATATAAACTTAAGCTTTACAAAATGGCTTTTACTTCATGACCTGTACAATCTAATCATAGTAAAGGAAAGCAAGAAGAAAGGACTAAACATCAATTGTAAGAAGGCAGAATGTATGATTGTCAGCAAAAGAAACAACATAAGAATTACTAATTGGAGATACGAAAATCAAACAAGTTCAAAAAGTTAAATACCTAGAAAGTGTTTTAAGAGAGGTTAGAAATATTTATAATCATTTATCATATATGATAAACAATGACATAAAGAATAAATAATCATTTAATTTTAATATTAAGCTTACATTATTTACATTGCTCATCTTTGTTACTCTTATCATATTTCCAGCATGGTGCTCTACAGGCTTCTTTAGAAGACTGATCCTGGTAACCTTCAGAGATTTTTAAAATGAATTCTTTATTTCATCTTTTGGAATAGATTGTCCCTTTTCTGCTGTCCATGTCTATGGATATCTTATTCTGTTTTAGGTCTGCTCAGCTATTGCTTGCTTTATTTCTCCTGATGCTGAGTCTGCACTACTTAGCACTTGAAATCTCTCCATAATCAATTTGTCAAAGACGTGAGTTCCTGATGACTATAGTCTGGGAAGACAATTCCAGTATGTGGCACTGTGCCTGAAAACCATACCCCATGCTGATCCAAGGCTAGTGAGTGAAACTGATTAGATGAAACTGTTTGGAATTAATCTATAATGGTACTAGCATGAAGTCACAAGTCATCGTGACTGAGTGTTTGAGGCTAGGGAACATGTTCAAACTGTTGATCATGCCAGATTATGCAATATTTCCCAGAAACTGTAACAAAGATATGCTCAGCATAGTTGCAATATAAATCACAGGTTGTTTTAGTAGGTGATTTTTTTTACTCATGTTCACCGCATACAAGGCTCAAGAGCCACTCGAAGTAGAGCGCTATTGATGGAGTTTATTGTGAGGATAGTAAGTGTAAGAACCACAGTTTATGAGGATATGTGGGAAAGATAACAGTTAAACTTAAACTTGAACAGCTTGCGAGCTGGTTCTAAAAGAAGTGGTTTATGGGTTTATCATTGGAAACTTACTTCTCATTAATGGAATACAAAGGGAATGAGGGTGGTACATCTTAGCGGTGAAGGTTACAGTTGGTGGAACTAAGGAATGTTGCTTGTCAGAACTTTTTTTCATAGCAATAGTGACAAAGCAGCACGAGGCTTACAATATTTCATCTGTGGGAAAGGGGTTATAAGGAGGAAAGTAATTCATCCCCCACAAGGCCGCATAGATGCTTTTGGACTCTATAAAGATTAGAAAATAAAGACTGGGCAGCTCAATTTTCAGCCTGATCTGGCTCTTGTAAAGATAGAGCATGCCTAGAAGAATCAGATACTTACTAGAGCGGTACAGGGAACTGATCATTTTTCTATCATCGTTAGCTGTAACAGGGATTAACAAGTCAGCATAGCAGACAGACATACAGATATAGTCAATTCTGAAGTCATCAATAGACTAATCAGTTAAATAAATAGGTTTAGGTATTAGTCTATTGGTAACCTCCATTATTCGTGTATAAGAATGGGGGTAAATAAGTGCCAGACATGGAGAGAAATGTAGTAAGTGTGTTTATAATATAACAATAAATTTAAAAGAGAATCGTTACAGAATAGAGAAAAAAAAGAAAAAGAATAAATACAGTGTATAAAGACTGTTACTAATATTCCCATGGTCATATTTTTTCTGTATGTAGGGAAATGCACTGAAGCACTCAGGCAAAACATCTTTAACTGGATAATGATGAATCAGATAGCTAGTAGATTGATCTAAGTTAATGGATGTCTCAAAGAGCTGCCGCCAACCTCATTATCGAGCCCATTAGAGGCAGTATTACATGACCATCATGTCAGGATAATTGTTCTCCAGGAAAAACACTACTGTCAAAGTATTTCCTCCTGCCTGTTTGTTTCATCGTCTCTTGGACATTAGTGACATGCTCAGCCAAGCTGAGAACAGTTCAGCTTTATCATTGAACACACACAGTCACAGTAGGAGACATGATTGTTAGTATCTTGATAATCAGTTCAGCTAATTGTAAAAGGCTTCAAACAAAGATGACATGTGACAACAAGTGGATGAATTTCTTACTTTATTATTGTCTCTTGTTTGATTTAATCAAACAGGATATGTTTTTTATTTTTATTTGCTTTGCCATTTTTATATCAAGTCCAGCTAATGAAATAAATATAAAAAAGTTTTTTTTTTTTTATATATATATAAAAACCTAGTTAATAACATTATACAATGTTTACCTTAAATATCTGTTTAGATTTCTGAGATGAGGTAGTGTAATTATTTACACTCCGTTCCTAAGATATAAAGGCATTGGTTGAAGTAATCCAATGACTTGATGCAAAGAGTTCTGAGTTCAATACCTGGCCACAGTAGAGATGAACAAAAACTTGGTGAGTTGATTTACTAAAAGGAATTAAATGAAACTGAGATATTCAGAAAAGGCAGAAATAAAGGGTTTGGTTCAAAATTCCAATGAACATCACCTGAAGAATTCCAGAACATAAAATGCCTGAAATGTAATGAATATGCCAATAAAGATGAGGACATCAGTCTGAGTAATGTAAATAGTGTAAATAATGCTTACTTTAATATCTAATCAATAAAATTCCTTTGTTTTTTGATTTTCAATGAATTTCTACTGTCATTTCAATAATTTATTTGTTAATAAAATTATTTATAATATGTCAATTCACCTAAAGCAAGGCAATATAGCCACTAAGACACAAAATGTTACTAATAATTGATACTGCATTTAAATCTTTGAAGATCAAAGTTGAATCGGGAGAGAGTTCTACAACCAAGAAGTGTGACAGAAGAATCTGTTAGCATAGAATTTGCAGTTACATCTAGCCATTTCAACTGTAAAATAATGAGACCTGCACTCAAATTCATAAAGTCTAAGTACCACAGAGGAATGTTCATCAGAAGTATTACCACAAAACTATTTATAGAAATGGTGCAGGGAAGCTGTGGTGGGAAAGTGACTGAAGCCGGCCTTGATTACTGTCACAAACAGCTACATTGTGGTCTGGCTGTGCTGGCCCATTTTTGGAAAAATAGGACATTGTCATTTACTAGAAATATATAAAAATAAATAGAGTGAGAGCAATTTTTCATGAGTGTTGCCATTTTGGTTACAACTGGATGCTCCACAGTACAGACTAAACTAAACAATATCCAAAACTCACAATAAAAATATATCACAAAACAGGTTGTATTGTTTATAAAGATATATTTTTTGGAAATAGCCTTAATGCTAAGGCCTGGCATTTTATATTGTCTTCATAACATATGTATAATGTTAAAAGCAGACAATATACATTTCTTGATGATGTAGAAGTACATCCAAAGCAACAGAAATGTTGAAATTTAAATTGTTTCCTTCTATCACCAAAAAGAAATAGGAGAATCAAAGAATATCACTAAAGTTAGAGGTTAGAAATACATAAGAAACTAAAGCCCTTTTTCCCTGTTCACCAATATCTAATTATGGACTAAAGTATAAACATGACCAATATCTAATTATTCACTGAAGTATAAACATAACCAATTTTTACCTGTGGTCTGAAGTATAAACATGAGCCAATTTTTTCATATCAATTTTGCTTAACTATCCTGACTTATTCTCCAAATCATGTGTAATAAAAAACAGATTTTGACATGAAATAAGACTAGTTTTGATATATTGCAAGATTCAACCCAACATGTTACCTATATGGAATTGCTTTAAAAGGCAGTCCACTGGAAACTACAAACATGATTATTGTTTTATAATTCTCTTCAAGTGACAACCTTAAAGTTAATGAAAGTTATGATGTATACATTTACTAAATCCTTTCCTTTGATATAATGTGATATATAAACAGTTAAAAAGTAATAATGTAAGATTACCCTTATGTTTAGATGACTATGAAAATGGCTTGTTGCCAAGCTATTGGTAGATGTTACTGAGACCTTCATTCCTATGCACTAACCATCTAGACATATTATTCCAGATTATTTGCTTTTATTGCTGAAAATATTGTTGCCATTGAAAGTATTTTCTATTGGATTTTCATTTGTGCATCAAAACCAAATGAAGCCTTTGGTCTTATGAAATTCTGGCTGTTGTTTTCATACTAAAATGCATCTTCATGGGAATTTTATTGAAATTCTGATCAGGAATGAACAAAGAACATATTGTATAATTGCATCAGTTGAGAACTGTTCCAAGTTAACCCAAAAATATCCCAAAGGATAGATATTTGAAGAATCTATTTTAAATCTTGCTACAGTGAAAATTGATATATCTACTTTCATGTAGTGTAGATTGTTGGGTATATTAAAAATAATGCAATAATTTGGAATGTTTTCACATTTTACAATCATTTTGATTAAATATATCCATAAATGCAGATTTCCATTTTCAAGATCTTTCTTGTTAATATTTTACTTGAACATTTTATGCTTTTTTTATTTTATATGAATGAAACATTTACTTTATCTGAAAAAAAAAACAAAATCCTGAACAGATATATAAATTAAATTGATTGTTTATCGTGGCTTATGAACCCTTAAGGCCAAAACATTTTTGGATTGTAAGAATAATTCATTTTGTTTTGCAAGTGTATATTGTATAAACATTTTTGGAGATAATGATTTTTCCAAATACTCATCCGACTATTTAAATCATAGCTGGAAGAGATGACATGGATTCTTACATATTCCAAGTGTATTTGCACATAAGTGAATTTAACAATCTTGTCTGAAATTTTAAGTCAGCATTCATTTTCAGCATTACACCGCCCACAGATTAAAAATGTACCCTTTTACTAAATAAAACAAAAAGGCAAGTCTATGACAAAAATTAAAATTACTTTTAATTATCATTAAAATTATAAAAAAATAATTAAAATATTTGTAAATATTAATTAAAAGAATTAAATTAATAGAGAATGAGCAACAACATTGCCTCCTCTGATCAATACAAAACCCATACATCTTTGAATGTCTCATGACTCTCTAAATTAGCATCAAATAAAATCTTATTTATTTGATTATTATTCAATGTGATAAAAAGATTTTTTTGCATTCCTGAACAAATAGGTACAGTGTAACCCGGATATAAGAGACCCGGATATAAGATAGATTTTCTCTGGTCCCAAATTAGAGCCATACCTAAACAAAATAGACCAAACTCGGATATAAGAGAAACCCGGATATAAGAGACTTCTTCTCCGGTCATGGCAATTCTCTTATATGCGGGTTACACTGTAACCCGGATATAAGAGAGTTGCTGTATCAGCAAAAGGAACATTATTATTATTATTATTATTATTATTATTATTATTATATTAATTAAAGTCTGTCTATATTTCTGAGATGAGGTATTATGTACAGTATTTACATTAGTCAGACTATTGTCCTCATCTTTGTCGCCATTTTTGTCACAACGTTTCGGCCGTTGTACGCTCCGGCCTTCTTCAGGTGGTTAGAATTTCAAACCGAACCCTTTATTTCGATCACTGGGGTAGTCTGTTCTAGTTCCACGAGCCATGTTTGATGGATGTCAGTTATCAGTTATCTCCTGCTAATTTACCCTCCGAAAGTTCTCCACTGCCTTAACCGGGTATTGAACTCACACTCTTTGGGTCTGTCACTGGATCTAACCAACGCCTTTATCCACTGTGCCATGTGTCCCTGAGGGTTCTGTTCGAAATTCCAACCACCTGAAGAAGGCCGGAGCGTACAACGGCCGAAACTTGACAAAAATGGCGACAAAGATTAGGACAATAGTCCGACTAATGTAAATACTGTAATTAAAGTCTACATTACACTGTTAAGACAAATGAATGTTTTCTTTCTATATTTGGTTTTAACACATCTCAGCCAATACATTCTGCACTAGGGTTTCTTTCATCCAACACCTCAAGTCGTTCTGAAAAGCAAATATTAATCTAACTGAAGTATTGTCAGATCTAGACTTCTATATGGATGTCGCTCATTGTGTCCAAAACATTTAGAAATATCTGAACTACAAAGAACTATTTTCTCAGATCAATAATTAAAAATTGGTTCAATTGAATGAATCCTCAAGGTCAGTGTTTTTCAACCTTTTTAAGAAATGACACACATAGGAGCAAATGAAAATATCACAGCACACTGAGAAAACCCTTTAAAGGGTATGCACTTAAAAGCTATGAAATAAAACTATAGACTATTTGTGCAGCTTATTTTGTGTCAAAATTGTGCCTGATGTTTTTTTGCGATTTCATCAACGTTTGGTCGAATGTGTGATAAGCAGACTCTCATTTCTTCTTCAGTTAAACATAGTCTTTCTCATTTCTTATTTTTGATGTTATTTAGAGTTGAGAAGCCTAATTCAAATAACTAATAAGTAGAAAATTGCAATGAAATTGATAAAGTCTTTTTAGCTAATGTGGGATAAAAAGTTTAATACTTACTCATTTTTTCATTTACTAATGCTGCACCATTAATACTTTCACACACAGACACACACACACATATATATATATATATATATATATATATATATATATATATATATATATGTTATGACAATATTTTGTGGCTACTTAAGAGGATTGTGTGTCACTGTGGTTGAGAATCACTGCTTAGAAAACCTTCTTTTGACTTGGACTACAGAACAAAAAAGAATTTTACCAAATAACAAACTTTATTATTTGAAGACTTCTAGCAGTAACAACTAAAATGGGTAGCATAAATTGATGAGAAAATAACGACATAATTAAGATGTTAACCTTCCACACAGCCTTAAACAAAAGGGTTAGAAGGAAACCCTCATCAAAGAATGATAACAGTAGACTAGAGAAATCTATTTTCCTGGAAAACTATTTCAAGAGAGAAATTTTATAAATTTAAAATGGTAGTCATATTAATTATTCAGTTAATGAATGTCACATGTTTCCTTATCAGGAAATTTTCATCAGGTCTAATTCACAGGAATAAAAAATCCATTTGCTCCAAGGAACTAACAAAAATGATAACAGAAAAATGGCCTCTAAGATCGTTCTAAATTGCAAGTTGCAGCAATGTCTAAACAAAGTTGAGTATATTAATGACTCTTCTTACAGATACAGTTAATGCAAAGATTCATCTTTTTTTAAAATCAGTATCACCCCATGCAAGGCAGTAAAGTCACTAAGATGCAAGGGGTTACAGTGTGTGGAAAAATTAGGGACAGAAACATTAATAATGAGTGAAAAGAGTAACCAGGAGGACTGTAGATAGTGACTGACATTGCATTTACATTTTCAATGGAAAGCATGGAGCCAGAAGGGAGTTCCACAGGCAAGAAGTGCAAGAAAAGAAACGGTTAGCATAGAATTTATGGTTATATCTAGCCAGTTCAACTGTAAATTGATGAGATCATGACACCAGTCTAGTACTGCGCTCAAATTCAAAATGTTTACGTATCATAGTGAAGAGCTCATACAAACAATTACCATGAAAGTATTTATAGTAAACGCACAGACTGGTAACCTTATGGTGTTGGGAAAGTGACTGAAGCTAAGCTGCCAGATTAGGCCCAATAATATTGCTGATTCTTAAATACCAGACTATATGTGGCAGCAATATTCTAATCATGGGTGAATGGTATCTTTCAAACCACGGCAAAGTGAAACAATGTAAAACACAAAGACATACGTTGTATTCTTTGGGCTATCTCTTTTTTAGCTATCTTTGCATATAATATCAGTCAGTTATGTGCCATGTGTGATACATGCTTAAGCGATCATATATTTTTTGATAAATGACTGATGAGGCAGATTTTTCTCCACAGTAGGTTGTCATTTCTTTTTGCAGTACACCAATTGCCATCCAAGGCTATAGAACCTGGTCTGTCCTGCTATTTACCCATATCTGGGGGGAGAAGAAGAGGATTCATACCTTTCCCAAGGGTATTAGCATGTTAATGAATGTAATGGATTTGACTGGAATTTGAATTCAGTTCTCCAAATCCTCAATCAGAGCCACTATCCATTATTCCACCATGCCTCCCTTATATATATATCAATCAATCTCTTTTTCATTTATACTATCTAGAAGAGAATGATATATAAATTTCTGTACATTAGAACAATGTTAGACAGTTGAATGACAGCGGCAAAATTCTTTGAGGCACACTTTATCCTCTAGAATGACTTCATTGGACTAAAGTAATGTTTCTATTGATGGAATTATGTATGTGTAGGAATAGAAGGGAGAGATATAAATATAAGTATCAATTATAATTATGTACCGAGGGGAAACACTGAAGATAATGGGAACACTGAATTTAAAAGTGTTTCTTTTTTTTTAATGAGATCAGCTAAAGTGTGTCCCTAAATGCACCTGATTAAAAAAAAAAAGAAAAAAAAAAGAAGAATTTAAAACATTAAAATTTAAAATTTGTCATTTCCACATCTTCGGCATTTCCCCTCAGTACATAATTATAACTTCCATTTCTAAACATATATAATGCCATCAATTACTTTAGTCTGATGAAGTCCTTCTTGAGGATGAAATGTGTTATACAGAACTTTTTCACTTTGTCATTCAATTTCCAAATGGATAATAACTGTAACTTTTTGCTGTATGAGTTTTCTCATTTGCATGACTGATACAAGGTGATATTTTCTTCCTTAGGAGGATTAGTGGGAGATGATAACAAGAGGAAGAGGAAGTCATGAGGCAGAGTAATGCTTGTAACCATCACCCACGGAAGAAGGGAATTCCTCCAAATTATGAAGTAATTTAATTCTCAGGACCCAGACAACGGAGATGGCAGGCAGGGGTGAAATTCAAATTCCCCAATTGCACTGTTCCCCATTCTGGCTTGGGTGAACATCAATAAATACGAATGCCTCAAAACAAGAAAGCAAAGAGTCTGTTTCAGCCACTGGTCATGATACACCCAATATGATTATCTGTTGACAAGAACCCCTGACTTTAGCCTTGTGCCGAACTTCACCAAATCAGCAAAATGGACTTTAACAAATCAGCAAAACAAATTTTACCAAATCAGCAAAGCAAACTTTACAAAATCAGTAAAATAAACTTTACCAAATAAGCAAAACCTTTAGCAAGTCAACAAAAGTGTCATGTCTGAGTTACAAGCGTGTTGGGCTGATAACTGTTTGCATGTGGACTCTTGATTTAACTAATTACTGTATGAAGGATTTGATATAAAAATAGTATTTTTTAATTTATTCGAGTGTTGTTTTCTTACTTTATGTCTTTGCCCTGCTTGGATCAGCTCAATATGAAGATACCATACAAATCACAAAATGAATGTTATCCTGCTTGACCACTCTTCGAGATCTTTCTGCATTAATGCCAGTGTCCCCCAGGGCTCTATCCTTGGCCCAACATTGATCTTAATTTGCATCAATGACCATACTGATGGCATCAGTTCTCAACCCGGTATCTATGATAATGACATAACTATTTACTGTAGTAATAGTAAGCCTGATCAGTTCAGATAAGGTCTAATTGACAGTTGATCTCAAAATTGACCTACAATCTGTTGTTAACTGGAACAAGAAATGGTTTGATACTTTTAACACTAACAAAATGAAACTGCTCTTTATCAATCATCTGAGAAACCCCTTTCTGCTTAAAATTAGCATGGCTGATGCTAACCTCCAGGAGTGACTCGTTGCATATTTACAGGCTAACATTTTTCCACCGACATGAAGTATAATTGTGTATCATTAAAACTAAGAATAAAATGCTTGTGAAATTACCAATTTGTTAAGTTTAATCCAATTTTCTCTATGGTTAAGAATTTTTTCTAGTTTGGTAGATATATTCTTATTTTCATACATCAGCTCAATCTATCATTTTGTCAACTATTCAATTTATATCTCAATGTTACTGTTTCTTGCCAGTACTTTCTGCTAATATTTGATAATGAGTGGTTTCACTGATAGCATAATGGTTATGAATATAAACATTATTCAGAAAATGGAATTGGTGAACCAAATTCAAATTTCTGCTTTAGCTGCTACATTTACTTTTGCAGATGTACCCTTGGGAAAGGCTTGAAACTATCTCTTTAACTTACTAACTATGATTTAAATAGCAGAGGTAACTGAACTCTTCAGATGTGGGTGTCAGCCATTCTCAAAGAAGGATGACTCTGAATTCAAAACCATGGAGAAGGCAACAGGAAAAATTTCACTGTCTTTGTCAGTTAATAGATATCGAAAAGGAAACAGAAGAATCATGATCACCTAAATCCTGATGGGGTATAGGATTTAAAAAAAAGACAATCTTCCTCCAAAAGTTCAAGTTGATCAAGAATATCAGACAAAAACTTTAGCCAAATGGAAGGATATTGATTAACAATTAGTAGATTTTGTTTTTTCTTGTTTAGAAACTGGTCATTACTTTATGTCATTGATATCATGAATTGGGAAAAACAAGATAATCAGTAGGAGACATATATCAATATTACAAGTTCAGTTTCAAACTTGACCTTTATAAATAAAAAAAACAAGATTGAGGTAAGCGTTTAAGGGGTTAGAGGTCAATCTGGTATTGTATTTATATCATGAACAATACCCCTTCTTCTATGTACCATTTCCCTTCTGGATATTGGCCATCTCTACAATTTTCTGTTCTCCGTAGCTCTTAATAAATTTTGTCATTTTATCTCTCCTAAACCTCAGTCCATCATCCATTGTCTCAGGCTCACTAGGTAGGTTATATATTGTTTTCCTCTGTCCAGCTTGTGCCCTGTGAGCATCAAATTTTCCAAACCTTCTTTCCTCATTTTGTGCTCTAGAAATGCCAGCTATCTCATCCTGATGTTAAGTATAAGTGTCCTTTTTGCTTCCATTTTCTCTAAAACTTTGTCATTGTTCGCATGTTTGGTCCATGGTATTCTCACCATCCTTATGTAGAACCCTATTTCTATTGCTTCAAGTCTCTGCAACTTCATCTGTAAGGAGATTATCAAGCATTCACTGCCATATTGGAGGACTGAGTTGACATAAAAGTTCAGTACTTTTTTCTTGGTTTCTAATTAAATTTTTTCTGTTTCTCAGTACATTGCTTAACTTTCTGAAGGCATTCTTTCTATCCCAATGTGCCTAATGCTGAATAATCGATAAAAATGATTCCTCTAAAATATTTTCCATTTCTAACAATCAGAGCAGTTAAGCAGTATCTATTTTTCTGTCTCAAGTAAAAACAAGACAAGAATTCAAATGCTGATCAATAATTCTATGTTCATGTAGAATCCATTTTCTAGTTTATGAATGTTCCAAACACTTATAAATAAAATACTATGGCTGACCAATCACACAAGCAATAAAAAGATGAGTAAACTTCAAACGTAGTTCAAATGTTGCTTTAACATTGTTCAAAAGGCAGGAGATTTACATCCATACAATATATAATAAAATGATATGAAACAATATTTTCTTCAGGGGAAGGGCTAAATCTAGTTACAATTGTTTAAAATATAAATAAGAATCATCAAAATGTATTTATTAGATTTTAAAATTTAATTCCAATGTACAAATGCAGAATAAATAAATGTCAAGTACAGAAGTTCCTTTAAATATTTGAATACAGAGTCAAAATTCTGAATAAAGATTAGTGTGATTTTATTTTTTACACTATGAGGCAAAAATTCAGAGAACAACCTGTGTTATTAACCTTGTAATAGTCATTATTTCTAATAAACCCAATAATATTGCAAAATTTCTAGAAAAGTTTCCATGCTTTGAGAAAAAAAGTTAGCCTTCACTGATATAAAGTCTAAAAATAAAATTATAAATCTAGTAAAGATTAAACAAGGCAGTAAGGTAACAAAAATTCCAACTCTGAGGTAAAATAACATGGTCCAAAGTCAGAAAGTGTACCACTGTATCATCCAGACTGCAATCATACATATCAAAACTTACATGGACAGAAAATGAAAGAATTGGGTTAATTCTTTTGCTGTTAAAAATCTTTTGAGATGATTCAAATATATTTTACAAATGGCTAACAGCTGTCTGTTTTTTTTCACTTATAACTTGTAAACCCATTTCCAATCCGACACCCCAATTAATTCAAACTTTATTATATCCATTAATTAATTCTTTAGGAATTGGCTTGTTTATGTTTCGGATATGAAACTGAACAGACATGACCCTCAAGAAAAATAATCTGAGTGAAAGGATGTACTTTCCTTAAATAGGGTAAAAAGAACCCTGCTTACTCTGAAGTCTTGAAGCAGTGAAGCATGGTTAGATCAGACAGTAATTTCCCCCAAAATGGAAGATGCACACTGAATCCATTCCAGAGAGCATATTTTTATTAGTTAGATTTCTTGAATGGTAAACACTGATAGATGTAAAGCTTTTTAATAAATAAATAAAAAGGCAGCATCTCTTTCAAATAAGAAAAATATTTGAAGTAACAGGAGTTGAGGATTGGAAATGGATGCACACATATATATATGTATATATATATATATATATATATATATATATATACGCACACACACACACACACATATACATACACACATATACATATATATACACATAAATATATACATATATATATATACACATATACATATATATACACACACATATATATATATATATATATACACAAAAGATTTTGTATATTGCCTTAAATATACTAAAATACTTTCTTGAAAGGATCCCTTTTGACCAACAGTTCCTTAGAACACATGAGTACCTTATTAAATAGACAAAATGTATATATTTGGTTTCTGAGTGAATTTGTTTCACTTTGTTTAACTATGGTACCAACATATTCTTCTGAAGTTGTGAAGGTTGAAAAAGTATCCTTTAAAATATATATATATATATATATATATATATATATATATATGGCTATTTTTGTAGTGATTTTATAACATATTTATGTTATAATATTTAAATAAATGATTATACCTGCTCTACTCTGTATTGAGCACTCTTTAAAGAATAATAATGGTTGGTTATTGGAACTTACTCCATATATACCAATCCCACACTTGGATATATATATATATATATATATATATATATATACTAGCATTCCCTGGAAATAATTTCAAGTCACTCAATGTGACATCATTTAAATGGTCAATAAAGAATATGTAACTGTTTTTAGTTAATTCTGGCATTCCCATGTTTGCTGGAATCAAATTCAATTCACTCAAGGTGATATCATTTAAATGGTTATGATGAGTATTTGACTGTTTTTACATTGGTTTTAATAAACTTTAGAATGTGGAAATTAACCAAAAACAGTTACATATTTTTGGGACCATTTAAATGACATCACCTTGACTGACTTGAAATTGATTTCAGCAAACGTGGGAATACTCAAATTAACTGACTCTTGTTTATATATATATGAATTTAAGTGTCCTACGGGGCTGGCATCCCGTTCCTACCCCCTTACTGTTGAAACTGTTAGATGTAGACGTCTCTTCTACTCCAATAGCTTCATGTCTTGCACCTCTCGCCTGTGGAACTCCCTTCCTTATTCCTGTTTCCCTGACAAATATAATCTCCAACTATTTAAGTGTAACGTCAATCAACATCTCCAGTTGCCTTGATCTATCCACTTCCCTTCTCCACATCCTTTCCCCTTTCATTCCTATCTGCTCTTCCTCCAAATCTTCTTTAACCCCATTGACTTGCTCAATCCACTATCTTTCTCCACATCCTCCCCTTTACCACTCCTATCTGCCCCTTCCTCCAAACCTTCTGTAACCCCTTGCATGCTAGTGGCTGCCAGCCTTGCTTGGGGTGAAAAGCTTAAAAATATATATATATATATATATATATATATATATATATTTGTAGCTGTGATTAAAAAACAGGAAATATTTTTTTTGTTAAAAATATTTAAATTTAATCTTCTACAGTTCAGACCATCTATCTGATATGTAAGGCAACTTTGAACATAAATTGCCTGAAATGTTCTGAGTACTTTTCATTTTTATAAGACATCATCAAAGTCTTTTTGTGTATTTTTGCTTGTGTTGATATGCTTGTGTCTTTGCATATGTATTATGTTTCTTTGTTCAAATTCTCCATGGAAACCTGAAAAACTGTCTGAGCTATCAAGAAATAAATAAAAAGGCCTTTCAATGAACTTCAACCGATTCAAATAAATGAAAAATTGCTGCCCAAATAAACCCTGTGTGTGCACACACACACACATATATATATATATATATATATGTGTGTGTGTATGTGTGGCTCAGGGCAAAGTCAAGAAATCTCTTGTAATCTTCTAACCTGATATTAAATTGTCTAAAGTGTCTCTAAGTATTTCAGATATCAGGTGAAACAGTCTTCAGTAATTGATAGCTGTGAATAATCTTTAATCATCCATGAAGCTAAAGATAATTGCCTCTGTTCAGGATGTAATGAAATGTACAGCCACAATTTCATAAAACTATATTCAATGTCGATTTCACAAAACTACTTTCTTGTTTTATTTTTTACATAAACAAAATATAAGTTAATCTATTGATAATAAAAGACTTAAAAAATTCTCCTGAGAATGCAATATTGAAAACACACATGTGTGTGTGTGTGTGTGTGTATAAATATATATAATTTGTAATTGTTTGTCTGTCTGCTACACTTCACGTAATGTCCTTGAAATGTAATATACATACATACTAAAGTTATTAAGATAAAGTGGAGAACTTTTGCAAATATGCCTTTTGCCCAAGAGAACATAAAGATCTGTATCTCATATTGCAGCAGTAAAGCTGGTGTTTTCTGTATTGAAGCCATCAATGTCTGTTGAATTTGAAATTTAACCCATTTTGATAATATCTGTTTTTTCTCTACTAGTTTGTATGCCACATTGAGCTACTAATGTTTTTTTTTCAATGTATATGAGTCAAGTCTTAAGTTGACCATAGGAAAGAGTGAAATCAGTGCACTTTCAAAATATTTTCTACTAAGTAAATTTTTTTCTCTTTCAGTCAGATTGGTATTTTTATGGTCAAATTTGTGGGCTGATGTGTTATTGTTAAAGATTAGTGCATTTAAAGTGTTAAACAATTCTTGACATAGTTTATTAAAAGACTTCTAGTGTTTTCACTGACGTATTTCACTGGGAATTTTGTGCCATTTATTTTACATATTCCTGACATTCTTTCTATCCTATTTAAAACTGACGATACCTTTTATTATTTTAGAGGTAATTCTGATAACTTTTAGATTACGGCTGTATAAGTAATTTTCCATGGTAGATGGTATTGAGTTGATGGGTAGAATTATATGCATAGTTTTGTCAAGGCATTTGGGATTATTATTATCTGTGGATTTTTCTATTTCTTCTATGAATTTTGTGTGCTTTGCATTTAGCATTATATAGGTACTGTATCTGGGTACTGCAGGAGTTTTGCTCACACACGCGTTTGTCTCTCATTCCCATCTGCGGATACCTACTTTAAGGAGAAAACACTTTGCTAAAAAGTTTTCTACTTTGTTTCATTATTTTCCATTTTGTTATAATATTATTGTACATTATATTTTCACTCATACGTATTGAACTTGTTGGAAGTTTTTAATTTAAAAAAAATTACCTTGATATATAGCTCTACTTTTTATATTATTTTTCTTCAGGGGAAACTTCCCAGGAACAAATGGAATCTATTTTGTTCTTCCAGAATTGAAATGGAAGCAACGATAGCATCTATCCTGAATACATCATAGCAAAATCAGGATGTGAAATTAGTAGCTACTAAGTGCCACATATTCCTCAGTGTATAGATAAGTTATAGAATATAAAAAAAAATCTTGCAGAGCAGCATCAAGCACTGAAATCACTGAATAAATATGCACTTTTTAATTTATTAATTACATATTTTAAAATGGTTTATTATGGTTTATTTTAATCGTGTACATAAATGTTCTATAGAATAGTTAAATACAAGTTTATTTTTATTAAATTAGTTTTACTTCAAAATAAACATACATTTATTTCTAAAATACAAATCCTAAACTTATCTATTAGTTTTTTTTTCATCAAATGATTATGGGGTCCACCAAAAAAATTAATAGTAAAAGTGGTTCATAGGTAATAAATGGTTGAGAACTGCTGTTTTAGATTATCCTCATATTTTCCATTTTGTTATAAGCTGTATTTTAAGGCTGTTATCATTAAAAATGATACTGGCAGAGTTTGTTTGAAAAGTAAATAATGGAAGAAACAGACGACTCTGAAGATGGCTATAGAATACATCTGTCAAAAGTTAGAAAAAACAAATAAAAACATTGGCAGCTTTGTATAGAACATAACTCATCTGAAATTATGTCAGAACATACTGCACACCGAGTGTGATGTGACAAAAGCCAGGTACATTGACAGTTTGATTTGGGTGATAACTGCCTGGTTACAGAGTGCAGATCCACACTTCACAAATGGCAGTGATCTTGACAAATCCACATGATCAACACATTTGTACCTAGGATGTGTGCATGGAACAAAAATATGTATGACAGGTAAATATATAAACTCTAACCTGAAAGGCAGAGTCCAGATGCACTCCCGTGAAAAGAAGAATGAACATTTGAAGAAAGCTCATTTCACACAAATATGGTTCAGAAGACATTAAATTGAAAAACTCAAGAGTTAAATCATAATTCTACATATGAAAGTTTAAGTCCCATTATTTTGGTTGTAATGATAATGTTGGGGAGGTTATTTCATAATGGCTCCCTGCCTCAAAGACTGCCCAAACATGAATAAATAAAAGGTACTAAAAAGGGAAAATGAATAGAATGGTACTAAAATACTTTTAACCATTTTTTATTACATGTAACAATGTAAAACAATAATACAACATGATATAAACATAAACATCGTACTTAGGATAGACAAGATTTAAACTCATTAAGTTTACTACCTTTGAGCTAAGGCAAGGTGAAGTTGTTAACTACCAGTACATATCTTTGTTCTTCATGGCCTGAGACATGCAGCATATTTATGACATCTTCCCAGAACCAGACTGACTCTGTGACAAAGGCCCCAATTCATCGCAATTGTCCTTACTGTTTCAAGGGCATTAACTCACCTCGCCTTATCTGCTCACTAGGTGGAGAGTTCTATCTAAAACCCTACAATAATATTAAAAATGAATACAAAGAAAATACATTGAAATTTGTATCACTCAAGAAAGATCTTTTAGGTTCAGTTGCAAAAAGAAACATGCCATGAATTCTTGAAAATGTAAATTATCATTTTGAAATCTATTTTATAATGTTTTGAAATATTAAACATAATAAAAAGTCAAAGACTGCATTCTTCATTTCATTATTTTCTGATAATAATAATGTTTTCTTTTCTCATATTCTCTCACTCTCAGTAATTCCTTTTGTCATAGTGTCTTTATTGCCTTGCTTTGGGTGGCATGAACAAAAAACAAATATTATCAAAGATATGCACACATTTAGATTTATCTTAATACAAATGTACATCTATCTGCATGAATCAAAATTTGTTGACTACTTTTTCGACAATGTTTTACTTACTCATACACTATTTCCAGACCCATATCTGTTTTCATATCAAATTCTTCTTGAGTTGCTATAGATGTTTTATACTGACCTTTTGACAGGCCATAAATTCCAATTGTTTTTCCACAAAGCGCTTTATTTGAGAAGAATTATCCATAATTCTTTATTTCCTTTGCCAAAACTACATTTACATATTTCTGGGTCAAATATTAAAAGATCAAAGCAGGATCCATTTTCTTCCAAAGTCTCTAATTCAGATTCTATCAGAGCCAGTAAATCAAATTCACTCATTGCATTAGACTTGAAAGGAAAATGCTACAAACACACCTACCTATATATATATATATGTATGTATGTATACATATATATATATGTGTGTGTGTGTATACCCAAGTGGTTAGAGCATGAGTATTCTAGCTATAAGACCTGGATTTAATTCTCAGCATGATCAATTTCTCAAGGAGATAATTTTTTGATAATATCAGCCTGGGGAGATGATCACAGCAGGTGATATATTATGGATCTACTCAGGCTTTGTGAGTGAAGGTGGACAGAAGCTGACAATGGTGGTTGGTTGGTTGTTTTATTTTATGGGTCATCAACCTCACATAGGCAACACTTATGCTTCAGTGAAATTCCATGTCATTTCTTTTCGTTGGATTGAACAAGTAGTGATCCCTCATTTCCAGAAATTGTACAGAGCATATTGCAGTATCAACCACAGGTTGTTTCTGCAAGTATTGAAGAAATACAAGTGTGCTAGAGCAGGTGTCTGCAACAGGGATGAGCAAAACCTGACGATGTATGTATACATGCTTATATATTCTTACTAATTTCTGAACATGTATATGCATAGATTGAGATATTTATTTATTGTACACTTATTCAGAGAATTGTTCTCTTTCTATTTTCCTCTTTTTCATTAACACAAGTGTAACTTTTATAGTCATTATTATAATTATGCACATTCTTATCACACTATAATCACAGATAATATCTCCCTTACTTCCATATTCCCATTTTTATCATCAATTTTTTATGGTACTTATTATTATTATTATTATTATGTAATACTCTTTATCTTATATTCTCATATATTCTTGCATATACACCTATTAACATATGAGTAAGACAAAATTTTAAAAAACACACTAGCATCATCTAACTAGAGAAAGAGAAAAAAAAGGAAAAAAAATGAGTGAGAGGTAATAAAAATCTTTATCAGGTGTCAAAACCAAAGGATTGGTGATTCTTGCACTGTGGCCATTATCAGCCAATTGATTTGATATTTAGCCCAGTTCAAGAAAGATTATTCAATAACAAGCACCAAAGAAGACTACAGGAACTGCCGATAATTTTTTATTTCCCAAACCTTTACCATGCTCCCACATGTCAGTTAAATTAAAGATATATCAAGAATATCTTGGTCATCACTTTTCTTATAATATAAGTAGCATAGATGAATATTTACTATGTTTCTCTCTCTATCTATCTCTCTCCCTCTCTCTCTCTCTCTATATATATATATATATAAAAACAAACACAAAAATGAAAAATACTAGAAATCTTCTTTTTTTTTTCTCCCTATCTCATTCACTGATGAAGTATAAATAAAGTCAAAACATTAGATTTACAGACATTGTTCTTTACCATATCACTCTGTCAGATTCCAATCTGTATTTGATCCCATTTCATATATATGGTATGTCTTGTTTGTGTTTTCATCTCTTATTTTTTTATTTTCATAATGCCTATAAGAAATAAATTCAATTTTTTTCCTTGCAATATATATATATATATATATATATATATATATATATATTCCATTAACTCTATTTTATTTCCTAGAATTTTCAACTGTCCTCTCAAAGAATAAGTTACTTGAAAATCATAAAAAAATGATTTTACAAGGTTTGTGTCTTAAAATTTTAACTACAATATGTGCAAAGAAACTTTAGTTATTTTCAAACTACATATTTAACATTGATTTTTCTCATTTTCTTCAGCAAAGTAAATGAATGACCTTACTGTAGAATGTCGAACATTATTTAGTCTCCAGAAGAGAATGTTTCCCTAATTCTTCTCACTTAATCATCAATGTATCACAGAACACAATCGGAACCACTCTGAACTTCTCTTGCTCAGATTGAGGAGTTTATTCTAAGTAGTAATTGGATGAAATCTTATTGTCTGGCTTCTTGGCCGCAATTATGAAAGGTTCTTTTATTTCCAGAAATAAAGTGGGTGATTCAAGAGAAATATGAATGGGCAAATTCAAAAGAATTAAGCATACCAAGTCCAATTATGGTCACTTGCATTAAATAATGAAAAAGATTTCTTCACTAGTGACCCGTATGATTTAATAATCATACACATCAACAAAAAAAACTAGATGTGTACAAGAATGTCTTTTGCAAGGCATCTTGCTAATTACTGAAAATTGTAAAAATACAATGAAAAGCCATGAGACTTAAATTTAAATTGAAAATCTTCTTCACCAACTTTTTGTATCAAATCTTAACTTCTTCTTTTAAACTAGAAACACATGTAAATCCATGACAGTATCTACATTATAAACTAGAACATAGGTTAAACAACACCCCAATATCAATACTGCAAAAACTGTACTCTTATGAAAATATCCCCTACAAAGAAGGTAAAACATGCAAATGAAATGAATCACACAAACACACTTCAGAAGTCAAACTTACTATTTTTTTTCATTAATTTCAATTTTTCAATCTCTGGATCTAATGTCTGAGACAACGATAGCTTCGAGCAAATTTAAATAGATTTTTTTTCTTTTCTATTTTCAAAATACATTATTATTAAAGTCTATGTTGATTTTGTTTCTGTTTTACACTTTCAAAATCTATTTAGCAAATATTAAATAAGTTTTGAACATTGTCATGTAAAACATTAGGTTGAGCAAAGTGACACTGAGACTGGTGTAGACCTACTGGACTTTGTTTTCAGCACTTAATATCTAAGTACAAAAGTTAGATGTGCCTTAATAACAAAATGAAAGCAATGTAATTTAGGCTCAAATATTTCTGCTACTATGAATTAAGTCTAGAATCATGAAATGAACATTGCCAAAAAAACTAGTTAATTTACATTTTAATTGCTTCAACAAAATCTAAAAAGATTTATTGCTTATATTTTTAGACATGTCTTGGTGGGAAAACAAAAACATACAGTTTTTCTGTGAGGCGAATTTTAATGAGTTCTCGGGTTGCATTTATGCGCATTTTTTTCTGAACAAAAGCATTTCTCAAATCTGTTTGGCTTTCAGAATTATTGCTTAAATTTGGCTGGCTTTCAGAAATATTACTTAAATTCGGAGAAGCTTCTAGAAGTACATAGTGCGATGGGTAAATTGTCGCCATTTTATATTTATAATTTTGTGCATGCGTGTTGTTTTTTTATTTTTTCAACTGCACAGTATAGTAGGGTTAGTTGGGCACTGTCTGTGAGAAAAAGATCACCATGACGCAATTCACTCCATGAGAAATTTGGAGCAGCAGCATGCTGTACTACTTGGCATTCATACTGGAGCTCGAATATGAACATCTCCGAATGTTTGGAGGATTCAGAAACAGTTAGATGAATCTAATGCTAATTACAAAGGTGTTTGGAGTGATCACTACTGACTGCGATGTTATGCCTCCATTGATTTTCCTAAAGGGCCTCAGTCAACATGGAGACCTACATCAAGTGCATTGAGGAGGCAGTGTAACCCTGAGTGAAGAGGGTGGCTGCTGGAAGACCCTATGTCTGGTAACAGGACTCTGCACCATGCTGCACAAGCAGGAGAGCCCCATCATGGCTGTCAGACAATTTCTGTAACCACATCACCTCCTAGAACTGGGCACCTAACTCTCCAGACTGGGTGGCTGCAGTTAAGCAAGAGACCAACAAAACTCCTAGTATCACCAAAGATGAACTGCAGGCAAGGCAGCATTCACCAACTTATGGAAACTGTCTAAAAGAGATTCAGAGTCCAAATTCATTTGGAGGCAGTAGTTGAAGTCGATGGTGATTTCATTGAAGAAATTTATTCTTTAGTATTTCAAGATATTTTCTCTAATATCTTAAAATGAGATGTCAGTATTATTTTCATTTTTTGCATAATTTAGATGATAATTTATCCATCGCACCCTGTATATCTGGTTATTTGGACTCCTATTTCTCTTACAAATCAGTAAAACCTTCTATTAAACAAAAGCAAAGAATATTTAAAAATTATATTTGATATTTCAACTAAAGGTCTTCTATGCTTAGCTTATTTATTTTTCAAAGTATAATTATTTATGAATTCCTACTAGAGTTCTCAATTCTAATTCAGATATATGAAGAACTCTGGACCAATATTTTCACTGATCTAGTGCTTTTAATCATTGCTCTAAGTAAATTTAACACCATTACTTTTTATCTTTTTTCTTGTCATTAATAAATATACAAACACATTCAGATTTTTCTTTTTCTTTATGCATAAATGTGCAAATGTTGACATTTTATATTATCAGAAATTGGAGAAAAGTGGCTTCTAGCAAAATACAAAATCAGAACAAAAAGTAGATCAGCAAAACTCATTGCATATATTAGGATGTGTCTTGTTTACTTGTTTCTGGTTAACGTAACATATATTCATCACAACAAAGTGAGATATTTATAATAATAATAATAATATATATATATATATAAAGAAGAAGGATTTATTATCAAAAGGATTTTGTTCAGTGGAGTAAGAAAGTTCTTGTAATGTGGTTGCCTGTAGAAGGTTTCTGGTGCGTGTTGGTGAATGAATAGATTTTTTGCAAGTAATAAGTCCATCAGAAAAAGGCAATATTAAACTTGAGAAAGTGATATTTTGGTAAGTTAATTTATCTGTGGTTTGTATTTCTGGAGCTGCTCAATTCCATGTGCTCACCTTATGAGGGAGTAGCTGAAAAGTGGAAGTCACTAAATGTCCTGCCAGTAGGACAGTTTCCTTTTTCTAATGGGAATTAAAAGTTTTGTTTTTATTTTTCATGGTTGTGAGATCACTATATATACATACATGTTTGTGTGTGAAAGTGTACATACATGTGTGGCACCCTACCCATACACACACTGAGGTTGGTCCAAAAAGAAAAGCCACATGTATTATCTTGAACTATGTTATTATAAAGTATATCCTGCTGGTATATTCATATTTTTACCTTGTTATAGGTAGCAGCTTAGCAACAGTCTGGCAAGATGATATGTGACATGAAAATGCCTACAAAGCATATATATATATATATATATATATATATATATATATATATGCACATTGCATTGAATACAACAGACAAGGTGCTTTGATTTAGTTTTTTATACAATTTCTCATGCGATCTGATAATTTTTTTTTTCAGATGATAAATTATATAAAAACTGTCCGAATGTTCTTTTTATCTGAGCGCTAGAAGTTAATATTATTAAGTGTTGGTTTGTTTGTTTTTATTAATAAGGCTTCCATTATTTTTAGCATTTTTTGCATGTGGATGATGCTATTATATTACTGGACACTATTCGGAACATACTTATAATATAATAGCATTATCCACCTGCAAAAAAAAGCCTAAAAATAATGGAAGCCTTATATATATATATATATATATATATATATATATATTTGTGTATTTAGGCAGCAATCCTTCTTTCATGCACATTTCATTAAAAACGACTGACAAGGTGCTTTTATTTAGTTTTTTATACAATTTCTCATGCAATCTAATAATGTTTTTCTTTTCGGATGATAAATTATATAAAAACTGTCCGAATGTTCTTTTTATCTGAGCGCTTTCGGCTATACATTTAGCCATTTTCAAGGATTATATTTTAACTGTTAGATCTAGAAATAGTTTGTTATATGTATGTTTTATAAAATGTGTAATTTTTTTGTTTCAAAACACGGTCAAGATATTATGTCCATGTTCAAAGTTAATATTATTAAGTGTTGGTTTGTTTGTTTTTATTAATAAGGCTTCCATTATTTTTAGCCTTTTTTTGCATGTGGATGATGCTATTATATTAGTGTTGTCAAAAAGTATGTTCTGAATAGGGTCCGGTAATATAATAGCACCATCCACATACAGAAAAAGGCTAAAAATAATGGAAGCCTTATTAATAAAAACAAACAAACCAACACTTAATAATATTAACTTTGAACATGGACATAATATCTTGACCATGTTTTGAAACAAAAAAATTAAACATTTTATAAAAGATACATATAACAAAATATTTCTAATTCTACCAGTTGAAATATGATCCTTGAAAATGGCTAAATATATAGCTGAAAGCACTCAGATAAAAAGAAAATTCGGACAGTTTTTATATAATTTATCATCCGAAAAGAAAAACATTATTAGATTGCATGAGAAATTGTATAAAAACTAAATAAAAGCACCTTGTCAGTTGTTTTTAATGAAATGTGCATGAAAGAAGGATTGCTGCCTAAATACACACACACACATATATATATATATATATCTCTTTATATTTACACACGCTCTATCTCTGATATTGAGCACTTTACCCCATAAATATAGCACACTTTAAGACTATATTTCTGCATATATATATATATATATATATATATATATATATATATATATATATATATATATATATAAGGGTGGATCACATATTTATGTGACAAACTTTTGCCTGCAATTTCCATGTGATTAAAATTTACTACTGAAATTGAAAAGAAGAGAGATCATGTTAAAAAAATATTTATAGAAATTCCTTTTTCATCATTAGGTTGCAACTCTTATAGTTCAAAAGCTTATACATTATAAATTCAAGATATTCACCAACTTAAGTTTAATAATTGTAACTACTACTTCATTGATATTTACACTTACTGCCATATTATGTTGAAAAACTACTTCTCATCTGATCACTGAAGTTAAGCAACATTGAGCCTGGCCAGTACCTAGATGGCAACATCCAAACTGCAACATGTATCCTGAATACCATCAAAGGAGTAAACCACGTTCATGTAATTTCTTGATTATTATTTCACACTCACTATTTTCTTACACGGGTTCTTGTGTGATCACCAAAGTTAAGCAATATTGAGCCTGGTCAGCATCTCGACAGGTGATCACTTAGGATTAACAGGTGCAGTAAACTTGGATGTGCAGGTGGTGTAATGGATAACAGCTCGGAATGAGAAATCAGAGAGCCTATTTCCATTTCCATTTGGATTTTTTATATTCATTTATGTGGAAAGACCCTTTGGGAAAGGTAGGAATTTCCTTTCTTTTCCTCCCCAGCTCTGGGTTAAATAGTAGAACTTGTGTCAGAAAATCATTATAATTTCCAAAAATGTCTTACAAATCAAAATATCTGCTAGCTTTAATTAATCTGCAAAATGCTGATAAAACGTAAAAATCAATCAATCAATGAAAATCACTGATATTTACTTTAATTCATGCTCTTTTTTAAGCATCATACACAAGGTTTTTTTTCCAGTCACTGTAAAAATAAAATTTAAATAGGGATCTTTATTTCTTATTCCTGCAAACATTTTTAGTAGACACACGTGTTTGGGTCACTATCCTTGTTTTATTTTATTAAACAGTGAAATTAATAACAACTGGTCTAAACTGAGATTTATACAATTAAATATATTAAGTATTAATTATTCTGCTACATGTACTCACTAAAAATATCTTCTATAGTACTAAGAAAAACTGAATCATTATGTAAATTAAAAATAGTCAAATAATAATTTTTAAGGAAACACTAAAAGAACTCTTCAAATAAAACAACCAGAATTGAAATGTTTATATATAATTCTGTTTGCAAGAAAAGACAACCTTGGTAGAAATATGTTAAAATTTACTCATGATTCACGACAAAAATTGGTTTTTATTTGAAAAGAAGCTGGCCAATGTCATTTTACTTTCTGAAGATCTTACAAAGAAACAGAAGATAAACCAATGCATATTGATACAGACAAAAACTAGAAAATACTCTGATTTTAACAAATATTTTGTTCTGTTTCCTGTTTCATCTTAAATATTAAAAAAATATATCTCAACCCAGACAACACGGGATAATCTTGCTAAATATAAATAGAAAGATACTTAAAGAAGGAACACCGAACTAAAGTTGTTTATGCTGAAAGTTATGGCTTTGGGGAACATAACAGTCTGTGTGTTATTGTGGTAGTTGAAAAAAAGAAGTCTGTCACAGAATAAATAGATCAATGACATATTGTTGAAGCTATTTCACCAAAGAGATATGTTTGCTATTTTACTATTTTATCCTTTTTCTCCAATAAACTGATCCAGTTGCAGTCTGTGTTCTGTCTTCTAATATTTTTTTAAAAATCAAGATAAAGTTTCTTTTTCAAAGAGAAAATATGTCACATCAAGACCTATACATGTAGCAAGAAGAAATAAAAATATGAATATTTAAAAACACAAATGTCAACATCTTTTTAAATATTAATTTATAAATAAACCAAAATATAATTATTTTTTTATTTATGTTCATGAAAGAAAATATAATAATATTGCATCACCAATTATCTGACAACTGATGATCTGGACCCACTTTTAATCCAGACAAATTACAAGCAAGGATTTGAATTACCAGACAAATTCACCAGATGATCACAGCTTGCATTATATTTAATAATTACATCTAAGTTCATAACAGTTAATGATGCTGTTGCAATTTCTTTTGATGTGGTAAAATAGATAATCTGGCTTGGATCTGGAATCAAATGTGCCAGAAGATTGGTGGTAACCTTTTTTTTTTCACTCCAAGCAAGGGGTTACTGGGGGGGAGTGATAACAAATGATAAGACTTTAATGAGGAAAAAGGACAATAAAAGAACAGGTTTCAGAAGATCCTGATTGGCAATGAATTTAAATTTTTGAAGATTGTAGGTGGTAAGAAAGCAAGGAACCAAAAGAGAGTTCCATGTCTGTACTCAAATTTTAAAAAGCAATGGATAATTATAACAATTAAACAGTATAATTAAATAAAATACATTAAAATGTAACAAGAAAAATGATGCAAATATAATTAAATGTTAATTAAATAAATCAATATTGCTTGGAAAATGAAAAAATTGTGAAAACTGAAGCAAATATTTCAAGTAACAAAATTCAATAAAATTCAAGAAGTTTATAAAAAGTAGATAATTAATTCAATTTAAGAAAGTGTTTAATAAAATAAATACATAAATTAGACTATGTAACTATTTCTTTTTATTTCTTTTCTACTTCTCACCAAACAATTTTGTTAGTCAACTTAGAGTACCAGTGACAAAACCCAAAGCCAGAGCAAGACAAAAATATCTCAAGAAACACACAATGTCAGAGTTTAATGATATTGAGAATATTTTTATTTGAGAAAAAATATGCAATGATCAGTGGACATTTATTGATTTTCATAGAATATCTAAAGAATGTTGATATAAGGTCATTTAAAAGATTATTTATAAACTGATGATAAAGGACACAATGAAAGGAATATATACTGGTGTTATTCTTTTTTTTAATTTGAGGATCAATCATTGTCAATTAATCAATTTTCAACTATTATTTCTTTCATCAAAGTTCTCATTCTACAGTCAATCAACACAAATCAGAGACAAAAAATATGACATTACTGTTAATGTTCTTTATGTAAACTTGTATTTTAATTTCCATAATAAACACTCTTTATACTGGAGCAGTGTTAAATGAAAATTTCTAATTTAAAAAGTATTGGTCCAATTTATCATAACAAAGTTATAAACAAAGAAATCACCAATGTAATATCAATTCTCCTATATGGTAATGTATGCTGGACAATTTCCTCACAGATGAAGAGAAACCTTTCTACAGAAAGATGTTGGGAATACCAGGGACTAAACATGTGAGCAACAAAGACATTTTAAAGGTAATTGGAATTACAAAAACATTTGTACTTAGAATCAGAAAATGACAGGTGTACTTTATAAAGGATATCTGATGAGGAAAAAGGGCTTGGGAAATTTAATAATCACAGGACATATTGAAGGTGAGTAGGTCAGATAAATATATATGTGTGCCTGCCTAGGACTAATTTCAGACTGGTTTTCAATTGTCAGTTAGTGTGAAACTTGAACAGCAGTTTGAAATTTGTCTCCTTTTGCGTAGTGTCATTGGGTAGCGTACTTGTTCTTTCTTGCTCACTGAAACATAGAGCACTGTCTTTTTGCTGTTTAGGCAGGTATCTGTCTTTGATTTCTTCTTTTCAGTTTATGTTTAATTTTTTGTTTTTGAATTATTGGTTTTAGCAATACTTCTTTGCTTGTTTTATATATATATGTATGTATGTATGTATGGTAGATAGATAATTGTGTATTTAGGCAGCAATTTCTCATTTATACCTGTTTCATTAAGGACGACAGACAAGGTGCCGTGATTAACCTTTTTCTTTAATTTTTCTTGTGTTCAGACATGTGTTTTCTTTTCTGATTCACTTTTAGCCATTATCAAGGACAAATTTATTTTTTGCTTTTTAAATGGGTGTATGGGTTGTGTGCATGCTTCTAGATTGACTAAAACATCCGTATAAGTCCAGAAACATACACACAACCCATACACCTAGATAAAAACCAAAAATAAATTTGTCCTTGATAATGGCTAGAAGTACAGCTGAAAGCACTCAGAATTACAGAACATTTGGACAGTTTCTACACACTCTGTGCTTAGAAAAGAAAACACTTGTTCGAACACAAGAAAAATTAAATAAAATGCTTAATCGCAGTACCTTGTCTGTCATATTTAATGAAATATATATATGTGTGTGTGTGTGTGTGTGTGTGTGTGTGGATGTAAATATATAAACACACAATTCAACAGAATTGTAATCAGAATAGAAAAGTTGAAATTTCTGGCACACATGATGACGAAAGAGGGCTTGGAGAATTTGAAACTCATATGACATAGGGAAAAACCTAGAATATGAAAACAGATGGCAGAACAGAGACTAAGAGAGATAGTAACAGTACAAATATTGCTTCGATTTATGAATGATAGTGGAGAAACATAAGAGGTGCTGCATGGGATGTAGGCTAAGAGAAGAAAATATCTATCAGCCAATAACTCCTCTTGGAAAACAACTCCCCTTGCTAATATGTCACTGCAGTTGCAGCCACGTGGCAGGCTATTTTCTGCTCTGTGAACAGTCAACCATTATATATTTGGTTATCTTTTAGGAACTATTATTTTGCAGTTTCAGTTTTCCTAAATTTTCCATTTAGATGAAGAAACAAAATTTCCGAGAAGCACGGTTATGTATCTGTATCTTCTTATTTCTATGCAAAGTGATTTAAGCCACAAATTTTCTCTGTAGTTGGACATTTTCACATAAAAAAGAAACTCTATGAATGTAGAGACCATACCGACACAAATACATCTACATACAAAGAGAAAAACAAATACACAGTAGGTAATCAATCAATGAATAAAACTAATCCAATCATTTTATCTTCTGTTTGACAGCTCTGGCCAGAATAATAGTCAGAGGTGGGATCTGCAGAACCCAATCAGATTTAATGTCATCACATTGACATTTGTCTTCAGCAGAATAACTTTCTTGGAAACAAATTTGTCTCAACAACTTGGGGAAACAGCCTGCTATTCTTTCAGTTGACAGCAGTTTATGGAAAACTTTTTTCTTTTCACCAGCAAAGAGTGAAGGTATTTTTTTGAAGGAAAAATCGAATGGATACAAATATGCTTAGATATACAACTACATAAACAATTACAAAAAATATCCAAAGAAGCTTTGCTTGTTTATTGTACATACAACATTTGAAAATGACTCAAGAAAAAAAAAATCAATAACAAAACCTAAAGCAATTAGATAACAAGAATCAGTTTCAAGTAAATATTATTTTTTATTAAGAAATATTTGTACAGGATTTTAAAAATCTCCTGCTTTTATATACAAATAAAAGGTTTTGTGAGTAAAAACTATATATTTAATAAAAACCATATATATATATGTATATATATATATACACACACACACACACACAAATATATATATATATATATATATATATATATATATATATATAGAGAGAGAGAGAGAGAGAGAGAGAGAGAGAGAAAAGGATAATACTGAGAGTTGAATCAGACCAGGAGACAGTAGTATTAAAAAGTGCTCAATACACGTGTCTTAAAAATAAAATAAAATAACATGTAGAGCTTTTAAATTTATACAAATTTAAAGATATATATATGTATATATATATATATATATATATATATATTTATTTATATGTATGTATGTATGTATTTTTATATATATATATATATATATATATATGTGTGTATATATATATATATATATATATATATATATATATATATATATATTTATTTATATGTATGTATGTATGTATGTATATATATATATATGTGTGTGTGTGTGTGTGTGTGTGTGTGTGTGTGTGTGTGTATAGGTGGAATGCTGACTGAAGCAAGAAAACATTCCTCATCCCTAAATATATATTCTCTTTCATTGGGGTTTGACAATGGTGTTTAGCTGATAACTTATCAGCATCAAATTTGTGCATCTGTAAATATATGTAGGAAAACATGAAAATCTATGATGTATATGAAATAAGTATACTGATGTTATTGTGGACGGAATAACATGCCTGCCAGCTTATATATGTATATATATAAAAAAAAAATATCACACGTTGAGTTATGCTAGAGGTGAGAAAAAAAATGTTCATTATATATATACAGAACTATGTGTGTGTGTGTGTGTGCATACACTGGCATGCAAAAGTTATAAGCAAACTACATAAAATGATTATACAGTTTTAATTTATTAAGAAGTTACGATTGTTTAACAGTAAACTTTTATCAGTAGTGTCTCTGGACTTTGAAGCCTGGAAAATAAGTTGTGCTTTTGTAGGTGTCATATAAAATACATTGCTTTAAGCAGCTTGCAGCTGAAAAATGCCTCACAAAACTATTAGACCAATGAAATATCTGCGATGACAGTCGCGATAATATGTAAATTTCTTAGAAGAAATTATTTCATCTTTTTAACATGAGTGTCAGATGTCTTGCCAAGTCATTTTAGTTGAACATTAACTTGCTTTTTTACACTGAAATTACAGCAAAAATTTCTGCTGAAACAAAAATGAAAGTTGGAACTTGAAAGGTAACCATAACTCAATGAGAGATAGCTAGGTAGCTGGAAATTCCAGAGACAGTCTTCAAAACCACCCAAAAGACTTTTACTACTACTGGAAGTGTTTCAAGTGCAAAGAAAATAGGAACACTATGAAAGTTAGACAAGAGAAACGTAAGAAAGATTGTGAGAATCTCAGAAGGCAAAATTAAAAACCATACAAGTGAGGATTGAATGCAGCCATAACAGTGAGGTTTCCATTGATACATTATGCAGGCTAAAATGGAACAACAACATAAATGTGTATAGCAGCAAAGAAAACATCATTAACCAAAAAACATTGGAATAGAAGAATGAAGTGGTCAAAAGAATATATAATTTAGGATGCTGAAAAGTGGGAAAAATGATTCTCAGTAATGAATGCAAAATAGAGTTACATTCTGTTATATTCCATGCTAATAGGAATATGGAATAGAAAAACATGGTAGATAAATAGTAACAGGTAGAAACCAGTACAACAAGCAAGGAAGTAATAGTTATGCACACAGTCGTTGCATGTCAATACAGTTGTGTGCATGCAGCTATCGGAAGCCCACTAGTCTCATAGATTCCATCTTGACTCTGCTGTCCACTGTCCTAATGGATACTTATAGGTGGTTAACACCTACAGTGACACCACTCATGGTGGTGGCAGGTTATTGCATCACATCACATTCTAATGTCAGAGAATATGTAAGATCATTGGAAGAAAGAAACTATGCAAAATGCGCCACAAGGACAGTAAGATTTGGCAGTGAAGATATAATGATGTGGGGTTGTATCAAAAGTGATAAAAGAAAATTGGTAAAAGTTGAAAGAAGCTTAGTTTACTAAAGTTTAATCTTCTGCTAGACGATGAAGATAGAGAAATTTTCCACATAGCAGTGCCCCTTACCACACATCATATGGAACAAAAAGTCCTGATCTCAATATAATTGAATCATTGAAGAAAGAAATGAAGAAACATTGCTCCAATAAAATCTTCAAGAAATTTGGAATTACTGCCAAGATGAATTTGAAAAAATTTCCCAATGTGAAAATCAGGACATTGTTCCGTTCAATGCAATGTCAAATTGAGGAAATTATTTGTCACAAAGGCAGCAAGAATAATTACTAAGTTTATATTTTTATGTTTTGTACTTTGTGTAATTATCAGTTTTTGCAAAAAAAAAAAAAAACTTTTTCACTGAAAAGGTGAGAGGTGAATATTTTTGCTGGTGGCAAACTATTTTTGTGTGGTTTTTCTTTTTAGCATCATGATGCTTAAGCATTAATAAAAATGTAGTAACATCTCATCTGACCCTCAAAGATCATAAAATTTACTGAGAGAAGCATACTGATCACTACTTCTTCAGTATGTATTACAGATTTTCTTTTTCCAATTCAGCTCAGTTTTGATTTTCATTCAACACAGTCACTTTCTATTAATGCACATGAGTTATATTTTGTCTCTGTTATTCAGCCTGTTATCTAAATTCTGCTGTTACACTTTTCTATGGTGACACGCGTGTTTATCATTTCTGCAAAGTGACATGACCAAAAAAAAATAATATCTCCACTGATAAATATGAAAGGTATTCCTTCATAATATTTTGAAAACATATGTCAATTTTTAAAAATAATTAAGTTCAAAAAGAAAAATGTACATATTGACCAACAAGCATCAAATACTGCTGACCAACTAAACATTTCATGTGAATATTGTTTAAATGGTCAAAATGAACCTTCATCTTCTTGATAACCAATGTCCCATCAGGATTTTGGCTATCAAGTTTCTCCAAAATTTCCTGTCTTGTGTAGCTCTTAAAAGATTTTGTCTTTTTGTTATCTCACCTAAACTTGGTTCTGACACTCATTTATTCAAGCACAATAGGTAGGTTTTGCATTGTTTTCCTCTCCCCCATTTGCCTTCAAACTCTCCTGTGAGTATCAAACATTCCAAGCACTCTTTTCTCATGTTCTCTAGAAATTTAAAGAATCGTTTCTGGATGGTAAGTATAAGTGTCCTTTCTTATCCATTTTCTGTCAAGCTATGTTGTTGCTTACATGTTTGGTTCATGTTCTCTGCATCCTTTTGGAGAACCATATTTCTGTTAATTTAAGTCTCATTTTCACCTGTGAGGAGATTGCCCAGCATTTGCTGCCGTATAGGAGGACAGATATTACATAACAGTTCAGTACGCTTTTTCTTTGTTCCTAATTAAATTTTTCTGTTTCTTAATAATTTACTTAGTTTTTGGGAAGCATCGTTCAACCATAGTTATCTAAAAATAAAACTGAAATAAATTCAGTGCAAATAATATGTTACATGAAATACCTCATTCATTTAGGATTTTGTTCCTGAGCATGACTGGACTTTTCTATCAGTGTTGCTGCTGCTGCTATCAAACTAAAATTGTCAGAAAAGTTGCTTTCCTGCAATATCCCAGAATACAACCGATATGCATTCCAAAACAAATAGCAAAATGGTCCATCCATCTTTCTTGATTTTGCACCACCTAGCCAGTGAAGAATTATTTTTAAAAATTATAGCTCTTCTGCCAGCACACAAATAAAGATAAGACTCAAAACTCAACAAATGCCTCACCAGAAAACTGAAAAACAAGGATATTTTTGCCTGAATTTCTGAGATGAGGAGTTATCCTTATTTTTCACTATTTATATTCAGGCTTTTGTCCTCCTCTTTGTTGTTATCACAATGTTTCAGCCGTTGTACCCTCCAACCTTCCTCAGGTGTATATCAATCTGAGTAACCTACAGAGACTACTGAAAAATGATGCAGAGGATAATTGCTTGAAATAGTGTAAATGAGGATATCTATATTATAAAAGAAGTAATTCTTTGTTTATTATGTTGTATCTACATGTGACTTTGCATGCATCTATGCGATACATCTGTGTTGTGCACGAGGGGTTCCCATGTATCTGTGCCATTTATAATACTAATATAGACACACAATTTAAATGAGCTTGAAGTAAAACATTGAAATAATAGATTAACAAACCATTATCCTGACCTGATTAATAAAATCATAAAGATGGAAAGAAATTAAATCTTAAGTGATTACACCCCAAAGAAAATCAGATAATACTAAGATTTCACTGGAAATTATTTGGCAATAAACAGAATTTTTATTTTAAGTCTGACATTGAACTAA
>OZ038495.1:55302287-55307287 GCA_964036315.1 Acanthosepion esculentum | reverse complement strand
AGATTAAAGCTCGCTAGAAATCATGGTGTCAGAAGGGAGTGAAAAGAAACTTTTAGCATAGAAGTTAGGGATACGACTAGCCAGTTAAACTGTAAATTGATGAGATCTCGACACCAGTCTAATTCTGCGTTTAAATTCATAAATTCTAGGTACCATAGTGAAGAGCTCATCTGCACAATTACCATGAAAGAATTTATAAAAAAGGTACAGAGTGGCAACCTTACAGTGCGGATGGAAGGCAGACAGGGGTCACTCAGAGAGAAGTTTAGTTTTGGAGGCATTAAAATTGACAAGGCATCTTTTATCCAAGTTAACAATGGTCTTGAAGTTGTTTTGTATATGAGCTGCCATTTTGACCTTGTCAGCCTGATCAGCTTTACTGTCAAGGCAGGAGTAAATTGTAGTGACACCAACATAAATGCAAAGTTGAGAGCTGATGTCATGGGAAAGGTTGGTAATGAAAATTAAAAACAGTGTAAGACCAAGGCTAGAACCCTGGGGGACACCCACGTTGGTATGAAAGAATCGAGACAAGTGTCTATTCAGGATAACTTTCATTTCATGATTTGACAGGAAAGACTGGATCAGCTCAAAAATGTGCCCAGAGATACTGTAACTTTTCAGCTTGTGAAGAAGACCTGAATGCCAGACCCTGCCAAAGGCTTCATAGATGTCCAACGCTACATTTTTAAATCTGTATTTTATTTTTCCAATTTTCTAATCAGGTGCTGTATATTGGGATCAGAATTGTAGATAAAATGCTTCTTGTTTTGTTCATGTACTTTTGTCTCAGTCATTTTCAAGAATATCATGCAGTATCTGTGTGGTAGATAAGTTTTTGTTATCTATATCCTGGTGAATTAGAAAATTTAAAGAAAAAATGGACCATGGTGATATCAAGTGTAATGCTTAATAAGAGCAAGCATGTGCCAAGAAAATTGCTTTTTTTAAATATCTGTAAAATAAAAGTGAGATGGTCATATATATATATATATAAATATATATATATAAATGTAAAACAAAATGAATTTATTAAAACAGAGAAGAATTTAGAAAATGCTATTATATTCATATTTTCTAAATTCTTCCAGTTGCTAAGGACATTTTGTTTTGTTATTATCAGTTACTTTGTTTTAATAAATTCATTTCATTTTTGCCTTGAAAAAGACCACATTGGATGAAACATCAGCTAATATTACAGTTTTCCTATTGTCTTCTACATTTATAAACATTATCTTTTTTCTACAGGTTAACTGAGAATTTTTTCATATATATATATATATATACATACATATACATAATTGCCAGCTACTCATTTCTGGCCACATCTGCCTGCTTGTGTGGTGAGCCACTTCTTGATGCAGATGCCTATTCAGGCACATTTATCTCTGTCCAACACTCACAGAGCCCACTTGTAACTTATGTTGAAATTGCGCTGAGCAGATTTTAGAGTTTCTTGGAGAGATTTCATCATCTGATATGATAAGGTTGTACAAATACAATATGCTCAAATCCTTAGTCATGATGACTGACTAGTGACTTCATGGTAGCACAATCATTGAGGACCTTTGGCCATATCTGTTTACCCAGTTTCACTCACAAGATTTAGGTCAACCCATATTGTGGTTTCAGACACTTTTCAGTGATATCACATGCTGTGATCTCCTCACCAAGAAGTCCCATTCCTAACATAAATGATCATATATATATATATATATATATATATATATATATATTTTTTACCTATTATCAAGGCCATTTTTTTTTTCTTATTTTTAACTAAATATCTTTTTTATGTATGTGTCTAAAGTTATAAGAATATTTTATTTTCCGAACATGGGCAGCACATTGTCCACACCGTTCAAACTAGTGACATACTCCTTAACTCCATGTATACAAATAATTCCATTCCACCTCCATCTATCAAATCAAATATCCTCAAAAATTATTGTATATATGTACAACCAAAGTCCCTTTCTATGACCATAATATCTACACCCAAACTAATGCTGTTGATATGGAAGATCCTCTTAGCCAACTACTACAAGTCCCATGTAGAAAACACAATATTTAAACAAGTCACTAAACCCAAAATATGTCTGCTATGTAGATGATATTCTTATTTTAGTAAAAAAAACAAACAAGAAACTGACAATCTTAAAACAACATTAAAAAAAACTCTGCCCTTAACTTTACCTATGAATTGAGTGAAAAAAATAAGCTCCCATTCTTAGACATTCTCACAGAATACAGTAATAACACATTGTGGTAAAATGATACTCATTTCCGAGTTGTCTGCCCTTTTCTAGGGGATTGTCCCCCTTTGTTTACATGTTCTCAGTTCGCCATCTTGTATCTACCTCGTGCGTTCTTTAAGTTGAATAAAACCTAAATCGCCTAAAGGTATTCTTTTCATTCTTATTATTCGCCACACACATTCACCAAATCAATTTTATATTAAAAAAAAAACATTAGCAAAAAACTCTTGTTTCCTTAATTTTAAAAGTGAATGCTCACTTAGATATAAAATAGCAGTAATAAAAGATTTTCTAAAGAGAGCACTCAAGAATTCATCCTCTCATTTACTTTTCCTTAAAGAACCCAATGTAAAGCAGACACTAGTTAACAGTAGTTTTCCTAACTATGTATCTGACCACCACATTAGACTACTTCTTTCTAACGTAACTAATAACAATACTGAACATATGGATAAAAACAATAACATAAACATTTTGTACAGAAGCCAAATACATGTCAACTATAAGCAAGACAAATTTTCTCTTAGCAATACCATAAAGAAATACACAACCCCAGTTGACTTGAACAAGAAAAGTAATTATCTATAACAAAAAATTTAAAACAGTTAACCTTATTGTCAAAAATAACAACACACCCACAAAATCAAAAACTACAAGGAACCAACATTATTTACAGGTTCAAATTCCCCTTAAGGAACCATGTTCCTGATCAAACCAAACTCATAAATAATTACATCGGTTACACTACTACATGCCTATCCAGACGACTTGTGTTTCACCTACTCAAACATAGCTCCATTTAGACTCATTTAAACACACACAAAAACCTACCAGACTTCATCTGGAACATACTAGTAGAAAATATAAATATAATAGCCTCATCCACATGTAAAAAGATTAAAAAGTATGGAATCCCTAACAATAAATAAAGGAAAAGCCAACACTCAATATCATTAATTATGAACACAGCTATAGTGTGCTGACTATGTTTGGAAAATAAAACATCCATATAACTTTAGATACATACATAAAAACCCACTTATTTAGTTAAAAAATCCCTCTTGATAATGGGTAAATAATACTTCTGTTCAGATATGCAGAACAATTTTTACACACTTTGTGTCTAGAAAGGAAAACACTTGTACAAACACAAGAAAAATTAAATAAAATGCTTAATCGCAGTACTCTGTCAGTTGTCTTTAACAAAACATGTATAAAAGAGGGACTTCTGCCTATATATATATATATATATATATATATATATATATATATATATATATATATATATATATATATATATATATATGTCTTCTTTGTGCTGTGCAGCCCCTTCAAGGCATAGGTATTCATGACTCTCCACCATTATCTACTATTTGTAGTTTTGTGAATTTTGTTTTTTCACTATTTCTACCAACCTCTGACACAAGTTTTCGGATAGGTTATGCACTGCTTTCCTCTATCCCTCTCGCTTTCAATATGTCCTGTCAGTATCAACTTTTCTAAACCTTCTTTTCTAAACCTTCTTATCTCGTTACGTGGCATAAAAATTTCACCTGTATCTTTCTGATATTAATTATAAGAGTGCTTTCCGTTTTGCTTTTCTCTAAAGCTATGTACATGTGAATACATACACACACATTCATACTTGTTCCAGTGCATTAGAGTACACATACACATGTAAACAGAAAGATGATTGTGATGCAAATAAAAGTTGAAAAAGTAAAGAATTTCTCTATGAATATAAGTGGAAAAATCAATCATAATGTCAGTCACCAGGGATATTTTAAAAATGTAGTTTGGTAGGTTAAACAGATGAAATACTTATTCTATGCAGCATCATTAAGATTCTGGTGTGACAAGTCAGGTGACTTTTACTTTTAAACTATATCATATAACGATATTAGTGTAACTGAACTGTACACAGACGTAATCAGGAAATCGAGCCAAGACGAATATTTTTTTTTACATTTTTACACGAAGTTTGAATTGAGATTTTGGTGAATTCGCAAAATAAATAAATAACTTAATGAATCTGTTTGACTTCTGAAACTTAGTGTATGCTGGACTTAAAGCAATCGAAATGTGGTACTTAGAAACATACTAAGAATACCAAGGACCGAATATGACCGAAGATCTGACACTCACAGGGCAGATTGAAGAAAAGATGGACAAAGGAAAACAATGAAACCATGATAGTGAGCTTGAGTAAATGGATGGCAGAACAAGGTTTAGGAGAGATAACATAAAGATAAAATTTATTCAGATCTATAAAAAACAGGACGTTGTGGACGACCATGATTGCCAACGTTCTATAGATAAATTAAAAGAAACCTTCAATATTAAAATATCTCAGAAAATTCGATTACTTCATCACCCCAGCCATCAGAACCTCTTCAGCTTGCTTCTGTCAGTAAAATTGAGAAATGTTGGCAACTGGGTCCATATATATGTGACATTTTGACTTGAACTACATTCAGCAGTGTAGAGATGCCACGCGATAGTAATTACTTGCTTTTGATTTGTTCTTTTTGTTTCATCATCTCTCATTATAAATACACCTCACTTATAATGGGCAGTGTAAATACCGAATTAAGTGTGTTTGTTTTTTTTTATAAGTTAATGAAGTGTCACAAATTTTAGTCCTACTGCCTTTAAGTATATGACAACAGAAACAGTCATTTATGGACTTTAAATCAATAAATAATTTTCATCATTCTCTCTCTACAGATATATATATATATA